>ML779863.1:273082-324801 GCA_009831015.1 Picea engelmannii
ACCCCATTCAGTGGGAAATTCAGATCTACGGAGATTGAGAGGGATCTTGGAGATTCAGGCACCTGGGTTATTCTTACCATTGCCCGATCTATATTATGGGAGAGTTTCAAAGAATTTGGAGGCCTCCTTCATCAGGGCCGAACCAGCTAAGGTTTCAGTCATCAAGTGGGGCACCCCATTCAGTGGGAAATTCAAATCTATGGAGATTGAGAGGGATTTTGGAGATTCGGGCACCTGGGTTGTTCTTACCATCACCTGATCTACTGTTTGGCATATTTCTGGAGGTGATTGGACATCTTCAGCACCAGGGCTGAATTGTTGAGGAGCTTCAGTTATCTAGCAGAGCGTGTAATTCTTCAGGTGGAGAGTTTGGCATTTAGATCTACTTGTATTGATCTTCATTTCTTATCTAGCCTTTGGAGGCATTATTTTGTATTAGCGGGAGCATTTTGTAGCAGCTCATATCTATTGCTTGTACGACCATCTGAGGTTTATGCCAGATCGATCATCTATTGTATTGATCTTACATTGCTCATAATAAAAAGGTCAGATCTTTGCTTGTGCTTCTACATCTTGAATATATTGTGGTCTCCATGTGTTGATGAATCTTGTATGCACTTAATAACTCAATAAATTAGTTGTAGTTAGTGATTCCAAGAAAGAATTTGGCTTGGGAGCTTTACAGATTCATCCAAAGAACTTGTGTACAACATGATGTTTCTGCAATATACTCTACCTCGACTATAGATAAGGATATTGATGATGGTTTCTTTCTTATCCACGATACCAAATACTAACCCAAGTATAATGATGCTCCACTGGTTCTTCATCGATCATCAATACAACCTACCCAATCTGCATCTGTGTAGGCCATAAGTGATATATCATTTCCTTTTGGATACCATAATCCAAACTCTTTTGTTCCTTTGAGATATCTGAAGATCCTCTTCACTGCTAATACATGTAATTTCTTTCTTGGTGCTTGAAATCATTACACCTATCCAACTGCCTTCATTACATCTAGTTTGGATGACGTCACATATAGTAGGCTCCCAATCATTGACCTGTATTGCCTCTCATTTGTAGAATTTAAATCATCATCTTTTCTCAACTTGCAATTGATTTTCATGGGAGTGATAACTAGTTTGCAATATTTCATTCCGAACCTCTTTATCATTTATTTGATATACTTGGTTTGATAAATAAAGATTCCTTGGTTGCTTTGACATATCTAAAGTCCCAGAAAGAAGGATAGTTCTCCAAGTAATGACATTTCAAATTCATTCTGCATTTATTTTACAAACTTCTGGCTTAACCCATCATCATCACTACCAAAAATAATATCATCAACATAAAATTCAACTAATAAAATATTATCTTGACTTACCTTGATGTAGAGGTTTCTATCTGCACTTCCTTTTGTGAACCCTGCATGTTGCAGATACTTATCTAGTCTAGAGTACCATCCTCTAGGAGCCTGTTTTATACCATACACGCATTCTTTAATTTACACACATAATCTGCGTTCTCTAACAATTGAAATCCTTCTGATTGTTCAGTGTAGACTTCTTCTTCAAGTTCCCCATCCAGAAAAGTTGATTTTACGTCCATCTTATATACTTTAATATTTTTAGATCATGCATAAGATAAAAGCAAGTGAATTTATTCCATTATGGCAACTGGGGAAAATGTCTCTTCAAATTCGATTCCTTCAATCCGTGCATATCCTTTACATACCAATCTAGCTTTGTTCCTTGTAACTTGTCCATCTTCATTCAATTTATTCCTGAAAACCCTTTTGTGTCGATCACATTCTTATTCTTTGGTCTTGGAACCAATTCCCAAGTGTCATTTTTCTCTATTTGATCCAATTCTTCATCCATGGCCTTATTCCAAGATTCATCCTTGCTGGCTTCTTAAAAACAGTTTGTTTCAATCGTAGATAAGAGTGCTTGGTGTGCTTTTTCTTGTGAATGGATTCTTCTTCTAGTCTCAAATCCTGCATCTTTGTTTCCGATAATCTGATATGTAGGATGATTCTTCTGTACTCGTTTACTGGGTGTATTTGGAGACACTTGTTGAACTTTCTCTTCTTCTTCTGTCATATTCTCTTCATCTTCCTCTTCTACTTCTTTTTCATCTTCTACTTCTTCTTCTAAGGGTTGTTTCATTCATTCATTTTCTTCCTTTGATTCTGGTCTGCATGTTTCATCAATTGTTACGTTCATGCTTTCCACTACTTTGTTCAATCTTAGATTATAACACTTGTATGCTTTCCTTTTACTTGAGTAACCATCAATTACTCCTTTGTCCACATGAGAGTCAAACTTTCCCACTCCGCCATCTTCTCTTTTGATATAGAATTTTCTTCCAAAAACTCTTAAGTGCTTTACATTTCTTGGTCTTCCTTTCCATAGTTCGTAAGGAATTTTTTTTTCTGAGCATTACTCTGTTTTGAATGTGAATTGTTGTATGCACTGCTTGTGTCCAAAACATATTTTTCAATTTCGAATCTATTAACATTGTTTGAGCCGTTTCCTGTATTTTCCTATTCTTTCTTTCAACAACTTCATTCTGTCGAGGTGTCCCAGCAACGAAGAATTTCTTTTTTATTCCATAATTGCTGCAGTAGTCCATAAATTCCTTTGAGGTGAACTCTCCTCCATTATCAGATCTCAAGCATTTTATTTTTGAATCCATTTCATTTTCAACCATTTCCTTGTAGATATTGAATTTTTCAAAAGCTTCCGACTTATCCTTGAGAAAGGAAACTGCAGTCATTATTGTATAATCATGAACTAATAACATGAAGTATTTCTCACCTTTTAAGCCCCTTTTTTTAGTTGGTCAAACTAGATCATTATGCACAATTTTTAGTGGTCTTGTCATTGAATATTCCTTTGATTTAAACCTGGTCATTGTTTTCTTTCCTTGTTGATAATGCTTGCATAAAGTGTTGGTTGGTTTCATGATATGGGGCATTTCTCTGACTGCTTCTCTTTTGCTGACTTTGACAAGGTTGTCAAAATGTATGTTACCTATTCTTCTGTGCAATAGCCAACATTCATCTTCCTTTCCTAGACAACACTTTTCATTTCCAAATTCACTTAACACATATATGTTTCTTGAAGTTGCATTTGTAGCGACCAATTTCCCTGAACCTTCTTTTCTTATCTCACACTTTTTTGAATCGAAAGTAACTTTATGACCTTGGTCACACATTTGATTCACACTTAGAATATTATGTTTCATATCTTCTACTAGTAGAACATTTTCTTCCTTTTCATTCTTGTTCCCAATTCAGACTGTGCCTTTTCCAATCATTTTGGCTGAATCATCATTTTCGAAGGAGACTGATCCATCTCTTTCCTTTCGTAATGTAAGAAACTTGTCTCTATCACCTGTCATGTGTTTTGAACATCCACTGTCAACATACCAACCATGTTTCTTCTGCTTAAATGTCAGAGCAATTGTACATTCTTCATTGCTATATTGATCTTGTTTTCTTATCCATGTCATTTTCTGAGGTTCCTCTATGTCACTGTTGTTATTCTGTTGAGGTTCTTTAGAAAGGAATGTTATTCTACAATCTTTGGCCACATGTCCAAAATTGTTACATTTGTAACATTCCACTTCAGTGCTCAAAGATTCAAACCTGTTGTAACTTCTTCTCTATGTTTCACTAGGTCTTCTTGAATAACCCCTTTGTGTATGACTCTCAAAGTTGTTATTGTTCATGTTGTTAGCTCTATAATTCACAACTTTATGTCCAAAATTATTACATGTATAACATAAACCAAAAAATATAGTTTGATACCTCGGAGTTGAAGATCTTCTGAAAGGAGGTGCTCTTATGAATCCTTCTTTTTCTTGAGGCCTATCTGTCTGTTGTTGATTCTAAAATATGAATCTTCTTGGTGGAGGAGTGTCCATGTAATCTTCCTTGTATATATTCCTATCCCCTTCAATTGTTTCTGCATAACTTTTTGGATATGTTTCTTTCTCTATTGTTTTTTAGCTTGATCCCTTTTTTGTCTAATTGTATCCAAGTCCAGACTTGTCAAGATGAGATTTTTTACTGGCGATAATGTCATCCATAACTTTTGAGTTATTCTTCATATTTTTCTTTTGAATATCCTTTCTTAGTGTGACAATCTCTGATTCCAAGTTTCCAATGATCCTGTCCTTTTCTTCTAGCTTTTCTTTGAGTGCTTCATCAATTCTTTTATCTTCTTCTATTTGAACCTTCAATTTTGTGATCATTTGTTCTAGTTCTCGAGTGTACTTTTTCTTGTCTAGTTATGCTTGTAGTTTCTTGTTTTTCTTCTTTTCTCTTCTTCTCGATAGTCAACTTCTGCTTCTTCAATTTCTTCTTCGACTTCTTCATATTATTATTCATCTTCTTCATATTCTTCTTCGGAATCTTCTTTGTCAGAGCCTTTTACTACCATGAATATAACTCTTCCTTTTTCACTGTCACTAAATTCATCTTCATCTCATGATGAGATGTCTTCTTTGGTGCATAAGCTTTTCTTGAAAACTTTCTTTGTAGTTCTTTTGCCTATATATGTGTGTTTTCCTTTTGAGTAACCTTCATCATTTCTATTTTTCTTATGAGGAAATCTATTAAAAAAATGACCAATACCATCACAATTGAAACAAATTAAAGGAACCTTACCTCTATACCTATTGTTGGTTCCCTTGTTCAGTATTTTGATGAAGTTGGCCACTTCTTCATCATCTTCCAAGACGTCACTGTTTCTACTATATTCTTCTTGTTCCTTTTTATTTTGCTTTGATCTTTTGGATTCTTTGAAGGATGCTTCTTTTACATATGGATTTTCCTGCTCAATTCTCATTTCATATGCTGTGAAGATTCCATGCAGTTCGTCTATTCTTATTAAGTTTAGATCTGATCTTTCTTCTAGTGCTGATATATTAGGGTTAAATATCATAGGAAGATATCTTAGTACCTTTTTAACAATTACAGATTCTTCAATTTCTTCTCCCAATCCTATGATTTCATTCACTATTTCATCAACTCGTAAGAAGTAAGCTGCAATATTCTCATCTTCCTTGATTTTTAGTTGTTCGAACTGACCTCTATAAGTTTGAAGCTTTGCTGCTTTGACTTTTGTATCTCCTTCATAAATATTTTGAAGCTTGTCCCAAATCTCTTTAGCGGATTTACAATGTGCAACTTTGGTGAATACCATATCACTGAGACCATTCAAAAGTGCATTTTTGGATTTGGAATTATTCTCACCGAGTTTCACTGCTTTGTCATTTGTTGGTGGCACTATTAGTGATGTGTATCCATCTATAATTGATTTCCAAACTTGAAATCTATGTGCCTATATATATGTCTTCATCCTTATGCTCCAAAAAGAATACTTTTGTCCATCAAACTGTGGTATTCCATTTTTATACAAGTTGTTACTCTCCATGATCTACCTTTTAGTTGTTAAACTAATTTCTGAAGGAACCAGCTTTGATACCAATTGTTGGATTACTAAGAGAGGGGGTGAATCAATAATAACATAATTATAATTATTTTTCTCCAAATAATCCAAGTGTTATATCAATGTAGAATTATTATCCAATAATGAGCGATAAGAAATGAAAAATCACACACATACACAGTACACCAGTGTTTTACGTGGAAACCCAAATCGGGAGAAAACCATAGAATGATTTTTCTTATATGTCTTGAAGAATTACATTCATTGGAAGCACCAACTTCCTTTGTTTTCCAGTTGCAACTGGAAGGAGGCTCCAACCCCCTAGTTTCTTAGGCTACAACCTGAGGGAAGCTCCAACTCCCCAATTCTCTGTCTACAACCAGAATGAGGCTACAACGCCTTATGTTCTCTGGCTACAACTGGAAGGTGGCTACAACCACCTGTCCTTGCCCCATCTAACCGCCCTAACATATAAGTAGAATGATGGAACCAATGTCAACCTGTCATTGTGAGATATACTGATGTACAACTATATCAACCTGTACCACTAACCTCTATCCAATCTGTACAACTATCATGTAATCAATTTGTACTTGAACTAAACATGTATCTACAAAAATACAACAAATATGTGACCTGTAGTGTTGTAGGCCATGTATGTACGCACCCTATCTGATATACAACTCATGTATGTACACTCCCTAACTGTTATACATCTTGTGTATGCCTTATAGAACTAGGGGTTCCTTTTACTTGAAAACTTATAAACCTCTATAACTTCCTTCAGATAGATCTATAACCTATCACTATATCCAAAATGTAACTTTACCCTGTGCATGCATTCTCATACATAAACTTCACTCAATAAAAATATGTCTCTCTCTAGTCATGTGCCATATAGTTGTGTGAAATCATGAACATGTATACTTTCCTTCACATGATCTTTTGAACCAATGGATGGATCAGATGTATCTGAGCACTTTATACCTTCCTAGAAGCTTGATCTTAGAATCTAGAACCTCTGCATCTCATCTTCTCAAGTTTTCATGGCTTCACCAACATGTATTCACCCTGTACACAGCCAACCCACGTACGTACTCACCCTATACATAGACATCCCATGTACATGTACACACCCTATACACAGCCAACTCACATTTGTACTCACCCTATTTGCAGACAGCCCGCGTACATGTACTCATCCTATACACATAAATCATGCATATGCCTCATAAAATAAGGTTTTTTGTATTCCCTGTAATTCTGAGAATATTTTCGTCAACCCACCTCAGACATTCACCACTTCAGATGTATCCACAAGTATTTAGAATAGGCTTTACACCATAAAATAGATATAAAATATGTACAAGTGTGTCCTTAATAAGTGAGCTTTGCCTCTTATTTATATCTTCATGTAGCCTTACACTTTCCTTATTTTAGGGCTTCTCCATTTAAAATAATTTCTTTTGCAAGACACTTTGACTCTTGTGGGCTTCTATAAGACTCATGAGGGTTCTCCAACTTCACATGGTCATAAATCTCTAACTGTGAGGATTTATGTGACGTTACACATACCACCGGAAATGACATGACAAACACTATGAATATAGGATAGTTTCACTAACAAATTCACTATCCTTCATCTCATTATTCCACAACTAAGCATGCATTCTCTAACCATACATCTAGGATAAGTCAACCCGTAAAGCGTATTCCCGTGAGGGATTTCACCATAAGGGAACCACTTTGGAGTTCATACATCTCTACTTCTTATCAACCATGACAAGACAATAGTGAGTCATCTTTACATCAAACAATCTTGGGTCCGTTACCCAAACCTTTGTTCTACGGGGCTTTCTTCAAGGGTTGACATCAATGACAACCAACCTTAATCAGCAACTTTTAGTGTGTTAAATTTTATGTTTTATTCAACGTAAAACTATCCAAAGATTCATTTTATCTTTCAACGGATTTGTCTTGATGAGCCCAATGTTTTATAATTAGATATTTCAAAGTCATCCCAACTTTATTCTCTCTGTATTTTTTATTTGATTTCCCATGGAAAACCCAAACTCTGAATGCAAATGACTTCTCTGCATTTTTTTTATCGATTTAATACGAAGACAAATTATGTTTTTATCTTATGTTCCTTTATCCTTTAATTTATTAGTCTGTGCCTGAGCAGTCGGCCAGGAGCCAAATCGATTGTATTTCAATCCGGTGTTAAAGATTTAGATTCAAATGCCCTAATTTCCTATGCATAGATAATAAGTGAAGGATAAATTATCTACCCAACCAATTCCTTATTGTGTACAACAAAAATACTTCCCTATTACTCTGTGATTCTGGTTGCTTTATTCAACCATTTTCATTTGTGAATTTTCCCAGTTATCTATTCCTTACTTTCTTATACATTTTTGCACTAAATTTATGCCCAACGAATGTGAATTTCTCCCAACTATCTATCCCTTACTTTCCTCTACGTTTTTCCACTAAATTTATGCCCAACGAATGTGAATTTCACCCAACTATCTATCCCTTACTTTCCTCTACATTTTTGCACTAAATTTATGCCCAACGAATGTGAATTTGTCCCAACTATCTATCCATTACTTTCCTCTACGTTTTTGCACTAAATTTATTCCCAATGAATTTGAATTTCACCCAACTATATATCCCTTACATTCCTCTATGCTTTTGCAAAAAATTTATGTCGAACAAATGGGAATTGCACCCTGCTACTTTTCTTAATTTCCTCTGTGGTTTTGTGCATAAATAATTTTCCGAGAGATGTGAATTCACCCTTATTGATCCCTGGATTTTCTCTACATTTTTTCACATAAGTTGCTCAGTGATTTTGTTTACACCTAAACCAACAAACTTACCCCTAGTCTTCCCTCAACGGATTCTGACACTTCACGTTTAAAGGAATTTAATATTGTTGGACATAATTTTGTTTTCCTTGTTTCTTTGTTGGCGAGATCCCTTCGCTAGAGTGGTAAAAAATTTGGTTTTTTTTTTTTTCTTGGCGAATTCCTTCTTAGACTTTTCTGTCATTTAATGACATCCCATCTCTCAGATTACCTGGACAAAGTTCAGCTTGGTTGAGAGAACCCCTTTATATTTCTCCTTTCTCGACATGCATGATTTTCTCAGAGCGATCTTTCTCTTCCCTGGACAAAGATCGATGGTGCAGTGTGCCCCTGTCCTTAGCTTTTCGCCCAACCTTTCATTCCTTCCAGCAATTTATGCACTCGCTTGTCCTAAATTAATGACATTGTTTTTATTGGACTTCTTCACTTAATTAAAATGCTTTGGAGATAGACCTTCCTCTTGTAAAATCTTGATGACTTATTTTGTTGCGGGCCTATACTATTCTTAAATCCTTACTTAGTTTCTACAAGAATTTAATTTCCCCACACTTTGAACCTTGAGAACGTTTTCCTTGTTATAATTGTTCCTTTCAATTGTTCCCATCCATTGACAATGCTGAGTTGTCAGAGAAATGATTTTAACATCCAGCTGTTGACAGAGATGAGTTTGTCAGAGGACTGGCAGGAACGCATTACATTTTTGTATTTTAATAGCTTCTTTATAGCCACGATGCCGATGGTATTTATCGTTGGATGTGTTTAATATTAATTGATTCAGGAATTTTTCCAATTTCAAAAACAAAAAAGATTATGTGGAAGTTCCTTTTTAATCCAAAATAAAAAAAATAAAAATATAACTTTTTGGATTCATGTTCTTAATATACCGATTTATGTTGTTTATGTCTGTGAACATTATTTTCAATTCTTTTTAATCCAAAATGAAAACCCTTTTTAATTCATGTTCTTAATGTATCAATTTACTTTGTTTTTTATGGTAAACATTATTTTTGGTATAACAAAATGTAAGTATTAATTTCTTATATCACCTATGATTAAGCTAGATTTCGAGTAACATTTCTATTCTATAGAGAATTAAGATAGATTATCCCTAAACTTGAATTTTAGATATTCTTCAATTTATTATTGTTTTATAGTGCTAGAGAATGGATCATGGTGTAGCTAATTGCATATACACTGATGCCTTAACTTAATGAATTTTCCGGTCCAAAAATTGCACCTTTATCCTTAATTTCTTATGTCACTTATGGTTAAGCGAGAACTCAAATATTACTTTCATTATATAGAGAATTAAAATACAATATCCATGCACATGAATTTTATAGATATTATTCAAATTATTTTTGTTTTACAGTGTGAGAGGATTCCTTGATAAAAGGTGCCTCATAAGAAAACAAGAAATCCTTCGGTTGGTTGCACAATTTAAATATTGAATGATGTCACCTTGCGTCTTATTGACCTGTGGATTGGGTGATTGGGTATATTCTTCATGTATTTTTTACAGTTAATTCGGTCTCCTAGCGCGTTGGATTTTTCTGGGGTTAATGGTCTAGATATGTTATGTTGCACCTTGGTTACTATCATGCCTATCGCTTTGTGATGGCATGATTCCTGAGGAGGGGATCATTGCACGCCCTGCTTGATAGATGTGAATGATAACCTAGCCAGATTCATGTGCTTCCCAATATGGGTATAATGTTCGTTGTAATTGATGTTGGTACTTGTGTTGTAACACTTGTTTTTGCTTGTTCCTCGCTCATCGTGAAGTTTGAAGTTACCGTGTCACTCGATGTTGGTTGCCTCTGGTTGATCTTTATGTTTTCCTTTAGCTTAGTCGTTTTAATTTTGTCTAATTGGTTTTCGCATGTTGTACCCAGTCGCACGATGTGCTAGTAAGATAGGTCGTTATGTTGTATGTTTCCTGACTTGCTTGCGTGGTAAGATACTGAAAGTGTATGTTTAGTGATTACGATTAGAAATAAATTTTATTAATTCATAAGTTAATTGAATTTTCACTTATTTATGTTAAAGGTATAAGTTTGATATTTAGAGATCCAATAGAGAACCATTCACATGTGATATTGAGAGCATACATCTTGCAAGTTGAATAAAAGATGTTTCTTATAATTTTATTCTTGTCAATGTAAACGATTGAGGGAATCCTAGTAGTTTATTGGTTTACAATGTTGTGGTTAGGAAGCTAACATATGATGCAAAGGATTTGAAAGGAGATATTGTTAACATTTATAAAAGGCCACAAGAACTAATTAATTATCTTATAAATACATTTTCAAATGAATGAGATTGGGTTTTGAATTTGTTTCAGGTTCAGGTAAGAACTATGATATAACATTTATGAAATCATACTTCAATCTTTATTATTTTTAATTTATGTGTTTTACATTATTTATTTTTTATTTGGTGATTAGGTACAACACTAGCATGTTGCTTAAAGAAAGGAAGAAATTGCATAGCCATTGAAAGTGACCCACTACAATGCAGTTTTATTCAACAAAGAATTAATGTTATTCCATCTCTTGTAGATGAAATGCAAGAAGGTGACTTGAGGAAAGGATATTTTAGTGAATCAAAGGTGGAAAAAATGTCAAAGTAACCTCAAGTACCATTAGGAGGATTGATTGGAAAGGATCACTTTGGATAACTTGCGGATATCAAAAACCCAATGGAAGAAAAAAATGACACAATGCAAGCACATAATCATGTCCAAGAATATGATGATGTGTCTCTTCAGAATGTCGAATTTGGGATATATGATATTGTTGATTAGTTTTAATATGCCCTCGAAAATGATGCTTGATTTTGGAATTTTTTTATGCGCTATAACTATAATGTTTTGACTTTCATATTTTAAAATAAAAATGAATATGTATCTATTGTTGTTTTATGATGAATATTTTGTATTATTTTATTTTTACTTTTATTTGTATGTGAATCACTATACTAGGGAAAATGACATTAAATGTTGTCAGTTTTTTACTTCATATATATATATATGGAAAAAAAGTGTTATTTTTTTAAAATATTTTTAGTTCCTTTGGTTCAGTTATGTCCATAAAAGTGTTTTATTTGACATGTTATTTTAAAGGGATAGGTTCCAAAATGTTTAGTTTTTTAATTATATAAGGCTTTAAAATGTATATTTATTTGAAAAATATTTAAAAATAGTGTTATTTAACTACAATTATTTTTTATGTATTGAAGTAAAGGTAAACAAAATGTTAAAAATAATATTTTCCACTATATTTAAAAATTATGGAACCATGAATTAATTGAGACACAATTATATGAAAAATATTAATTTCAAAAAAGTAAATGGTATACAACATTTTTTACATTGAAATCTGAATGGAAAAATGATTAAAAATACCGTGAAAAAAAATGATTTAGAAAAAATTGAAAATAGTTGAAAAAATAAGCATTTAAAAAAATAATGTGGATACATTATAGATAACAAGATTTAAAATATCAAAAAACAACCTAAAAACGGAGTGGGGGGTGTTATCGGTAGCACGAATTGTAGAATTCTCATTAAGTTGATAACTATGTTTATCCACATCTAAGGACTTCATGATTTTTTTTTTTTTCAAATAAAAAAGCCCATGCATTCCATCACTTGTAAAAATTTCCTCGATATATGACCAGAGTTGGACCAATACTTCTCTCAAACTCAAACATTAATCCTCAGGGTGGACTAAGAAGTCAAATTAGCTCAATAAATACTCACATTCAAATTAAAGAATATAAGAAATGTGTACAAAAACAAAGAAAATTCTAAAAATTGAAACTAAATCATGGAAAAGAAAATATTAGTAAACTAAAAGAAACCCAAAACTAAAAATGGCATTCATCAAATCAAACTAAAAATTAAAAAGTACAGTTAGAAAAAAAAAGGGAACATTACAACATGGGATAAATATGGGACACCAATAGATTGTGGCTCACATGTATGAAAATGTTTACATTGAATCTCCGGGTATTGAAATAAAGGTAAAATATTCAACAAATAAACTTTACATACACACTAAAAGACAAAAAAAATATTTTTAGGAATAAGTACATAATATCGAAATCAAAATAAAAAATATTATGAGGAGTAGTGATTAGGAAAACTGATATCAAATCAAGTGTCATGTTCCAACAAATTTGGGAAATCCTTTTCTGGTGACAACAATTCAAATTTCCTAAAATGTTGGAGGATATAAAAATTGATTAAATTCAATATTTCACACCCTTTCAACTTATTGTAATGTATATGGTTTGGGTGAAATACGATCTTAAATTTCATAAAATACCTTCATATTGTTTACCAATATATTTGATTCCTTTTTAATTATTAATCTATATTATTTTATTGATTGTATCATTCATCCCTGATGGTACAAGAGAATAAAAACCACTTCCATGATTGGAAAATCAAGTAAATACGAACACACAATTATGTACAAATTAAAATAAATAAGCTAAACTAAGAAAAAATTAAGAGAAAACTATGTCATCGAGTAAAAGAATAAAAAGGTAAGCCTGTAATTATAGTAGAATGGGACACATCATGAATATCCTTAAAGAAATAAATTTTTAGTGAAAGCCCAGGAAGTAAACCAAGGACAAGAATTGGGAAAGATAGGTCAACCATTCAAATAGGGTCCAATAGAAATATTCCTAGGGTAAAGGTCCAAAAGAAAAGAAAAAAACAAGATTACGAGAATTGATAATCCAATGAATACGTTCCAATTAACACATATAAAATTTCCCTTTCATTTAATTAAACAATTAATTTTTTGCATGGACCTAACAACACAAGTTAATGGGAATGCTCAGTAAAAATAGATTTTAAATTCAGTCATGTTAATCATTCCACAAATCCTCAAACCCTCAACATTTCTTGTCATGAATAAGTCTTTTACACAACTGAAAATGCCAAACTTTTCAACATAAAAAATTACATGTGATATCTTTCACCAAAGTGTCAATTTTTCTTTTCCATAAAAGATAATTATTAACCCAAAAGATTCAAATTATTCAATCCGATGAGGAAAAGAGAGGATATTATAGTTATAGAGGTCATAAAAAATAATCATTATGGGATGAAAGGGACTCCAAATATCAATTATTTCAAAGAGTGTATTTAACACTAGATCATAAATCAAAATGGGAATACACGAATAACATTGGATTTCTAATCAGTTGTTGAGTAAGTGAAAGTATGATTTATTAGTTCCCAAAAATTTTCAAAGTAGTTTGAGTAGATGACTTTAGATTAAAAATTCCCTAAGATGCTCTCATATTTCAATACTATAAGGAAAAATCCTTTGTTGTTGGTTGCACAAGTCATTTATGAACTAACAAAAATAAATTTATGTTCAACTATTTGATAGTTTGACAAAAAATCTTCCTCTAAATGACTAACTTATTGAAAATGAAATTAGAATAAAAGGAAAAAATGAGGACCATAATAAAAACTAATACTAAGAAAATCTTGCTAAAAAATATAAAGAGGAACTCTACGTTAAAACAAGAGAGTCGACGTGTTTCGATCCCTCTGGGGATCATCATCAGGAGGAGCACTTGAGAAATAAAAGAGGCTCTTAGATTAGATGCATCCGAATTGATGAGAACAAATTTGAAACTTTTTCAAATTTTCAAACCTACAGTGGGTGTCACAGGTCATATCTGTAACAACCTCCACACTTACGACAACAACTCTGACAACAGGTGCAATTTTTTTTTTTTTTTTTTAAAGTGTGTGCGCATGTGTAGAAAGGAAACAGACCCACTTGACTCTACGTCACCACCCGACGACTAACAAGATGCAACCACGATGATCACAACAAGAAGACATAAGGTGCACAACAAGCAACTGGAAGCATTAAACGACCATAGACATAAGAAGGAATCCATAATAGTAGGTTTTTCTATTTCTGGACAGGAAAGTAGGGCGTTTAATATTAGTCCTCTGCTCCAGAGAGAGAGAAGGTCAGATAGGCTCCTGACCGACTGCTCAGGCAGAAACTAGTAACCCGACGATGAACAAGACGCAAGCAAGACGACATACGACGTACAATAGGCAACTGCATGCATTAACGACGATCACTCAGAAATAAGTCAGACTGACTACCCGCCCGTCCTACCTTGCAATGGTTAGGACCTTCAAGACACATAAGCAATGCTCAAGCCCAGGTTCCCATCGATTTTAACCATTTAAGGTCTCATGGCTGGCGACTGTTCTGAAGAACATGGATGTGTCTACGTCCCACCCGATACAAGCAGACCAAGCATACGAAAGGTTTACCAACCCAGTCCCACATTAATTTAAGGAACAACACCCTTCATTTACTAACTCAGAATAATTTTATTGTGCTTAATTGAAGAACATTTCATCATATAAGTTCATCATTAACAATAAACATTACTATTACGTTATCATGAAATAATAACGCATTACATTTATATCACATTAACTTTGCGAAAATAACAGGTGACTTACATCTTATGTGTTATCCATAACCGTAAAACTTCAATAATATTGCCATAAGAGAACAACCCCTTTTTATTCTAGTTACAATAACCTTGCAAAAATAACAATCAAAATCATTCCCTCATAGCTAATACTAACAATACATGTGTTTTACGTTGCAACAACAATAACCTTCCCATAATAACCACGTCATTATAAAAACCTTGCAATTAAAATAACATTAAATTCATTCCCTACTAGCTAACACTAACAATACATGTGCTTTATATTGCAATAACGTTGCCCCAAAACAATTTAACATTACTTTTTATATTACCATAATTTGCAAACAGATTATAATTAAAATACGTTCCTACATCCAACCCTATCATTCATTGCTTTAGGATGCAATAGCAGAGCTCCAAAACAAAATCGACGTTACACTAGAAATCATAATAATGTGCAATATAATCACCACAAGATTACATTCCGGTGGCATTCACTTACTGGTCAAAATATCAAGTACTACAGCTCATAATTCAGAAACCTTAAATTACCGACAATTCCTTCTTTAATAAACAAATAAAGGAAATAATCCCTTCTTAAAGTAAATAAAACACATCAGTTAGGGAACACCTTTTCAGCTAAAATGACACATTTATATACATTCATGTCAAATGACTGCAACAAAATATCAGCTATCTTACCGATTGTAAGCCGCCAGCAAATAAATCTTAATCACATTCTAGTTTATGTTACTATTATATGACAACGATTTAACCGTAGCATTACTCTTGGCATTAACATTCCACAAAAGATAATTGAAATGAAAGTGGCATTCTATAAATACAACATTTAATATTAATTTCCCTACATAACAATTCTAAAGCAATAGAAGTGGGAGGATAGGCGGTCAAAACAGTTTGCCCATTAAAGAATGGGAATCAACAACCACTAATAAATATAAACCTGATGACTATGCATAAACAAATATACAATAAAAGACTCCTTGTTGTCTTTCATTACCAGCCACCAATACATTAAAGAAAAACGTAGGCATGAGCCTCCAGCATAAACATCGTGAAAGGTCGGGTAACCGCCAACCCAAGTAACAGTAGGTAATTAATCTGCTAATTTAAACTAATTTAACAATGCTATATTGATACATAGTCTACACATATTATCATTCCTGAAATTAAAGTTTGCAAGGAGAGTTGAATAACCGAATTCAATGTTTGATTGTAGTTGCATGGTTTTGCCTCTATATTAATGATGGAGGAAGGCATTGTAACTCTGTTGATGAAGGTGTTTGAAATGTAATGAGAATTGGTTTAGATTGTAGTTGAATAATATATTTCAATCTTGGTGCATGTTAAAAAGAATGCAATTGTTGTTGGATAATCCATATATCTAAGATAACCAACTAACCATATAACTAATTCTATATTGTCAGTACTCTGTAAAAATAATTTATATATATATATTTTATCTCCTTTCTTTAAAAATATAAAAGTAATATAATACTCTACTATCTTGCAATGTTTATGGTTGAATGTAGTCTTATTTTTACAAAAGAGTCTACAATAAAATTTACCCAACCTTTTACAACCAACAATTCACAACCATGAAGGTTGAACCAATTTTATTGTACTTATTTTTAATGGATAACGCACTTATATCTGCTTAGACTTACGCATATATATTAGATTAACTTAGATTAACAATGCTAAGTTACGCTGACGAAAATAATCTACACTGACAGGATTACATTAAAAACTGACAGAATCAATCAATCTGGCAAATTTTAATTACGACCGAATCCCTGGCAGCTGGTAAAAAGCCAGGGAAAATCTGAGGAGACCGAATGCCAAACACAAAAATTTATGGGGATACAAATTACCAAAAATGCAGAGAAATCTGGGGAAATGACTTGCCAAAAACAACGAGAAATCTGGGGAAACGATTGCCAGAAACGCAGAGAATAATCAAATTGATGATGCACCTCTTGGTGGATGGGTGAATTGAATGCTGAGATAAGGGTTATAATATTCCGATTCGGTAAGTGGGATTCGAGAAGTGCCCAGGTACAATCGCAGCTATCGGCGTAGAGGAAAATCAAACACAGTCAACCTTTAAAAAAAGATCCGAGGGCCATCAACACGCAGTCACAATTTGTGGCAACGTTACACCAGTCTGAAGGCAGGGATGTGGGTCTTCTTCCCCAAATGCACATAAAATTCTCAACACAAATACAGAGACTGAGTAACCCCAACGCAAAGATTAGACTCGGTAAAGCGCAGGGGTTCTGATATTGTTTCAAAAACAAAGTTAACAGCGAAGGTGCAAGGATTTCATTATTCCCCTTTTTTTATAAAAAATTAACATTGGAAGAGCAGGGATTCTAATAGTGATTCAATAAAAATAATTAGAGAATGACCCCGCAAGGATTCCAACATTCGATTAAAATAAAAATCAAACTGAAAATGCAGGGATTCGAATATTCATTTCAAAATCAATTAGAAAATGAAGGCATAGGGAGTCAAGGTTAACTTATCAGTTGCCATAATGAATCACCGAACAGAATTACAAAAACAACATGCCCATGCATCTAAGTAAAAATTCCCACAGTCACATGAAAAATTTCAGAACAATAAATAGTAAGAATTTACACAGTCCCGCACAACAAATAAAAATTTACATAGCCCAGAACGATGAATAAATAATTTGCACAGTCCAGAACAATAATAATAAAAATTTACCCAGTCAAGAACGACATTCGCATGCCAGAAATTAGATTCGCAAAGAACTTAAACCACAACGCAACCTTGTAATGCTACCATGCATGATAACTATCACAGTGTTTGTCATTGGCGGTAAAATTGTACAGCAATAAAATTACAGCGAAGAATCCAATCCGAGCATTCTACTCTACCAGATAACGCGCGTACATTTTTCCTTATCGACCGCCTTGATTGATGTCCGTGCGCTCCATGCCGCTCCTGCCCGTCGACCATCGAGACCTCACCGGTACCTTCCAGCTAATCGCTAGGGGTACTCTGCTTCCCCCTTAGCCCCCCCGAGCCACAAAGGGGCCACACAAATCCAGATGGTATGTCTAGCTTCCCAGCTCGCCTCGCAAGGCCGAGCTACCACTCCTATCCGAGCTGAGAAATCCCAACTCCTCACAAGCAATCAATCAAGTCACAATTCAGCAGCGTAACGTTATGCTAACAGCCGATCCCTTTCTTCCTCGTCTCCTTTTTTTTTATAGAGTTTTGAGACCCACCAATTTCCTAAATCACATTTTAATTAAGTTTTAATAAAATAATTCTAATTATTCTCCTTCACACAAGTGTCATCCATCCCCCTCTTTCCTCAAGTAATTATTTTCTTTAATTTATTAAATTACTCATTTCCCTCACCCACCTAGAATCTCTCCTAAATTTACTCCTAGGTGATCCTAGTTCCCCTTACATGTTTTAAATACTTTCTTAAAAAAAAGATGTTACTAAATTAGCTCAGATTAGCAGGTTCTTAATTTCAAATTCCTTACTATGTTGACCGTGTTTTTTACCATAAGTTCCCACCTTTCCTTTATTAAGTTTCCTCCATTACTTAGTTTCCTAATTCTTATTATTCCCTTCTTTCCGCTTTTTATTAAGGCCCAAAATGGCAGTTGCGTTATTAAATATTTCCCATTTATTATTTATTTAACATCTTTTGTTCTTTCATAAGTTAGGAAATAATTTCTTCTTTGCAAAATTTTAAAACCATTATTTTTAATTTAATTCTTACTCTCGTCATTTACCCCAAGAATTTTATGAAGACCTAACTATTACTTAAGTGGGTTTCTTTTTGTTTGAATTTTTATTTTTATTCTAGGGCCCTTTTCTTTAAGGTTACCTAAAGTTTTACCCTAAAAAGTCTTAGACTTAGGACTTAGATTCTGAGCTAGGCGACAATTGGTTAGGGAAGTTGTTTAAGGATTTCTTAAGGCGTTAATGTCTTAGAGCCATCTAGGTTTGTTTCTTTATCATGATCAATGCGACGTGCCCTTCAAGACGCACTACGTGCTCCAAGGGTTCCACTCGCCTCATTTGTTTCCTTTGCGCGACGTGCCCTTCAGGATGCACCACGTTCTCCAAGGGTGACACTCGCTTCTTGTGGTTCTCTTGCGTGGCGTGCCCTTCAAGATGCACCATGTGCTCCAAGGGTGCCACTCACCAACTTGTGTTTCTTTCACGCGACATGCCCTTCAGGATGCCCCAAGTGCTCCAAGGGTGCCACTCGCCAACTTGACTGATTGGTAGACATCTATAACCCCTGGAGTCAACACTCCCCCAGGTGAACTTGTGGGAGACTATGGGCTCTAAGGAATAAGGCTCCCACCTTATTGCGAGCCCCTTAGAATCATCGTGAGCGACTGTCACAGTTTTCCCTCACGGCATCATGGATCCTCTCGAACTAGGTAATCCTTAACCTACGGTTCGAGCCACGGCGGGAGTGCTAGTAGGCTGTGACAGGGCTGTTGTCCACACCTCTCCCTCAACCTCTCTGGAAATCGTGTGTGTCCCTTTACTCCATATGTGATTCTAGTCGGCAAGCTATCGTCAGCCTGCATCATCAACAATCGTGTCAGAACATGTCAACATCATATCATCTAATCAATGAAATATCACAGTAAATGAATCAACCCAAATAGCACACTCCCTGACCCAGTCCGGAGTCCAAGGGGTTCCACCGATGCCTCTGCATCCTCAAGGTCCAAAACCCTGCACGCTCAATAAAACTGAGTCAAATCACTTGTCTACGTCAAAGAAGTAAAACATCATGTCATCTATCATAACACATCATAATCAAGGATAAATGTTTTAACATCATAAAATTCTAGATCACTTGCGAGCAACTGTCCTCAAAGAATAAGTTTTCTCAGGGCACCAGAGTGGGATGTTACATACACCCCCTCTTGGTCTAAACTTCATCTCGAAGTTTCTCAGTATAAATTCCAAAATAAAAGTACCATAGTATCATAAGTCTATCT
Source organism: Picea engelmannii (assembly GCA_009831015.1). Classification (NCBI taxonomy): domain Eukaryota; kingdom Viridiplantae; phylum Streptophyta; class Pinopsida; order Pinales; family Pinaceae; genus Picea; species Picea engelmannii. The sequence continues at coordinate 292,952 of ML779863.1, forward strand.
ATCAAACAAAAATGGGAAGTATTGGCGCATATCATATGCGTCCTTCCAGGTCGCCGAGTGCGGACTATAACTGTCCCACTGGACATTGACCTGATCTATTGTTCGACGTCATAACTGTCGAACATGATGATCTAATATGTAGACTGTCTCAGCTGTGAGCGCTCCCTCGTCCGATACCTGCAAGGAACTCATGTCAATCACATGTGTAGGATCACTAATATAATGTCTCAAAACAGATACATGAAAAACATCATGCATACGGCTCAAAGAATTAGGCAAGGCTAGTCGATAGGCCACGGGCCCCTTTCTCTCCACAATCTCAAAAGTTCCCACAAACCTAGGAGAGAGTTTATCTCCCTTTCCAAACTTGATCGAACTCTTATGCGGTTTAAATCGCAAGAAGACTCGATCGCCGACCTCATAACTACGGTCGACTCGGTGCGCATCGGCATAACTCTTCTGTCGATCCTGCGCTTCTTTAATCCTTTGTCTTATGGTTTGCATTTGCTCTTCCATTTCTTGGATTGCTTCTGGTCCTACCAAGACCCTATCCTCAAGACGATCCCAACTTAAGGGAGTCTAACACGGTTTCCGATAAAAAAACTCAAAAGGCGCCATCTTAATGGTTCTCTGGTAACTATTGTTGTATGCGAACTCTACTAGAGGAAATAATTACTCCCAACACTTTTGTTGGTCCATCACATACATGTGCAACATATCTTCCAAGGTTTGGTTCATTCGTTCCGTCTGTCCGTCCGTCTCTGGGTGATACACAGTACTAAAGTTAAGTTGGGTCCCCAAGGCCTCTTGGAAACTCATACAAAATCATCCAGTAAACATCGATCCTCGATCGGATATAATATTCTTAGGCACGCCATGAAACCTCACAATCTCACTGATGAATACTCTAGCTATGTCAGGTGCCTGATACGTCATATGTACCAGAATAAAGTGAGCACTCTTCGTCAGAGTGTCTACTACTACAAAAATCGAGTCGTGTCTCCTTGCCGTCAGTGGCAATCCAACAATAAAATCCATCGAAATGACTTCCCATTTTGATTCCAGAATGGCATCTGGTTGAAGTAATCCTGTCAGGTGTCTATGTTCAGCCTTTACCTACTGGCACTCTAGACATCTAGCCACAAAGTTGACTATGTCAGCCTTCATTCCCTTCTAGAATAATAAGGGTTTAAGGTCTGCCCTCATCTTCGTGACTCCTGGGTGAGCCATGTAAACTTCTCTATGAGATTCTCTCAGGATCAACATCCTCAAATCGTCGTTTGGCGGTACATAAATCCGACTTCTAAACCTCAATAAACCATCACTATCAAATGAATATCCCTCATATCGTGGTACCATCATTGTGTTTTGTCCGATAAAATCCTTGACTTCTTTGTACCAGTCATTGTCATGCTGTAAAGTGAGAATCTTCTCATGTAGATTCGTCTAAAGAGGCAACACTGAAAAGATGTGTGGCCTCTGACTCAAAGCATCCACCACTCGATTCACCGTTCCTTTTATGTAAGTAATCTCGAAGTTGTACTTGTTAAGTAATTCCGAACAATGTCGTTGTCGAGCGTTCAGGTCGCTTTGTGTGAAAATGTGTTGCAGCCCACAATGATCAGTCTTTAATTCAATTTTTCATCCAACAAGGTAGTGTCTCCAAACCTTGAAGGCATATACGATGGCTAATAACTCCAAGTCATGCGTCGTGTAGTTCTCTTCATGCCTTCTCAAATTCCTTGAAATGTAAGCAATCACTCGTCTGTCTTGCATCAAGAATCCGCCTAAACCTTCCTTGGATGTGTCAGTGCATACCAAGAAGTCTGCATCCATGTCAGGGACCTTTAGTATCGACGTTATGGTCAACAACTCTTTAAGCCTTCGAAATGCTTCCGCGCATTTCTCGATCCAAACAAACTTCTTGTTTTTCTTCTACAATTCTGTGATCGGATTTGTTATCTTCGAAAATCCCTCGACAAACCGTCGATAGTATCCTCCTAAACCCATAAAACTACGCACTTCTGTGACATTCGTTGGCGTAGGCCATTCCATCCTAGCCTCAACCTTGGCTGGATCTACGACGATACCTTCGCCGGAGATGACATGCCCTAAGTAGTGAATCCTCGATTGATAAAAAGATCATTTGGACAACTTCCCATACAATTTGTGCTCTCGTAGACACTGTAGTACCAAGCGCAAGTGCTCATCATGCTCCTCCGTCGTCCGAGAGTAGATCAAGATATCGTAAATGAATACTTGGATGAACTTTTCCAAGTACTCGCGGAACACCCCATTCATCAAACTCATGAATACCCCTGGGGCATTTGTCAGTCCAAACGGTAAAACAGTAAACTCGTAATGTCCAAATCTCATCTTAAAGGCGGTTTTAGGGACGTCATCCTCCTTGATCCGTAACTGGTGATACCCTGATCGCAAATCGATCTTGGAAAACACCATCGCACCCTTCATTTGATCGAACAGATCATCAATTCTTGGTAAGGGATACTGATTCTTGATCGTATCCTTGTTCAGTTGACAGTAGTCGATGAAAAGCCTCCATGATCCATCCTTCTTCTGAATGAAAATAACAGGTGCACCCCACGGTGACACACTAGGACGTATCAGTCCCAGGTCCAGCAACTCATTTAGCGGCATTTTCATCTCTTGCAACTCTGGGGTCGACATCCGATAAGGCGTTCTTTCTATCGGTTCGGTCCCTGGTTTCAAGTCTATGATAAACTCCAATTCCCTTTTCGGCGGCATCCCAGGTAACTCCTTTGGAAACACGTCCACAAACTCCTTCACCACCGGAAGGTGTTATAGACCTTCCGCTACTCCCTTTTCATTTAGTGCAAGGATTGAATAAAGTTTTCACCCCTTGCGCATACTCTTCCGTAACTATAAGGAAGATACAAACCTCAGGGATACTCCCTTGTTTCATCCTACAATCACCCATCTCTGTCCTTCATAATCAACCAAGCTCAACCGTTTCGTCTTGTATTTGAGTATCGCCTCATGCGATTCCAACCAATCCATACCAATCACGACGTCATAAGATCCTAAGATCGTGACGTACAAGTTGACCTTCGTGAAAAACTCTCCCAAGTTAAGGGCATAGCCCGTAACCTTTCCTCCAACCTTCTGTTTGGCTCCAGAAGCCATCTCTACGAATTTAAACTCATCATGTTCGACTGCCTCTACCTTAATCCCTTTTAGCACTGCACCAGAAATGAAACTCTCAATAGCACCTGGGTCTATCAAAATACTAAGGGTCTGGTCAGCGACAGTACCTGTCGTTTCGAGCACAATCGACTGGTGCTCTTCCTGGCGGTTATTCACTGTTGCATGTATCCGATGGGCCTTGCCCATATCTCCCACGGTAGTGGGTCCGACTGATCCGAATGCTCAGATCCTCTCCATAGGAGAATCGCGCTGGTAGTGTGGCTCCCCACACGTCCAACACCCCTTATTTGGCCCAGTAGTCCTGGTACCCGAAGTAGAAGATGACGACCCACTGGCCTGGAACCCCGGTCTGTTCTACTGAACAAGCCTAAACTACTGCTGCTACGGGCGATGCTGCTGCTGGTGTTGTGGTCCCCGATAAGGTGTCCGCTACTAAGGTGGCGATCTTCGGGGTGTAGTGAAAGTGGATCCTCTCTGGAAGCCACGATGTCCTGTCGTATGTCTCGTTGGTGTCTGATGTTGCGGTGTACCAGATGAACCCTGCCCTGCTGGTCTCACGGGAGTCTTGGTCTGACCCCCACTGATAAGCTCCTCCTTTGCTATGAGGGCCTTTTGGACAACGTCGTGCAAGGTCTGAGGCATCAAGATCCTAACCTTTGCACGTAGGCTGTCATTAAGGCCAAACACGAACCTGTTGACCTTGAGCTTCTCAGTGTTAAGGTGCAGAGAATACCAAAGTAGCTCCATAAAACGTGCCTCGTACTCGGGCACCGTACGACCTCCTTGTCGTAAAGTGTTGAACTCATTGAGCTGACGCTAAATGAATTCCTCTGAAAAGTACCTCTCTCAAAACCATTCATCGAACAGTTCCCATGACACGTCTTCAACGACCATGTTTAGTTGTGGCAGGAGCATCTTCCACCATAGAAGAGTGCTCCCTTTCAGTTGAAAGACCGCCATGCGGACCTTCATGTTGGAGGTATAATCACGAAGTGTGAAGCACATCGCCATATTCTCGAACCATGCCTCGGCGGATGCACCGTCCGGGGCACCAAAGAACTCGATAAATTTAACCTTCTCGAGTTCACGGTGAATGCTACCTGTAACGGCCGGTGCACGCGGCAGAACCTCAGTGGGTGTCGGTGCCCTGGCCTCGTCTCTGTCCAATCGGTTGATCAGTGCCTCATACATGTGCTGAAAAGACCTCATCATACCAACAACATCGCTAACTGCTATCTCCTCCTGTCCGAGAACCTGCTCGCCTCCTGGGGGGTTAGACCCCTCAGGCGTGGATGCTACTGGAGGCGTCACGCCTCCTCCCCTAGCACCCTGTCGTCTGCCTCCACAGCATCCTTTAACCATTATTACCTGCATGCACACAATCAACTCGATCAACCACTGTATAATCAAATCAAATCATGTCAATGGAAGTCGTAGCGAATCCCAGGTCGCGGGTCGAACCCTCTCTGATACCATATGTAACAACGTCCACACTTACGCCAACAACTCTGATAACAGGTGCAATTTTTATTTTTATTTTAAAAGTGTGTGTGCATGTGTAGAAAGGAAATAGACCCACTTGACTCTACGTTGCCACCTGACGACTAATAAGACGCAACCACGATGATCACAACAAGAAGACAGAAGGTGCACAACAAGCAACTGCAAGCATTAAACGACCATAGACATAAGAAGGAATCCATAATAGTAGGTTTTTCTATTTCTGCATAGGAAAGTAGGGCGTTTAATCTTAGTCCTATGCTCCGGAGAGAGAGAAGGTCAGATAGGCTCCTGGCCGATTGCTTAGGCATAAACTAGTAACCTGACGATGAACAAGATGCAAGCAAGACGAACACAGCAAGATGACATACGACGTACAACAGGAAATTGCATGCATTAATGACGATCACTCAGAAATAAGTCAGACTGACTACCCACCCATCCTACCGTGCAATGGTTAGGACCTCCAAGACACATAAGCAACACTCAAGCCCAAGTTCCCATTGATTTTGACCATTTAAGGTCTCAGGGTTGGCGACTGTTCTGAAGAACATGGAGGTGTCTACGTCCCGCCTGACACAAGAAGACCAAGCACACGAAAGGTTTACCAACCTAGTACCACATTAATTTAAGGAACAACACCCTTCATTTACTAACTCAGAATAATTTTATTGTGCTTAATTCAAGAACATTTCATCATATAAGTTCATCATTAACAATAAACATTACTATTACGTTATCATGAAATAATAACGCATTACATTTATATCACATTAACTTTGCGAAAATAACAGGCGCCTTACATCTTATGTGTTATCCATAACCATAAAAATTCAATAATATTTCCATAAGAGAGCAACCCCTTTTTATTATAGTTACAATAACCTTGCAAAAATAACAATCAAAATCATTCCCTCATAGCTAATACTAACAATACATGTGATTTACGTTGCAACAACAATAACCTTCACATAATAACCACGTCATTATAAAAACCTTGCAATTCAAATAACATTAAATTCATTCCCTACTAGCTAACACTAACAATACATGTGCTTTATATTGCAATAACGTTGCCCCAAAACAATTTAACATTACTTTTTATATTATCATAATTTGCAAACAGATTATAATTAAAATACGTTCCTACATCCAACCCTATCATTCATTGCTTTAGAATGCAATAACAAAGCTCCAAACCAGAATCGACGTTACACTAGAAATCATAATAATGTGCAATATAATCACCACAAGATTACATTCTGGTGGCATTCTCTTACTGGTCAAAATATCAAGTACTACAGCTCATAATTCAGAAACCTTAAATTACTGACAATTCCTTCTTTAATAAACAAATAAAGGAAATAATCCCTTCTTAAAGTAAATAAAACACACTAGTTAGGGAACACCTTTTCATCTAAAATGACACATTTATATACATTCATGTCAAATGACTCCAACAAAATATCAGCTATCTTACCGATTGTACGCCGCCAGCAAATAAATCTTAATCACATTCTAATTTATGTTACTATTATATGACAACGATTTAACCGTAGCATTACTCTTGGCGTTAACATTCCACAACAGATAATTACAATGAAACTGGCATTCTATAAATACAACATTTAATATTAATTTCCCTACATAACAATTCTGAAGCAATAGAAGCGGGAGGATAGGCGGCCAATCCAGTTTTCCCATTAAAGAATGGGAATCGGCAACCACTAATAAATATAAACCTGATGACTGTGCATAAACAAATATACAATAAAAGACTCAGTGTTGTCTTTCATTACCAGCCACCAATACATTAAAGACAAACATAGGCATGAGCCTCCAGCATAAAAATCGTGAAAGGTCGGGTAACCGCCAACCCAAGTAAAAGTTGGTAATTAATCTGCTAATTTAAACTAATTTAACAATGCTATATTGATACACAGTCTAGACATATTATCATTCCTGAAATTAAAGTTTGCAAGGAGAGTTGAATAACCGAATTCAATGTTTGATTGTAGTTGCATGGTTTTGCCTCTATATTAATGACGGAGGAAGGCATTGTAACTCTGTTGATGAAGGTGTTTGAAATGTAATGAGAATTGGTTTAGATTGTAGTTGAATAATATATTTCAATCTTGGTGCATGTTAAAAAGAATGCAATTGTTGTTGGATAATCCAGATATCTAAGATAACCAACTAACCATATAACTAATTCTATATTGTCAGTACTCTGTAAAAATAATTTTTATACATATTTTATCTCCTTTATTTAAAAATATAAAAGTAATATAATACTCTACCAACTTGCAAAGTTTATGGTTGAATGCAATCTTATTTTTACAAAAGAGTCTACTTCAATAAAATTTACCCAACCTTTTACAACCAACAATTCACAACCATGAAGGTTGCACCAATTTTATTGTACTTATTTTTAATGGATAACACACTTATATCTGCTTAGACTTACGCATATATATTAGATTAACTTAGATTAACAATGCTAAGTTACGCTGATGGAAATAATCTACACTGACAAGATTACATTAAAAACTGACAGAATCAATCAATCTGGCAAATTTTAATTATGACCGAATCCCTGGCAGCAGGTAAAAACCCAGGGAAAATCTGAGGAGACCGAATGCCAAACACAAAAAATTATGGGGATACGAATTACCAAAAATGCAGAGAAATCTGGGGAAATGAATTACCAAAAACAACGAGAAATCTGGGGAAACGATTGCGAGAAACGCAGAGAATAATAAGATTTATGATGCAACGCTTGGTGGCTGGGCGAATTGCATGCTGAGATAAGGGTTATAATGTTCTGATTCGGTAAGTGGGATTCGAGTAGTGCCCAGGTACAATCACAACTATCAGTGTAGAGGAAAATCAAACACAGTGAACCTTTAAAAAAAAATCTGAGGGCCATCAACACGCAGTCACAGTTTGTGGCAACGTTACACTAGTCTGAAGGCAGGGACGTGGGTCTTCTTCCCCAAATGCACAGAAAATTCTCAACGCAAATACAGAGACTGAGTAACCCCAACGCAGAGATTAGACTGGGTAAAGCGCAGGGGTTCTGATATTGTTTCAAAAACAAACTTAACAGTGAAGGTGCAGGGATTTCATTATTCCCATTTTTTTATAAAAATTTAACATTGGAAGAGCAGGGATTCTAATAGTGATTCAATAAAAATAATTAAAGAATGACCCCGCAAGGATTCCAACATTCGATTGAAATAAAAATCAAACTGAAAATGCAGGGATTCAAATATTCGTTTCAAAATCAATTAGAAAATGAAGGCATAGGGAGTCAAGGTTAACTTATCAGTTGCCAAAACGAATCATCGAACAAAATTACAAAAACAACATGCCCATGCATCTAAGTAAAAATTCCCACAGTCACATGAAAACTTTCAAAACAATAAATAGTAAGAATTTACACAGTCCCACACAAGAAATAAAAATTTACACAGCTGAGAACGATGAATAAATAATTTGCACAGTCCAGAACAATAATAATAAAAATTTACCCAGTCAAGAACGACATTCGCATGCCAGAAATTAGATTCGCAAAGCACTTAAACCACAACGCAACCTTGTAATGCTACCATGCATGATAACTATCACAGTGTTTGTCATTGGCGGTAAAATTATACAGTAATAAAATTACATCGAAGAATCCAATCCGAGCATTCTACTCTACCAGATAACGCGCGTACCTTTTTCCTTATCGATCGCCTTGATTGATGTCCATGCGCTCCATGCCTCTCCTGCCCACCGACCATCGAGACCTCACTGGTACCTCCCAGCCAATCGCTAGGGGTACTCTGCTTCCCCCTTAGCCCCCCGAGCCACAAAGGGGCCACACCAATCCAGATGGTAAGTCTAGCTTCCTAGCTTGCCTCGCAAGGCCGAGCTACCACTCCTATCCGAGCTGAGAAATCCCAACTCCTCACAAGAAATCAGTCAAGTCAAAATTTGGCAGCGTAACGTTACGCTAACAACCGATCCCTTTCTTCCTCATCTCCTTTTTTTTTATAGAGTTTTGAGACCCACCAAATTTCCTAAATCACATTTTAATTAAGTTTTAATAAAATAATTCTAATTATTCTCCTTCGCACAAGTGTCGTCCATCCCCCTCTATCCTCAAGTAATTATTTTCTTTAATTTATTAAATTACTCATTTCCCTCACCCACCTAGAATCGCTCCTAAATTTACTCCTAGGTGTTCCTAGTTCCCCTTACATGTTTTAAATACTTTCCTAAAAAAAAGATGTTACTAAATTAGCTCAGATTAGCAGGTTCTTAATTTCAGATTCCTTACTATGTTGACCGTGATTTTTACCATAAGTTCCCACCTTTCCTTTATTAAGTTTCCTCCATTACTTAGTTTCCTAATTCTTATTATTCCCTTCTTTCCCCTTTTTATTAAAGCCAAAAATGGCAGTTGCGTTATTAAATCTTTCCCATTTATTATTTATTTAATATCTTTTGTTCTTTCATAAGTTAGGAAATAATTTCTTCTTTGCAAAATTTTAAAACCATTAGTTTTAATTTAATTCTTACTCTCGTCATTTACCCCAAGAATTTTATGAAGACCTAACTATTACTTAAGTGGATTTGTTTTTGTTTGAATTTTTATTTTTATTCTAGGGCCTTTTTCTTTAAGGTTACCTAAATTTTTACCCTAAAAAGTCTTAAACTTAGGACTTAGATTCTGAGCTAGGAGACAATTGGTTAGGGAAGTTGTTTAAGGATTTCTTAAGGCGTTAATGTCTTAGGGCCATATAGGTTTGTTTCTTTATCATGATCAATGCGACGTGCTCTTCAGGACGCACTACGTGCTCCAAGGGTGCCACTCGCCTCATTTGTTTCCTTTGCCCGACGTGACCTTCAGGATACACCACGTGCTCCAAGGGTGCCACTCGCTTCTTGTGCTTCTCTTGTATGATGTGCCCTTCAGGATGGACCGCATGCTCCAAGGGTGACACTCACCAACTTGTGTTTCTTTCGTGCGACATGCCCTTCAGGATGCACCACGTGCTCCAAGGGTGCCACTCGCCAACTTGACTGATTGGTAGACATCTATAACCCCTGGAGTCAACACTCCCCCAGGTGAACTTGTGGGAGACTAAGGGCTCTAAGGAATAAGGCCCCTGCCTTATTGCTATCCCCTTAGAATCATCATGAGCGACTGTCGCAGTCTGCCCTTGCGACATCGTGGATCCTCTCGAACTAGGTAATGGTTAACCTACAGTTCAAGCCACTGCAGGAGTTCTAGTAGGTTGTGGCAGGGTTGTTGTCCACACCTCTCCCTCAACCTCTCTGGAAATCATGTGTGTCCCTTTACTCCATATGTGATTCTGGTTGGAAAGCTATCGTCATCTTGCATCATCAACAATCGTGTCAGAACATATCAACATCATATCATCTAATCAATGAAATATCACAATAAATGAATCAACCCAAATAGCACACTCCCTGACTCAATCCGGAGTCCAAGGGGCTCCACCGATGCCTCTGCATCCTCAAGGTCCAAAACCCTGCACACTCAATAAAACTATGTCAAAGAACATGTCTACGTAAAAGCAGTAAAACATCATGTCATCTATCATAACGCATCATAATCAAGGATAAATGTTTTAACATCATAAAAGTCCAGATCACTTGCGAGAAAGTGTCCTCAAAGAATAAGTTTTCTCAGTGCACCAGAGTGGGATGTTACAATATCACCTGCAATAGGTCCATATGTAGGGTCATGTGGGTTAGGAGTATTGTAAACAATGACATTCTCAATCTATCTCTAACAAAAGACAAGTGACACTCTACAATTTGTTTTTGAAAAATTCTTGGATCTCGCCTAGAGCATTCAGATATGGAATATTTTTTCTCTAAGAGGGTGATAGGGAAAAGGACAAGCTACTAGGAAAATTCAAGACATTACAAGGTAAAATAAAAAATTAACTAAATAATAAAATGGGTGTAACATCCCGCTCTTGTGAGCACGTGTTGTCATCTTATTCTTTTAGGACATTTGCATGCAAGTGATCGAGTTATGGTACATGGTTATTTTTTTATATTATGTATTTTTATGACTATGTTGATGGTTGTGATTTATTATCATTTGATATATATGTATTGACAGATGATATTAACGAGTTTACATGAGTGTGTAGGACACGTCCTAAATTGTGGATACCACTGGCATCAATGGACCTCCTTGGACTCCAGATTGAGTCAGGGAGTGGATTGTGTTTTGTTTGAGTATTTCATTTTATGCATATGTGTCAAATGATTGATTTAGTATGATTATGTATATGGATTAGTGACAGTGTTTTTGTTAATGAATGCAGACTAACGAATGGTTTCTAATATGACTCACATAAGGAGTAAAGGGGACATGCACATAAACAAGATATTGAGGGAGAGGTGTGGCGACATCCCTGTCACAACCTACTAGCACTCCCATCGTGGATCAAATAGTAGGTTAATGATTACCTAGTTAGAGAGGTCCACGATGTAGTGAGGGAAGACTAAGACAATCTCTCACGAAGATTCTAAGGAGCACGCAATAAGACAGAGTCCTTATTCCTTAGAATCCCTTAGTCTCTCACAAGGTCGCTTGAATGGATTGTTGACTCCAAGGGTTGAAAAACTACCAAAACCAGTCAAAGGAGAGTGGCACCCTTGGAGCATGGAGTGTAACATACCCCAAATTTCACAAACAAAAAAAAATATTGATTAGGGGAAAACACTATAAATTGTTGAATCTGTCATGACATACGAAATAATCTTTATAATTTTGCATCACTATTTATGTGCTTACTGCTACTATCCATGAAAACATACCATCGTTGTCTCCCTTGTTTATGTGAGATCTAGTCTTCTTGCTACTGCATCCAAGTTTCTTACTATGATTATTGTTATAAACTTTGTCTACAAAACAAGGTTGGGATTTCATCGAACCCATACTAACCTTACTCAAAATTATAGAAATATACCCTTCCCATTAACATAACCTATTCCATGCATAAATATCCATATTATATAGGTAACCCGTATAATCTATGCTATGCATAAACAATCCATAATATATAGATCACTCATATAATATCCATATTATATAGGTCACCGATATAATCTATGCTATGTATAAACAAATACAAATCATAAACGTCATGACTTGGATTAAGGTTATGACTATACTATGTTTACCAATGTAGATTATAGTCTACGCACTAGGGTAAAATTGCCCCTACTAAGCATGTTCCATAGTGGTAAGTTAGAGAACATACGACATGTCATATAGTCTAAGTATGAAGTTATACGAGCAGTCAATTATTATCGATCCAGCATTAGGTTACCTATCCACTTAGCATTAACGAGTTTTGAAATGAAAGAAAAGGTGGAAGCCAGGTCAGATCTGCACCTCGGTTGATGTTTTGTGTTGGCATTAAAGATAGGGCACATCCATTAATGGTGGAATGACCATCCTAGGTACTCTCTAGTCCTGTCACTGTTTGAACCACCCATTGCAGCTTCAACACCTAACACATCCTAGATTGAGGTGACATTAATATTCGTAACTAATCTCTTGCGTCTCATTTTTCTTTGGTAATTTCTCTTTTTACCCTTGCTTCCGACCCTGGAATTTGGCTCTGTTATGATACTCGACCCTTTTATGGCCTTCGACTATGCTACAATGTTTGGCTCTGTCAAGGCTTTCGTCTCTGTGAAGGATCTCCACAGGCATGATGAGTACTCTATACCCTCTTTCGACAGTCTTTAAAGGGGTTCTTCTATTGTTTAGGGTATTTTCCTTATGGTGTTGATCTGCTTAGTTATTTGTCTTTTCAAATACAGTATGCATCCCATCAACTTATCTCCTCTGTCTAAAACAACTTAGCGTTCTCTGTGGAATACTTCCTCTGTCTCTATATCGTGTTTCTCTGTGGCATAAGTCTTGGTAACATATATCACATTCTCTATGGAATACCTCACGTACATGTATCATTCTTCTCTGTAGCATAGTTTTAGTAACATATATTTCCCTCTCTGTGATTACCTCCTCTGTTTGTGTATTCGTGCTTCTCTGTGGAATAATTTTTTGGTAACATATACTACATTTATTGGTGGAATACTTCCCTGTATATGTATCATTCTTTATGTAGCATAGTTTTTGCAACATATATATTGCCTTCTTTGTGGATTTCTTTCTATGTATAGCTACAAGTCTTTGTAGATCAACATACATATATGAATACTTAGTCGCAACATTCATTCTCTGAACCCTTTTCTTGGGTGGTTTTTGGTTGGAACAAGGTGAGATAGAACCATAGGATTATATTGCACTAAGGTGCTCAGAGGCATCATGAATCATGAGCCCTAGGTGAGATTGATAAAGAATGTAGTCAAACATTTTTCAGAAAATGCTTTGGACCTACTAGTAGCCTGCGAAGACTTCTTGTATTAGCTTCAATATGTTTATTTCACATTCAAATTCGTCTTAAATTGAAAATCACTATTGATCCAACCCAATACACATGGATATATTACCATTGTTTAAAGGTTAATGTCTTAACTTTGTAACATTTCTTCGGATACTTCTTTCTTTAACCGAATTATTTCTCTGATAATCTAGGTTAAATCGTGAGGGTTGTTACCTCTGCCATTGTTAATTTTTCGTCTGTGTAAAAAAAAAAAGGGTTTTATTTTGTGAATTTTTTATATAAGCTAGGGTTTTTACCCTCATGACCATGAAATTCCTTCATATCTGAAAAGGGATTTTCCGAAGTCCAATTTTATGTTTATAATTCGCCCATATCCTATACTATTATCGTTATGCTTCCGTAAGGGAGAAAATGACTTGGTTTTTCTTATGTTCTGTCAAAATGTACGTTTCCCTTAATGATTATAATACTTTTGTTTCCTCTATAACTCTATTTTATGTATTTATATATTTAAGATTTGTTTAGAGAATATGCACAGGGACATTGTAATGAAAAAACTTGTATTTATCATCATTATTTTCTTTAAATTGCTTATGTGAAAGTTTATATATGGATACGAGAATTAATGATGGGCCCCTTCTTCTTTGCGAGGGCACCCATCAACTTGTTACAGGTCCACTCCTCCTCCTCCTGGATCATGGATATATTTCCTCATAAGGAGCAAAGGAGATTTGATTTCATCATGGCCGAGGATAAGTTATTTCCTTGATTTATTTTTATTTAATTCCATAAGTATTTAATTGCTAGCGAAGTTACTCAACCCTTTCTTTAATTCTCTTGTAGGTTGGGAATATCGGTGCACTCGGGTGAAGGAAGAATTTTACCATAAAAGGTATTCGAGTTCCATGTACTTATTTGACCGACCTATGTGCATCCTTAGATCTCTGTTTACAGTACAATAGGTTGTGGAGTTTTTTTCTTTGGTCTATGATACTCTGAATGTAATGCTTGAACAATGATTGATTGAACACAATGGTTAATTTTTCAAGACACTTTGAATTCTACTGTATCACTATCTTTCTATGGTAATAAGGATTGTATTCGAAATTTTATTCTTTCTATCTATTCTTTGTAGTGTTTGTCTATGTAAAAATTTGAATAACAATTCAAAAATATATATATATTCAATGGCCAATAGGCACATAAACATAGATCTACTATTTTATTTATGCATGAGCACACACACACACACACACACACACACACATATTCAATGGCCAATAGGCACATAAACATAGATCTAGTATTTCTTTATGTATGAGCACACACACACACACACACACACACACACACACACACACATATTTAAAGATATGTGTACATCCATCATATTTCAAATAAACAATATTTCTAGTATCATTTAACTATCATAAGCCATAGTATGACATGGTTTTACAGTCCCTTAAGAAATGATTTCACTTATGTTTACACGGTCAACATATTCCTAACAAACAAAATAACCATAAATATCATATTGACAAAGGAATACAAGCTGAGATACATATCTGAAAACTGATGTTGGAACACAAATGGTACAACGACATTCCACCCAATCGTAGAACAAAACTGCCAAGATCACTTTTCCTACTCACCCCCTAGCCTGACCATGAGTCAATAAGGGAAAACTAAATTATCCTCTTTAGCTATAGTCACCATCCATAGATCATAAAATACTTTGCCTCACACTAACAATGTTCATAACAACAAACAATTTTCCATTCCCAACATACTAAGCAACATCCTGCCTCCCACATATGTTGTAAATATATACATTCTTGTACCTAGGTATTTCATTCCCTCATGAGGAAATTCATAGCTTTACAAATCCATGATTTTTAGGGGCTGCTAGTGGTCAAATTCCACTTCTGCCACTTGTAAAAATCATCCTTGAGGTAACTCAAACCTGTTCCCCACTCATGGAGTCATGGTCATATATTTTTAACCTAGTTGTTCCACTTGTCTTCCAACATTAAATTTATTAAAAAAAAATTCTCAGACATGTGTCCAATAAAGGAGGATAGTTGGGAAAGTCAAATCTTTTCCAAAAAGTAAAATTCTGCTAGGGTTCCAACCTGCGATCCTCCTGCATGTGACGCACTGTTTCCTTACTGAAGCCATGGAGGTCAAGGAATGGGAGCCTCTTAACCCCTCTTACAGATCTATCACCGTAATGAAGAAAACCTTCAAACATTTCAAGCACCTGCCCTTTGAGCTTCCAGCGGAAATGAAGAACATCATTTGAGAGGAAGATATACCGAAGGAGAAACCGATGGAAATATATCTTGAATCAAACCACCCCAAAATGTCCCGCACCTCGGAATCGGGTAAATGCATCCTGCAGGATCTAGTAGAACACAAATATACTATCAACTCTCCAAGAATAGAAGACCAGAAACAACACACGAAGGATTTCTCCCTGATAGGGAAATTTCTGGGACTATGGCCTTCAAAAAAGGATTTAATCAATTGGATTCAACACTGGTGGATGCCCAAGGGTCATTATGACCTCCAAATTGGATCAAAAGGATTCTTCACTATCATCTTCAATAACCTGGAGGAAAGAAACAAAATATTTGAAGGAGGTCCATACTTTTACAGCTCGACAGGTCTATTCCTTTGTTTTTGGATGGAAAGATTCAGCCCCGAGAAGGAGGACTTCATGCATGCATTGGTATGGATGTGAATGTAATCGCTACCTCAAGAGTTTTGGTTGCAATATATACTCGCAGGAATCATAAACACGATTGGTATCTATGTCAAGGCTTCTGATCCAGAATTAGATCTAGGAGGCTTCCAGATCCAGAAAAGGCTCAAAAATGAAAGTTCTTAGAATCATATGAAACCAATTCCATTGTGACTATCTCGTCGCACTAATTCCGGCCATATATTCACTTTCTCAAACGAGCATCATATGTGAGAGTTATCACACTCTGCTCGATTTCCCAAACAACTAAAAAGTCAAAGGGTCAAACTAGCAAAAAGTCAATGCTGATGTCAACATGACATCACCAAAGACACCTCATGATGCTAATGTGGAAGAGACATGTGGCAGAAGTTGTCTGGGAAGATTTGGATAGAAAATGCAATAAGAATTGGACACGTGGAAAAGTTTGGTCAAATGTGGTGGTGCCATGTGGCCCAGGCATGGGTAGCCACGTGGCACCTAGTCAGCAGTGTGTGGCAAGTTCCAAAAATGTTTTGGGGTCCATAGGTTTCGAACCCACAACCACCCACCAAGACCAAGCCTTAATAAATGACCAAAAACCAATGCCCCACACATGTTTCTTATTATATGAAGTGCATTTGATTATATATATATTGTAATGTTTTAATATGGCATGGGAGAAGGGGGTTGGGGCTAAGCCCGTGGTCATTGGTCACACTCATACAACTAGGGAACTACATAAGCCATAACCACCAGAGCCCTACCTCTCCACCCTTGGATTCAGATATGCCACATAACCAGGGGTTTATCCCCATATTTGCATGAGGGGGTTTATCAGTTAGCCCACAGGTCCCGTGCTCATTGGTCATACTCATACAACTAGAGAACGACATAAGACATAACCACTAGTGCCCTACCTCTCCACCCTTGGATTCAGATATGCCACATAACCAGGGGTTTATCCCCATATTTGTGTGAGGGGGTTTATCAGTTATCCCATAGGTCCCGTGGGACGTGCCCATAAATGGAGGAGCTAGGGTGATTTAAGGGCCATCGCTTGGCCAAAATTAGAAGCATGTGACTGAGAATTGGGGGTCGCACGCCATTTTAAGGGGATTATCCCCAAATATTTGCATAAATTGGGTTTTTACCTATGCTTTTGGATTTTTTATTGTTTTTAAGCCTGTTTATGGAGGAATTGGCCCATTTTTGGGAGATATTGGGCTCTTTTTGAGCCCCGATTTTGGGAGGGAGTTGGGGAATGATAACCAACTCCAGATCTATATAAAACTGGCCTATTTGAGTCCATGGGGGGCAGTCATATCAGAGTTATGTTGAAGCAAAGCCAAGCAAAAGCCATTTTTATGCAGGGAAGTTGTTGAGGAGCAGACGCTTGCGGGCCATTTCTGGGAGCTACACTCAATCTTTTTCAGTGCCGTCAGTTGTGTTGGATTTATGAGGTCAATAATAATACAGTGAGACTAGTATGAGATCCATTTTATGTACTTTTTTTGTACTTTTCAAGCATTGAAGAATAAATAAAGAGGTCTCCCCCACTGAGACAAAGGCTCAGAGACGTAGGCAATTTTGTGCTGAACTCTGTTATCACTTCTCTTGTTATGGTTTGTTGTTCTTATTGCTTCAATTAAGATCTGTATATTGCCTTTTGGATGCTATGTTTCCTCATTAAACTCATCCTCTTTCACTTTTTAAATGGTTAATAAATGCATGCAAAAATAACTCAACCACAGTCATTAAAAGATCATTTTTGGATCAAGTGGTATCAGAGCTAGTTGGTGTTTGGATTTGAGTTTTTCATGTTAACCATGGAAAAGATACAACATGGTGAAGGCTATCTTGTTGAAGAGAATCCATTAATTGGATTGAGAAAGAGAGCTTCTCACAGTGAGAAGATGACATCAGAAGAGGGACTTTCTCTTGATGAGAAAGAGTTTCAAAAAACTTTCGTTGCTATGTCGGAGATGGCGAAAGTTTTGTATGAGGATTACTCGGAATGAAAGAGACCAGTTCTTGGGAAATCTTCAAAGGGAAAAATTGAAGAGGAAGAGGATCCTCCTCAGATTCCTCCTTCACCTCCATCATCACCTCCTTCTTCTCCTTCTTCTTCAAGTTCAAGTTCTAAATTCAACGAAAAGAAACATGTTCATAAACATAAGAATGAAATTTCATTATTAAAACTTGATGTTAAATTTGAGTTGCCCATATATGATGGTGAAGTTAATGTAGAGAGACTTGAAAATTGGGTCAGGGAGATGGAGGTTTACTACAATGTGCAATAGATCAAGGATGAGGCCACACAAATCAAGTTGGCATCTTTGAGACTTGCAGGTACAACTCTCATCTGGTGGCAAAGCAAGTTGCGAAATGGAGCACAACAAGTGGATAATGTATTTCCATCATGGTAAAGTTTCATTTATGAACTTAGGAAACAATTCTATCCTTTGGGTTATAAAGAAAAATCTTTAATTGAATGGCAATCTTTCAAACTAAGAAAAGGACAAACAATGAAAGAGCATACAAATGGATTTCGAAAAATGGCATTTATGTTAGATATCCCTTTACATACATAGGAAACCCTTATGAGGTATATAGGAGGTTTACCTGCACATATTAGAAATAATGTATTCATGTTTGGAGCCACTAACCTTGATTAGGTTTCTGTTCAAGCAACATATATTGAAGAAGGGAAAGCAGGTGTATCAGGGGAATCATCTTCAAGGAAAGAGGACAAGAGGAAATGGCATGGAAAGAATTCAAATGCAGTGACGAGAAAGGAAAATAATACCTCTTGCAAACATTGCAAGAAAGAGGGGCATGATGTGGACCGTTGTTGGCAGTTGCATCCCAAGAAGAGGCCAAAGTGGTTGAAATAAAGGAAAGGGAAGCAAACATTTGCAATAGCAACAAGACCCACAGACTTGGGATCAGATTCAGGTGACGAATCTAAGGTCTCATTGGTTTTTATGACATGTAAAATTGGTGAAGGAATTGATTATAGAAGTAACTTTTTTCATATAAGGACAATCATGTGACACACTAAGATATACACATTAATCGATAGTGCATATCAATCTAATCTAATCTCAGAAGAATTGGTTAAGCAATTGGGGTTAAAAACGCAAGTACATCATAATCCTTACACACTTAAATGGATAAGCAATCATCATCAACTGCACATAACAAAGCAGTGCACAATCGAATTTGTAATTCCATCTAAGTATGTGGACGATGTAACATGTGATGTAGTGCCATTAAGTGAATGTGGAATGGTCTTAGGTAGTCCATACTTATATGATCGTAAGGAAATCTTCTACAGAACAAAGAATCAATATCAATTAACCAAAGCAGGTCAAGATTATGTGGTTCATTCTCATCATGTAAAGGAAAATCAAACTCTTCAAACAATGGAACAATTAAAGAAGTAAGTGAAAGCAAGAAACAAACCAATAATTGTTTCAAATGAAGTAATCTATCCTAAGCAAGAACATGAAATGATTGTTGAATGGAAAATCAATCACAGTTTGCTTCAAGATAAGCTCATGTCGTGCAAATATTATAAGTATATCAACTCATTTGCAGTCATGTTTTTGATACTATCATTAGTAATGTTGTCTACATGGATGATAGTGGCTTCAGTGAAATGTGGCAGGGTTCAAATGGCTAACAATATGATGTCAATTGTCATGATTGTGTTACAGTTGATCTTGATGAGACAGGTGCACATGATAGAGTTCATAGATAGAGGACAAGATGGGTGGCCTATCCCAAGCTTGTTGACTAGTCAGTAACCTTTTGGGGACGAAAAGTTCCTTAGTGGGGAGGTGTGATCCAGAATCGGATCCAGGAGGCTTCTAGGTCCAGAAAAGGCTAAAAAATGACAGTTGTCAGAATTAGATGAAACCATTTCCATTGCGATTGGATCATCGTGCTGATTTCGTCCATATATTCACTTTTTTAAATGGGCATTGTATGCGATAGTTATCACACTCTGATCTCTTTCCTAAACAACTAAAAAGTCAAAGGGTCAAACTAGAAAAAATTCAATGTTGACGTTAGCATGACATCACCAAAGACACCTCATGATGCTGATGTAGCAGAGACATGTGGCAACAGTTGACTGGGAATATGTGGATAACATATCCAATAAGAATTGAACACGTGGAAAAGTTTGGTCAAATGTGGTGGTGCCACATGGCCCAGGTAGGGGCAGCCACACGACACCTAGTCAACAGTGTGTGGCAAGTTCCAAAAATGTTTTTGGGTCCATGGGTTTTGAACCTATGACCACCCACAAAGCCCAAGCCTTAAGAAAAGACCAAACACCAACGTGTCACACATGTTGCTTATTATATGAAGTGCTTTTGATTATATATATATTGTAATGTTTTAATATGGCACGAGAGAAAGGGGCTAGGGCTAAGCCTCAACCTGTGGTCGTTGGTCACACTCATACAACCGGGGCGCAACATAAGACATAACCACCAGTGCCCTACCTCTCCGTCTTTGGATTCAGATATGCCACATAACCAGGGGTTTATCCCCATATTTGTGCAAGGGGGTTTATCAGTTAGCCCACGGGTCCCGTGGGACGTGCTGATAAATGGAGGAGCTAGCACGATTTAAGGGCCAGTGCTTAGCCCTTTGGGCTAGAGTTTGGCCAAAATTAGATGCATGTGACCTATAATTGGGGTATGCGTGCCATTTTAAGGGGATTATCCCCAAATATTTGCATAAAGTGGGATTTTACCAATGCTTTTGGATTTTTTTATTGTTTTTAAGCCTGTTTATGGAGGATTTGGCCCATTTTTGGGAGATATTGAGCTCTTTTTGAACCCACATTTTAGGAGGGAGTTGGGGAATGATAACCAACTCCAGATCTATATAAGTTAGGCCTGTTTGAGGACATGGGGGACAGTCATATCAGAGTTATTCTGAAGCAAAGACAAGCAAAAGCCATTTTTATGCAAGGAAGTTGTTGAGGAGCAGACGCTTGTGGGCCATTTCTGGGAGCTACACTCAGTCTTTTTCAATGCCATCAATTGTGTTGGATTTCTGAGGTCGAGAAGAATATAGTGAGACCAATGTGAGATCCATTTGATATACGTTTGCTGTAATTTTCAAGCATTGGAGAATAAACAAAGAAGCCTCCCCCACTGAGACAAAGGCCCGAAGACGTAGGCAATTTTGTGTCGAACTCCATTATCACTTATCCTGTTATGGTTTGTTGTTATTATTTCTTCATTTTAGATTTGTATATTGTCTTTTGGCTTCTATGTTTCCTCATTAAATTCATCCTATTTCATTCAGCTTCTTAAATGGTTAATAAACGCATGAAAAAATAACTCAACCATAGTCATTAAAAGATCATTTTCGGATCAGCTTTAGAGGAAACAAAACAATGAAGGTACACCTCTTATGCATGAATATTTTTTTATTTGAATATCTCCAAACATCTCCGTGGAGCCATAACCTTAGATTATCAGGACAAAGAATGGTCCCAAACCCTAGATTACAAGCACATCCCCTTCCACTTCTGGAAATTCCATGAACATGGTCATATTTTCCGAGAATTACCTTTAAATAACCACAACAAATCCACTCTAGAGGATCGTGACAAAACCAAAGACGAATTCACCTAGGTCACAGGATGTTGCAAACGTCTAGCCAAAAGAGCACCCCCCAAGCCCCTTCTGGACCCTCAACCAACAACTCTATCGAAGCCCTTTAGACCCCGTCAGAAATCCCACCATTCTTTTCGACCCCCAGACAAACCCTTAAATATCAGTGCAAGTCCAAGCCTCTCCAGACCCCACTCTCTCTGCCCCAAGATCTACTCAAATCCCCATCTCAGAGACATCCCTACCTACAAACCTTGGACCGAAAATTGGGGACCCTGACATAGATATGGAAGATCAGGAGCTTGTAGGAACATATATGGAACACCTGGAACAAGCCTACCGAAAACAACATCTCTATACTATACATCTGGATTAGCTACGCAAATTCCACAAATTTTTACTCAACTCAACAACAGGAGGATCAACCCGTGCTAATTCAAATGTTGGAATACAAAAAGGAATCTCTAAATATCAACGCAAATCCACAAAAGATGAGAAATAAAGAGGCAGAAAACCAAAACATCAACTCATTCAAGATGCGGGAAATTTCCTAGTGAACTCGGGCGAGCTCCATCTGATATCAAATAGCTTTCATCACCTCCAACCCTCATCGTCCTCATGAAGATGTTGTCCTAGAATATAATGGGTCTAAACACAAGAAAAAATCAAGGCTTTCACCAAGAAAGGATAATGAAGGAACAACCAAACATTCTTCTTTTGCAAGAAACTCAATGTGTGGGAGAGGAAGCTTCTCAAATTCTTAAAAAAATCTAGAAACAAGCCAATATTGTCGAAATCAACGAAAATGGGGCTGCGGGAGGGCTCTCCGTACTCTAGAACCCAGTTACAGTACTTATTGAATGTTTTTTTACCTCCAACTGGACCATCCCAACCTCCTTCCATCTCATTGGCTTGAACAAACAAGGCCTCATCATGAATGTCTATGGACCTACAACCCCAGGAGACAAGGAAGCCTTCCTCCATCACTTAGAATATATTGCTAATCATATTGAAAATCAACGATGGATCCTTGGGGTTGATTTAAACTTGATAACATGATTGGAGGAAATGAAGGGGGGCACACATAGGCTAAGAAATGACAGTGAGCAGTTCCATTAAATCATTGGTCTGGTGAATCTCATTGACAAAGAAACAAACAATAGTGCCATCACCTGGTCCAATAGATGCTTCGGGACACAACATGTCTCTTGTATATTAGACCTCTTCTTAATCTCATAATCCATCATGTTGGAAGGTCTCTCTTGAAATGCCACAGTGATCGACACTCTGTGATCTGATCACTGGTCGATTTTCTTATAGATAAAAATCAGTGGCACCCCAAGAAGGAAACCCTTTCGCTTTAAAAAATTATGTTTGACACACCCAAATTTTCAAGCTAACATAAATATCTGGTGTAAAGAAGAAACAATCCCAATAGGCACTCCTATGTACAAATTTCAACAGAGGATAAAAAACCTCAATCAACAATTGAAATATTGGAATAATTCCTCTTTTGGAAACATATTTCATGCTCAATAAATCCTCAATTAGAAAATACAAAACCTTCAACAACAAATTAGAACACAAGGCCTCACTAATTCACTAAAGGAGAAAGAATCTCTTCTCAACAACCAGTTAGTTGAAAGACGAGAGAAGGAAGAAATCCTTTGGAGACAAAAATATCGCATCCAATGGCTTAAAGAGGGAGAACAAAATACCAAAATTTTCCACAGATAGATGGTTCAACACCTACACACAAATCAAATCACTCACTTGGTTTCAGACCAAGGCCTGGAGATTCAACATCACGCAGACATAGAAAAGGAATTACTCTCTTACTACAAAAACCTTCTTACAAAACCCCCTATATATAGATCCCTTACGATTGACTCTATTGTCAATAACATTCCAAAGGAGGTCATGAAAGAGAAGAATGAGGTATTGATGAGTCCTGTCACTTAGGAAGAAGTAGATCAAGCCCTCAGGGACACCCCGCTCGGAAATGATCCTAGGTCGGATGGGTTTACTTTAGATTTATGCCATCATTGTTGGGACATCATTCATGAAGAAGTCTTGTAAATCTTATAGGATTCCATATAATCTAGCCAGGTCCTTCAACCCCTCAATGCCACCTTTATCACTCTCATACCCAAAGATCACAAAGTCACCTCCCCTTCTCACTTCTGACCTATTGCACTCAGTAATGTAATCTATAATATTCTCACGAAGATCATCATTGATCATCTTAAACCCATCTTACTGTTCATCATATCTCTGAAACAATCGGGATCTATAGAGGGAAGACAGATACTGGACAATGTCATCCTGGTTCACGAAGTAATCCACTCGCTTCATTCGACCAATAATCCATGTATGCTTCTAAAAATGGTTCTTTCTAAAGCTTTTGATAAATTAAGCTGGAACTATTTAAATCAACCCTTCTCGCCTTTGGTTTTGATCCTTCGTGGGTCTCTTGGATTGTCAATATCACCTCGTCAACCCTGTTCTCCATCTTGGTCAATGGCGTCCCTTCGAAACCATTCTCTCCTTCTAGAGGAATAAGGTAAGGGGATCCACTTTCTCCCTTTCTCTTCATCTTAATGGTGGAAGGGATGAGTCGAACCATTAAATCATCCATCATAGACCACTCCCTCTCTGCTCTCACCCCCCATGGGATATATCATCCCATTTCTCATGGTCAGTTCATGGATGATATACTCTTAATGGGAGTCCCCACAGTCCGAGAAGATATCAACATCTGCTCCGTAATCAACCTCTTATGTGATGTTTCGGGCATGGATTTTAACCTATCCAAATCCCAAATTTTCTTCTTCAATACGCCCATATGGATCCAACATCATATTACACAACTCTTGGGGTTCACCCATAGCATCCTCCCCTCCAAAACCTTTGCATTCCCCTGATTGACAATCCACTAAGAAATACCTCATGGGAAAATATGCTTTCCAGCTTCAGGAAAAACCTTTTCTCCTAGTCTTTCCTCTCCCTCAATATGCTTGGTCACCTCATCCACCTCAAGTCTATCCTGCAAGCCCTCAAAATCTATGTATTCTTGGCGATTGTAGCCCCAAAATTTATCCTCAACATTTTAATAAATATTCAAAGGGGATTCCTTTTGCAGGGATTTAAAGAGGGGCGCAAAATGGCTCTGCTCAGTTGGAAAAAAAATTGCAGATCGAAGAATGTAGGGGGACTCGGTATAAAAGACCCCTCTCTTCTCAATAAAGTCCTGAGTGCAAAAATTTGGCAGAGATTGTTAAAAAGGCCACAAGACCTCTGGGCGCGCCTATGGAGGAAAAAATACACACCAACCACTCTAGAAAAGGATCTGATTAGATGGAATGGTTGAATCCCACGGTCTCTTATCTGGAATGTGGATAGGAACAAAAAGGGACTGATAATGGATCAGGATTTATGGGAATTGTAGGGTGGGACTTCATCTCTCTTTTGGAGCGATTCCTGGTAGAAAATTCCAAACCTTGAAAACTATACCACTCTGAGTTCTTTCATTCAATTAATGAAGACGTGGGCCTCCATAAAGTTGTTGACTTATGGATTCCATAAGATTCAAGAGACACTTGGCGCAAATGGAAACAAACTCATGAAGAGATGAACATCCCTTGTGAGAAAAATATTCAACCACTACTCAATCAACTTAACTCAAGGAAAATCTTCAGCCAACAAGGGGAGGACATCCTTAGGCGGGGTCACTCCAACACTAGCACTTTCAATATACAAGAATATTATTCCCTAAGCACATGACATATCTCCCTCCCAAAATAAGAGGTTTGGAGAAAAATTTGGGGCGTAAATCTCTCGCCAAAAATTAGCACCTTCCTTTGGTTAACGAAAAACAACAAGATTATTACTTGGGAAAAACTAAGGAAAAGAGGCTTTATAGGCCCTTTTTGGTGTCTCCTTTGTGGTATGGAGGAGGAGACTCAAAATCATCTTCTCAATATTTGCTCCTACATTTCGAGTCTTTGGGATCACAGTGCCAGCATCATGAGAACCTCGGATAGGAACTGTACAGGTATCCAGGAAACAATTGAGGGATGGCGAGAGTCAACTTTCCAGTATCCCATCCTCAACATAATATGGAAGATTCTTCCTGGTTTTATCCTTTGGCATATTTGGAAGGAACGAAATCACGAAATATTTAAATCTACCTCCTGGAACTTGCAAGAGGTTTGGTCTAAAATCCACTCTAATATTAAGGAAACAATCTACTTGCACCACAAGATGGATCCGGATATGAATTCCCCGATGAATGAACGCATAGTCCTTAATTATTGGCAACTAAATCTCTCTCCCTCTGCTTTGGTCCTCTCTCTAGGTAACACTTCTAAGATCATCCCTTCCCACCGGGAGGTTCCGCAAAGAGGTTTCGACAAAATAAATTTCGATGGAGCCTCCAAGGGGAATCCGGGACTTGCAGGATATGGAGCAACCATTCACAATAGAATAGGAGAGATCATCCACATCTTAGCCCAGAAATTGGTTCATAAAACCAACAATGCAGTGGAAATTTGGGTATTTCTCAAAGGTTTTCAAGAATCCAAAGAGCAAGGGATATCCCTCCTTATAGAAGAAGGTGATTCACATATAGTCATTAACCTCCTCTCTCATCTCCTAAATAGTGTAGATCTGAAGAATATATCCCCAAGCTAGAGACTCATGAACGGGATGATCAGAATAAAGTCAATACTTCATCCTCAGTGGGTAATTCTTCCCTCCCACATCCGAAGAAACAAAAATCAAGTAGCATATATGTCGGAAAACTTTGGGGTAGACCTACAGGAAGGAGAATTCTCTTGTTCTCCACCCTCGTCTCCAACTCACCCCTCCGTGATCGCTTGTAGAAACATGGCCCAAAACAAGGATCAACTCTTGAATGGGGTGTTTATGGATTCAATAGGTGGACAACTTGTGGAGATGACACCTGGCCTAGTCTCCCACCACCTTGGGCCAGCTCCGGCGTACCCAACCTCCACCATTAACTCATGAATTTAAAGCCTTGTACATCGCTCCTTGTCACTCATTCATCTTCGGTATGGTGTAACGTTTTGGTGCCTATGTTCATGGGAATGTTAATGGTAATGGGATGGAAGTAGTCAAAGTCCCATCACCATTCCCGACATGGTGGTTTTAGGCATGTGTTATGGAGTGCTATGGCTCATTCAATCCCTTGGCCTCCATATTCTTGGCCTCCTCCGTAAGTTGGTTCCGTATTTTTCCTCTCGCTCGAGATTTTGTGGTGCACTAGGCCCTCCGCACCCACAACCTCTCCTCTATTTAGTTATTGTTACTTCGTATGCCTAGTCTTGTGCTCTTTGAGAAACAAAATTCACTTTCTTCACGTGCTCCTCATCTAGTTTTAGGTGGCTCTCTCGATGCCTTGAATTAGAGGTAAGTCGAAAAGGGGTGTGGCCTCGTATGCTGCTAGAGAAAGGGGAGAAAGAGGGCATGGACAATAGGATCATCTCCAGAACTTGAAAGTATCTCCACCCTAGAGCCTCTAGTCGCCCACACTCCTTCCTTCACCTCTAATCTGCCTCCTCGGGACACCACTCCAGACTTGCGTATGTTGTTGTCTCTTTATTCTTTCTGAGTCGAATGGCTTGACAGTCATGGAAAATCCCTTGACTTCTCTCCTAGTCTCAGTCTATCCCCCCCCACCATTCTCCATCTCCCCATCCTCCATCTCCACCTCCCCCACTCCCTCATCTCCTCTCTCCTCTTTGTCCTCTCCCGTTCTTTTCTCTCAATCCCCCACTTCCTCCTATGACTCACATCCTACTCCTCCACTCTACTGCTTTCTCCTGTTGTGAAAAAAACGAACATTTTTAAGAAGTCCTTGGATGCTATCGAGCGAGGAATAAAGGACATCAAGGGCTTCATCAATGAGATGCATCACAAGGAAACAAAGCAGTGGCGTCGAGAGAAGCTTCTAATGACTTTCCTTCAGGACCTCAAACAGGATATATTGGACAAAGGTAAGCTCGATAGAGACACCATGCATGTTCAATATGTTATTTCGGAGCAAAGGCTCGACCCCAACACTAGCTAACTCCTACTGGCTCAAGTTTCCTGTGTTTCTTATGATTTTAGATAGTATAATTCACAATCTTTTGGCCCTGCGTGACTTCTCAGATATAGGAATTTTTAGTCTTAGCATAATTCCATCCTTTTGGTTTTGGTATGTTCAGTGTAGCCTACAAAAATTTTTCCCTACGTGGCACATTAGATCTATGTTTCTTACAACTTGACAAGTTTTGCATGGACATTGAGAATTTTCAGCCATGTGGCAGCTTTGGTTTCCCATATGGGAAATGCTATCACAATCTCCTATGATAGCATGAAAAATGTAATTTTTCTACTTCGCAGGTTTTAATACAACTCCTAACTTACAATTTTTTTATTTTTTTTCCAAAAAGTCATTAAATAATAAATTACATAAACCAAAATTCCAAATTCGGATTTTCCATAGTTGGCATATAATTTCCAAATTCAAATTTTCCAAAAATGAAAATTTATTTTCAAAATTCCACATAGAATTTATTTGTCTAAAATTTGAGGACATTACACGGAGTGCATCTTGAAGGGTACGCCACATAAATAAAACTTGAGGCAGTGAATCTAGGTGTCCTAGAAAGACTTGAGAGAATAATTAAACCTTGAAAAATATTTAGGCATTTCTGGATTTAATTAATTAAAGAATGAATTTATTAATTGTAAATCCCAAATGAAAGTCTAACCCTATTCAAAACAATGAATCCTAAGTCTAAGTTCTTGTAAGGAGACTAAACAAAATTAAAAAGGAATGAGGTAAATCAATTTAAGAATTAAGTAAAATAAAATAAACCTAAATATTTTATTAAATACACATGTGTGCAAGAAAATACCAAATTGGAATTTAAGATATGAAAGAAATAAATATGAGAGAATATGTGTATGGATAGAATGGTATCTAGAATCTAGATACCACTATTTTAACTAGAAGAAGACACATATTTTATCTGAACTCAGATTAGTAAGGCGTCAATAATTAATTGGGAATATGGGGAATAAAGAGACAACTAGTAGTGATTTAAGGACAGAATTTGGGAAATGTGAGAGAAATTGACTTTTAATTAAAATAAAATATGGAATTATTTGTGCAAGTGTGGATGGGTCAGTGAGAGAATTCCTATATGGTCAATGGGATAATTCCTATAAATAAAATGGTCATGGAGTCATGGTTAACTATTTTTAACCCGGTTCTTCCACTTGTCTTCCAACATTAAATTTATTAAAAAAATTGTCTCATACATGTGTCCAATAAAGAAGGACAATTGGGAAAGTCAAATATTTGCCCAAAAATCATTAAATAATAAAATACATAAACCAAAATTCCAAATTCAGATTTTCCATAATTGGCAAATAAGTTCCAAATTTGAATTTTCTAAAAACAAAAATTTATTTTCAAAATTCCACATATATTTTAATTGTCAAAATTCCTCTCCCTCTTGAGTACAAAACTATCCTCAATTTTCATTCCTCTCTCAGAATAGGGTTGGATAATATTTCAACATATCTTCTTCCAATTACCGAGTGGCCTCCTAAGGGCTAAAGTGCTTCCATTTCACTTTTTCCTGGGCGATGGTTCTGCTCCATAGTACTGTTTCTTTCCTATCCAGAATGCGTAGAGGTTTCGCTTGGAACTCGAATTTTGGTTCCACCTACACCATGTTCCAATCAATGATGTGTTTAGGATCATGAATATACCTTTCTACTAATGAAACATGAAAAACATTATGAACTTTTAAATTTGCAGGAAGTGCTAGTTGATATGACAAAGGTACGATTCGAGTTAAAATCTCGAAGGGGCCACAAAATATTGGTGCCAAATTTGAAAAACTTCCTATCCTTAGAAAAATACTTATTTCTTTGACTTTTAGACATACATGGTCCTCGATTTGAAATTCCTGATATCTTATTTTTAAATCTGCATAGCTTTTCTATTGGTCTTGGGCCTCTTTTAAATTCTGATGTACTCTTCTTACCATTCTCTCCATTTCCTAGAGCATTTCTGGTCCTACCATAATCATGTCAACAAGATTGTCCCAGCTAATCGGAGTAGTGCATTTCCTCCTGTATAATGCTTCGAAGGGACTCATCTTAGCTGACATGTGATCACCATTGTTGTAAGCAAATCCAACTAAGTGGATGCACTCCTCCCACTTAGTTGGTTTTGTCCTTATGTACATTCACAACATGTCTTCGATAATATGGTTTGTTAGTTCGATTTTCCCATCCATTTGTGGATGGTAGCTTGTGATGAAATCTAGGTTAGTATCCAATCCTACAAACAATTCCTTCCAAAAATTTGACGTGAATTTGACATCTCTCTCGGAAATCACCATCTTATGAATTCCATGTAATCTAAATATTTATTTCATGAAAACTTCAGGGATATTAATCGATTTATAAGTAGATTGCATAGGTATAAAATGTGAAGATTTTCTTAGTTTATCAATTACTACCATGATTGAGTCATTTTGTCTTTGAGTCTTATGCAAACTTGTGATGAAGTCCATCGAGATAATCTCCCATTTCCATTTTGTTATAGGTAGAGGTTGTAACAGACCTGTTGGGTGCTAATGTTCAACCTTTACCTATTGAAAATATAAACATTTAGACAAATATTCAGCTGTTTCATTCTTCAAGTTAGGCCAATCAAACAATTTTCTTAAGGTTGTTATAGTTTTCTGGTATCCTGGGTGACTAGAATATGGTTTTTTGTGTAGTTCGTCAAGAATTGTGTTCTTTAAATCAGTAGAATTTGGTACATACGGTCAGTTCTTAAACTGTAACAACCCATTTTTGTCCAAACTCAGATTTGTTCTGTTAAGTTTTTCATCATTTCCTTGCAATTATATTGTTTCTTTCATGTAATTTTCGTCATTAATGCTTCTTGATTTTATTCTCTCTTCAATATCGTTTTCTACTTTGCTGATGTTTATTTCATAGAGTCTATTAGTCCTCCGACTTAGTGCATCTTCGAATTTGTTTTCCTTACCATTAATGTGTCGTATCTAGAAATCAAATTCTCTTGAAAAGGCCAACTGTCTTTCTTTCCTTGCGTTGAGATCTGGTTGAATGAATAAATACTTTACACCATTGTTGTCAATTAATAGAACAAAATTTCCTCCCATTAAATAATGTCGCCACATTTTTAAAGAATGAATTATGACTGCTAATTCAAAATCATGTGTAACATAATTCCATTCATGTTCCTTCAATTTACATGATTCATAACATATGATGTGTCCGTCTGTAGCATCCCGCTCTGGCGCACTTACAAACTTATTCTTTGAGGACACTTGCTCGCAAGTGATCTGGATTTTTATGATGATGAAACTTTTTCGTTCATTATGATGTGTTCAATTAGATGACATGATGTTTTTACTACTTAATGTAGATAGGTGTTGTTGACTCGGTTTCATTGAGGGTGCAGGGTTTCGGACCTTGAGGATGCAGAGGCATCGGTGGAACTCCCTTGGAATCCAGATTGAGTCAAGGAGTGGGCTATTTGGGTTGTTTCATTTACGGTGATATTGATTTGTTTGATGCTATGCTATTGATTTTATGATATGTTGTTGACATGATCTAACATGATGGTTGACGATGCAGGTTGACGATATCTTGCCGACCAGACTCACATATGGAGTAAAGGGGCCACACATGATTTCCAGAGAGTTTGAGGGAGAGGTGTGGACAACAACCCTGCCAAAGCCTACTAGCACTCCCGCCATGGCTCGAACTGTAGGTTAACCATTACCTAGTTCGAGAGGGTTCACGATGCCGTGAGGGCAGACTGCGACAGTCGCTCACGATGATTCTAAGGGGAGAGCAATAAGGCGGGGGCCTTATTCCTTAGATCCCTTAGTCTCCCACAAGTTCACCTAGCGGAGTATTGACTCCAGGGGTTATAGATGTCTACCAATCCATCAAGTCGTCGAGTGGCACCCTTGGAGCACGTGGTGCATCCTGAAGGGCATGTCGCGCCACAGAGGAAAACGAGGCAAGTGGCACCCTTGGAGCACATAGTGCGTCCTGAAGGGCACGTCACATTAATGATGATGATGAGACAACCTAGATGACCCTAAGACCTTAACGCCTGATAACATTCTTAAAACGGCTCCCCTAATGAATTGTCGCCTAGTTCAATCTAAACCTAAATTTAAAACATCTCAACGATAAAACTCAGTTAAGCCCTAAGAAAAGATCCTACAAAAATAAACATAAGGGCGTAAACTAAAACCCTCCTATGTGTTAGTTAAA
>ML779863.1:359092-373238 GCA_009831015.1 Picea engelmannii
CTAAAATTTTACCCTAAAAGTTTTAGACTTAGTACTAGGTTCTGAACTGGGCGACACTAGGTTAGGGAAGTTATTTAAGAATTTCTTAAGGCGTTATTGTCTTAGGGCTATTAGGTTTGTTTCCTTCATCCACATCAATGCGACGTGCCCTTCAAGACGCACCACGTGCTCCAAGGGTGCCACTCACCTCGTTCATTTCCTTTACGCGACGTGCCCTTCAGGATGCACCACATGTTCCAAGGGTGCCACTCGCTTCTTGTGTTTATTTTTTGCGACGTGCCCTTCAGGATTCACCATGTGCTCCAAGGGTGTCACTCGCCAACTGGACTGATTGGTAGACATCTATAACCCCTGGAATCAACACTCCGCCAGGTGAACTTGTGGGAGACTAAGGGTTCTAAGGAATAAGGCCCCCGCCTTATTGCGCACCCCTTAGAATCATCGTGACCGACTATCACAGTCTGCCCTCACGGCATCGTGGATCCTCTTGAACTAGGTAATCGTTAACCTACAGTTCGAGCCACGGAGGGAGTGCTAGTAGGCAGTGGCAGGGCTGTTGTCCACCCCTCTCCCTCAACCTCTCTAGAAATCGTGTGTGGCCCCTTTACTCCATATGTGAGTCTGGTCGACAAGCTATCGTCAGCCTGCATCATCAACAATCATGTCAGAAATGTCAACATCAAATCAATGAAATATCACAGTAAATAAATCAACCCAAATAGCACACTCCCTGACTCAATCCGGAGTCCAAGGGGGTTCTACCGATTCCTCTGCATCCTCTAGGTCCAAAACCCTGCACACTCAATACAACTGAGTCAATAGCACCTGTCTACATCAAATAGTAACACATCATGTCGTCTATCAATCACATCATAATCAAGTAGAAATGGTCTAACATCATAAAAGTCCAGATCACTTGTGAGCAAGTGTCCTCAAATAATAAGTTTTCTCAGTGCGCCAGAGCAGGATGTTACACTCCTCCATGGTACTGGTGTAGTGGTGAGCCACAATGGCTGGCGTAGAGTATTTTGCAAAGAAGTTGCTTGGGGGTTGCCAATTCTCTGGCACGATGAAGAGAAGGGACTCTAGAGGGATCTGTATGGGATTCTTCGGGATTATCTCCTCCATGTAATCCATTGGAGGTGATCGGACCATCCTTCCTCTACATGCTACATGAGTGCATTGAGTGCGGGCTATGGAGAGTTCCCTCTCCCGTAGTTGTTGCTTCCTTTGTCGCACTACCAAACTATTTCAGGAAGGGTTGTGATGTGGCTTGCCTCTATCCTATGGCATTGAAGAAGTAATGTAGATTAAAATCTCACAAGAGGTTCTACAATGGCTGCACCAAATCACTGAGATGCATGCCTCGTGTAAGTCGAGGGTGAAATGGTGAAGGTTGGTGCATTGCTGGATGATATTAAGGAGGAACGACATTCCCATTATCTCCCCCCATCAATTGAATTTCCTTGTCGTCTCTCTACTCACACGAGGGAGCCATCCATTTGCACTTGACAAGTAGTTAAGGCCGACTCCCATTATTAATGGAGAGGGGATGGGAGCCAACCTTCCATTTTATGGATGGGCTCAGGCCGATGTTACATGGCCTCTGTGTGCTACGTGCTACCCCATCTGGGGTGTTCCCAAAGATAAGTTATGTCCTTGATTTATTTCTATTTAATTTCATAAGTATTTAATTGCTAGCGAAGTTAGTCAACCCTCGCCTTAATTATCTTGCAGGTTGGGAAGATCGGTGCACTCGGGTGAAGGAATCATTTTACCGTAAGAGGTATTTGAGTTCCATGTCCTTCTTTGACCGACCTATGCATGTCCTTAGAGCTCTGTTTACATTACAAGAGGTTTTGGTTACTTTTGCAAGACACTTTAAAGTCTATTGTATCACTATCTTTCTGTGGTAATAAAGAATGTATTTGGATTGTTATTCTTTCTATCTATTCTCTATAGTGTTTTTCTATGTACAGATTTGAATAGAAATTCAAAATTATATATATTTAATGGCCAATATGCACATAAACATATATCTAATATTTCCTTTATGCATGAGCACATACATATATATATATTCAATGGCCAATAGGCACATACACATATATCTACTATTTTCTTTATGCATGAGCACACACACACACACACACACACACTATGATAAGCCATATTATAACATGGTTATATTGTCCCTTAAGAACAAATTTCACTTACGTATACACAATAAACATATTCCTAACAAATAAAATATCCATAAATATAAATTGAAAAAGGAATACAAGCTAAGATACATATCTAAAAACTGATGTTGGAACACAAATGGAACAACCACGTTCCACCCAACCGTAGAACAAAACAACCAAGATCACTTGTCCTTCTCACCCCTTAGCCTGACCATGAGTCCATAAGGGAAAACTGAATGATCCTCCTTAGCTATAGTCACCATCCACAGACCAAAAAATACTTTTCCTCACACTAACAATGTTCATAACAACAAACAATTTTCCATTCCCAGCATACTAAGTAGCGTCGTGCCTCCCACATATGTTGTAAACATATATATTCTTGTGCCTAGGTCTTTCATTCCCTCCTAGCAGAAATTCACATCTTTATAAATCCCTGATTTTTCTGGGCTTCTAGTGGTCACATTCCACTTCTGCCAGTTGTAGAAATCATCCTTGAGGTAACTCAAAGTTGTTCCCCACTCATTGACATGGTTAACTATTTTTAACCTAGTTGTTCCACTTGTCTTCCAGAATTAAATTTATTAAAAAATTTGTCTCATATATGTGTCCAATAAAGGAGGATAGTTGGGGAAGTCAAATATTTTCCCAAAAGTCATTAAATAATAAATTAAACAAGCCAAAATTCCAAATTTGATTTTCCATAATTGACAAATAATTTTCAAATTTGAATTTTCCAAAAACATAAATTTATTTTCAAAATTCCACGTAGAATTTAATTGTCTAAAATTTGAGGATACTACTTGGAGTGTGTCTTGAAGGGCATGTCGCATAAATAAAACTTGAGTGAATAAATCCATGTGGCCTATAAAACCTTGAGAGAATAATTAAAGCTTGAAAAATCTTTATGCCTTGCTAGATTTAATTAATTAATTAAAGAATGAATTTATTAATTGTAAATCTCAAATGAAAGTCTAACCCTATTCAAACAAATTAAGCCTAAGTATAAGTTCTTGTAAGGAGGCTAAACCAAATTATTAACTAAATTAAAAAGAAATAAGGTAAATCAATTTAATAATTAAGTAAAATAAAATAAACTTAAATATTTTATTGAATACACATGTGTGCAAGAAAATACCAAATTGGAATTTAAGATAAGAAAGGAATAAAGATGAGAGAATATGTGTACCAATAGTTTAACTAGAAGAAGACTCTTATTTTAACTGAAATCATATTAGTAATGTGTCAGTCATTAATTGGGAATATGGGGAATAAAGAGACAACTAGGAGTGATTTAACGAGCGCACTTGGGAAATTTAAGGGAAATTGACTTTTAATTAAAATAAAATATGGAATTATTTCTGCAAGTGGGGATGGGTTAGTGAGATAATTCCTATAAATCAAATGGTCAAGATGGGAAATGGATCACACTAGTTATTGCTAAATTTGTGCTACCAAATTATTTTTGACTGGTTTTACTTGTGAGAGTTGGGATACCAAGATTGATATAGAGTGGTGGTTATACCTTGTGAGGAAAACTTGGATCTA
Source organism: Picea engelmannii (assembly GCA_009831015.1). Classification (NCBI taxonomy): domain Eukaryota; kingdom Viridiplantae; phylum Streptophyta; class Pinopsida; order Pinales; family Pinaceae; genus Picea; species Picea engelmannii. Next base: position 362,827 of record ML779863.1, read on the forward strand.
GAGTATTTATGGTTGTGTTTGTTTCTCCCCTTTGAAAATCAGGGGGCTAAGGGGGAAGAAGAGTACCCCTAGTGTTGGCTAGGAGGTATCGGTGAAGTCTCAATGATTAGAAAGAGGGGGAAAGGAATGAGCGTCTTCACTGAAGAACATCTTTAGATTTCTTCGTCTTCGGTTATGATATTTTTATCTGAGTTTTTTAATTGTATTAAGATTTTATTTGTATAATAATTTTAGAAATTCACCGTAACTATGTTGAAATCCTAAATTGAATTGACAAGTTCGTTGATCTTTGTGACATCTAGAAAGATAAATTTTGGTAATTGTTTTCTTTTCAATTTCTCAAATGAATAATGGTTTCTAGTTGGTAGGTGTGTATGTATAGGAAACACTTTTTATTCTTTGTCACTGTCATTGGCTGCATATCAAATTTTAAATTTACATTTTCGTGATTAACCAACTACCAAAAAAAAATTGCAGTTCCTCATAATTCACTATGTAATAAATGAATATTTTGGAAAAGGGAAATGGTTGTGGTTCAAAAATTTAGATTTGAATACAAATTTAATCTGTGTGGTTTTTCAACCTGAATACAAACCCCCAAATTCTATAATTCCTCATTCATATTTTAGGGAGATTATTGGTATGCGTCAAACCTTCTACATTTCCAATTTGAGAAATGCTTCTGGACCTTGTAAAACAATTTATTGGCATATACAAAAACACAGATTTTGTTTAACCATTGCCAAATTATATGATTGCTAGCATATATTTTGGGTCACTACATAATTTCGTGATAGATTTATCATTTTTGGAACTTATATGTGTTGGTTCGTTGTAGGTATTTTTTAGGTTCGGTATCTACATGTCTTTTAGTATCTTGCCAACGACTTCCTCAATTTAACGATTGACTTAAAATATATGTACATGACAATTTTATTTTTTGGAAAACAAATTTAGTGCTTTACGCTGCCCTCTCCTTTAGAAGCTTCTGAACTTGTTAAATAATTAATTCACTGTCAAAGAATGCAACCCCTAACCTTTGGAATATTTCTTCGCTGCATTCTTGAAATTTAATCCTCGATATCAGAGTTTGAATGTTGTTGATTATAGCTTATTCTATCGATGTATTCACCCCTCGTTGTCACCTCAATGACAATTTCTATTTTTTTTAATGTCTATTTCTTTTGAACATTAACAATTGATGAATAATATTTTTTCTGTCATATCATTTGGATATCCTTATGTTTGAAATTTATATCTATAACTTTAAAGCATAGCAATAAAATAAATCTTTATTTGTTTCGTGTAAATTTTAAATTCAAAATTTTCATAAATTTAGTTCTGGATCAAGGGTCAGAACATGGGCCAAATCAAGGGTCGTAACAAGGGTTGGATTAGGTGCCGGATCCAAGACCGGATTGAGTGTCAATTTAGGTTGTGCACTAATTTAATGACTAGATTGAGGCTATTTTCCTTCTGTATTTTATTGGGTCGAAATGGTGACTGTGTAGTTTTCTTTCTTGATGTTTGTTCTTGATTTTTGATTGGAATTTGAGAAAAGTAAAATTGTGTACAGTTCTAAATCTAATTTTGTATTTCAATAGAAAAACGATAGGAGGATTTACTTATTAAATGCAAGTTTGTGAGTTAATGTTGGGTGAATTCCCTGTGTTCTAGATATAAATCCAAATTTGAGTTGAATTCCATGCTTTAATGTTTTTGCGATTTGGAATTTTGAAACTCTATGTGATTGTTGCCCCATCCTTTGAATAACCCAACAATTTACCTTTTGAGTGTTCAATTCCTCTTTCGATGTCTTAAATTTTATAAATCCAGATTGGGTATTCTATTGGTTCACTATAGAAGCTTATGAATTTTTTTCTTTCACAATTCATGTCAAGGATTGCAACTCTATAGTTGTGGATTTCCTTGTTGTCTTTTAGAAACAATCTCAGAAGTTAATTGAGCGATTATGTTCTATTTTTTTTATTTTCTGAATTTTAATTTCTTATAATTCGTGGAACGAATTTGGGGCTGCAACAATAACTTGGCCTTCCTAAGTGCCTCTGTTTTTATTTACTGTCCTTTCCTTAAGGTTCAACCATCCTGAATCGATTGGCTTCATGTAAAACTTAAATTTGATTTTTTCATAAATTTAGTTATGTTTCAAGGTCTGTATTAAGTGTCGGATGGAGGGCCAGATTTAGTGCCAAATGGAGGGATGGATTGAAATCTAGAATGAATTTCAGATTTTTCTGCACACCGAATAATGAGCGATGATAGATTCCAAAACTTATTTTGTTTCCTTATTTGGAAATGTAATTTAGAATCTAAATATCTATTAACGGTTAAACATAAGATTGGTCTTCCCTAAACTCCTTTAATGATTTTTTAAGAAATCAATTGCATTCTTATATGGTTGAAATAAGATTTGATCTTCCTTAATACCTTGAATGGAAGAGTAAGTTGAATTCGAGTTCTTAGAACATTGTTGTTTGGTTTTTCTTCAGTTATTTTAATTGGATTTATAAGTCAACATTGAGTCCTCTATTTTATTGTTTAAATAAAGCTTTATCTTCCTTAATTATCCTTATATATGGATATGCAAGAGAACTTATGATTTATCTTAACCAATTCTTAATTATGGGTTGAACTTCTTATAGTTTCTTGCAATGGAATGTAGAGTAGTCTTGTAATCTTTCCATAGTGCTTGATATGATTGATCCTCTTAGTTCTTTAAAAATGGATATGCAAGCAGTCAACTTCTTACTAATTGTTGTATGTTTGATTTTTATTTATAAATGGATGCATAATGTAAAATAACATTAAAATTTAATTTATTTCTTAAGAAGTTTGATCTTCTTGTGGTTTCTTATAAATGAATATGAAGTTTTAGCCTTTAAATTCCTTATATATTTTTAGAAGATTTCCTTAATGTGAAGAAGCATAGTTGAGCCACATGAGACTAATATTGTACTTATGCTCTTTGGGACTTGTCATTCTTTATGTAATTCCCTTTTTACTCATTTTCACTAGAATATTACTTGAATATTGTTTAAGTAAAAGTATATTATTTCATTGCAACATGAAGAATTGATGATTAAGTATGGTTGATAAAACAAGTGGATTGATGTTTATTTGGATTAATGGGATATAGATACAACCTTGTTCCTCAGAACAATCGCCATTCATGAGACCTTAAATGGTCAAAATCAATCGGATGAATCCTAGACTCGAGCATTGATTATGTGTCTTGGAAGTCCTAACCATGCAGGATAGGTTGGATAGGTAGTTTCCTTATGTTATCATTTGAGATACGGTTAATTAAATAATAGTGATGATGTTTTTTTTTGAATGTGATGAAATCGATTGAGTAGTTATTAATTTATGTCGAGATGCATGTTACTTGTACTAACGATTGTTTCAAAAAAAATATTTACCTATTTTACATCACAAATTATTGTTGTAACAGAGGGAACATTACAATGGGTTTTGTCCCTAGTGGAGTCACCATTTATATTAACAAAGAATTCTCTCATGTGGACAAGAGAGTTCTCCCTTGGGTTTTCCCTTGACCCAAGATAGACAACAAACTAAATAAAATACAAGCTTTTCCAGATCTACAAAATTTCAATATTCTTTCTGCTATGGGATGGAGGTGAATACATGGTTTCTTGACGGTTGTCCTTACGTAGTCATGGACAACGCAAATCTCAATATCTAGTTCTTTCTCTGAAACTTGCTTCCTACAAAAACAATGAATGATACTATCTCAAACGTTTCAAGAATTCAATAAATTCAAATAAATTCAGATCTACCTTATCTTAATCAAGCAAAGAATAAGTATGCTAACATGCAATCAAATAGACAAATCATACAAGGGGAAAGTTTCATTGATATATATTAACATAAAATGAGAAACTTACATCCATTGTGTGATCACCTTGAGTACAAAGTTGTGGTTCTCCTTTTCTCTTTCTTTGGCTCTTCGTTTGTCTCTAACTCTTTTGAAATTTCAACAGCATAGGTTTTCTCCCAATTCTTCCTCCTTCTTCCCTTGATAAAGATTCTCTATATATATTAGTGAAAAAGGTTTAGGGTGAGCCATACATATGTCTCAAATCATGGTCATCTCATGAAGAACTCAAAATCTCACTTAGTTTACAATGTCACTTGGAAATATCACAACTCATTGTCTCACCAATTTCCTCAAGCATGTCAAAAATTGATTTTCTAACAGTTATGTGGGTCATAATTAGATCTTATAGAGACCTTCCATGGTTTTTTAGTAAGATGAATAATGAATAGTTGTGAGTTTTTAGTGATACGACCTGCAACTTCCCTCCAAATTGGTCAACTACAAGGGAAACATATGTTGTTCAACTTGACATTTCGGATGGTTTCTCTATGTCCCCTTAGGGTGGAAAATATATCTATAACATTTTCCATAAAAAATAACTAATAATATAATTTGGAAAATAAAATGAACCAATTCATGAGTAAGGTATATCAAATAAAAATCATTCCAACTAATCCATACATGATTTTCCTTCCATATTATTAATAAACTTGAAAATTTTCTGGTGTTATTATTTCATATTCATGGAATGGTGAAAAGTATAGATTCCAATACATTCATGAGTAACATTTCACAGGAATTCATATCCTAAAAACTTATCACCATGGATAAGGTCAAATAAGATGTTGAAAACTTGAAATCTACAATGCTGGAAATTGCATTGACATTCTCGACCAAGGCATTTACAACCCCCAAGCATTTGAATGATTTGAGCATTCCTATATGATGAGATAAGAGGAAACTAATAAGAAATATAATGAGAACCTTACATAACCATCAATCTATATCAAAGTCCCTCATTATATTTGGAAGCCTCCTTGGGCTCATATTTCAAATATGCGCCAACTTTAGATGAGATATGGTGACGAAATTATGTAAACTTGTAATTTCCTACTAGTGAAGAAGACAAAATAGCAATCCATGAGTGATAGCCACTAATATATTTGGTTTCACTATATTTATTATATTTAACCTCAACCAATTGGTTACTACAACAAAAATAATCTTTATTATTCATAAATGTAGACCAATCAACAAAAGAGTTATTCAAAAACATGTGTGTTGTAGGACCCTCTTCTTCCCATGTCAAAGGTTGATAAGGAAAAAAACTAATAAATTCCAAGGAAGAGATCTCATCTTCTCTATCTTATACATGTAAATTGTCACCATCAAGTACCACATAAGGATTTGGCCTTACATAATTTATTTGAATAGGAAGATGAGTGACTTTATAATTATCCTCCTCTGTGCAAGATTTAGAGTGTTGAAATGTCATATCTTTTATTTTTATTTCATATCCTCGATTTTCTTGATAAACATCGTTGTTTTTCTCCTACAAAAGATGAGAATAAAAAATATCTTCTAAAACATACCCATGATTAGGAGATAGGAGAAAATCAGAATAATTTTCAAAACAAGAAGGCTCAATAAATATTTTAGTAACTATAGGAAAACTTCTTTATCTTTATCAGTCAAACTCGAAGAGGTTATAATTGTACAACAATTATCGTCAACATAAATTAATTCCAACTTTCTTATTTATGAAAGATGTGTCATGTATTGTGTGTTCAAATTTTCTTTCCTAGTTGATTGGTATGAATTCCTCTCTTGGTCCACTATAAAACCAAAACACAAAACATTGTCTAGGACAAATTGACGCTCATTGTTAGTAGGAAAAGGTAAGAGAAAATCGCTAGAATTTTGAAAACAATAGGGTTCAAGAATGATATTGGGGAGACAATACAAAATATGGTCAGAAGTTGTGACCCCAAGAAGTTTTTATTGAATCCCTTGAGTCAAACTTAGGGAAGAATGTTCTACACCGCAAACATGAACACCTAAGTTAGATTCAATATGTTCCATTCCTGAGGTAGTTGTCACATCTTCAGTCTCATGAAAACTTTATTCACGACTCTCCATAGATTTATCCACTTCCTATGATGGAAAAGATAGAATAGGAAAATGAGAACCTAACATAACCATTGGTGTCAACTGAAGTGTCACATTGTCAACAAAAAATCCTTTCTTTGTATCAGTTGCAAAAAAATCTAAACTCAAATTTACTACAAAAGAGAGATATTTATCATCACTAATAAAAAAGGGTGGAATGGAATGGTGGGAGGATACATAAATCATGTCCCTGCCAATATATATCCTCTAGAGTGAAGAAGGGTCCAAATGTACACTAATCGACCAAATCATTAGTATCCTCAACATCTTCATGTGAATCAAAATTAAAATGTAAAGTAGCATTAAGGAATAATTGATTCTTCATCCACTAGCTCATCTTGTTCATTGGAAAGAGAAATAAGATGTAGAATACATTCACCAATAGAGGGAACAACATACAAATGAAATATATATAAGAGGTGCATAAACCTTAATTAAAAGTATTCTAAAAATCCATCTCATTCTTTCCTAATGTAACAACCCCTCTGTTACGACATCAATAAGTGAGTACAATAGTGTAATATTTTTTTTTAAATAGCATCATCGGTAAACAAGTTTTTATGTGAAGTCACTATTACATATAGGCTAAAAAATCAATGAACTATTACGATGATTGTGATAAAATCAATTTTTTTGTCGAAAAAAATTTAAGAAAATGAAATTTTATTGTTTTTTTTTAAATTAGTCCCGATAACGTTGGATTTCCGACGTTTTCTAAGGTCGTTAGAAGTACGATGCCCGGTTTTGACACTTTAATATAGTCATTTTGACGCTACCTGCCCCTCACCTAGCAATCCCGTCGCTCCACCAGGACCTTCTATTTCTCACGGCCCCGAAGATTCAACGCTCTTCAACTCCCTCGGGAGTTCTTCACCACAGTACACTCTTCGAAAATATTCCCTTCGGAAATCGGAAGATCGGGTCTCGCGATATCGCGAACCTTGTGTGCACGGTCTCGTGCAGTCCAAATCTCCGAACCCCGAATGCCGAGGGTCAACGGTTACGCTCACATAGGTCGGAGGTTTTCCCTATCGGGAAATCGGCGGTTGTGTTGCCGCACGTCTCATGCAACACAAAACCCCGAACCCCGAACTCCGACAGCACGCCACCTGTCCTCCTAGGAGTTTTGAAATCGCACTCTGCCACGTCCTCTTCGGGATTTCGCGATTCGGGCATTCGCGCTTCCTGATACACAAGGTCACAGACCCTGCCAAACCCCAAATCCCAACTCCTCAAGATCTTCCGCCACGTGTCTTCCGGGAGATCGACGGCTCCAGTTGACTAGGGAAATCGCCGGTCACGATTTTGAAGAGTATAAAACTCTTGCTCTGTGAAACACTGAACGCCGAATCCCGATCCTCTGGGATCCTGCGCCATGCGTCCCTTCTCCGATCAACGAATCAGATTGATTTCGGGAAATTGTCGGTCGCGATTTCAAAAAGCTTGAACCCTTACTTCTGGGAACACCGAACGCCAAACCCCGATCCAAAGGGATCCTGCGCCATGTTTCCCTATCTGGATCAATGGCTCAGATCGATTCGGGAAATCACCGGTCACGATTTCAAAGAGCTTGAACTCTTTCCTCCGAGAAATGCCGAACGTCGAACCCCGACCCTCAGGGATCCTGTGCCACGTGTCCCCTCTCCGATCAACGACTCAGATCGATACGGAGAATCACAACTCACGATTCCTCGAGGTGTAGGACTCTCACCTTACCAATCCCCGAATGCCGAAACCCCGAAGTCCAATGGACTTTTTGGTTCTCCACACCTGTGCTCACGGGTATCTCCCGCGCAACTCCTCCACGATCGGAAGGTCCTCGGGATTTCGCGAAACTTCATTGGAGTTTCACGTCGTCGATTCTCTTCCTCTTGAAGAGTTCCTCCGCTTCGCCACCTTTGTCCTGTATGAGCTCCACTGGAGTTTGTTCCCACAACGACACAAAGGTATTCTTCCAGGCCTGTTCCTGAGATGCTTACAAGGAACTGCCCCTCCTGAGCTTTATCTCTCCCTGACTCCTTCAGAGACTCCTCACGCACTCTGCTCACTCTTCGACCTTCGACCACTCTTCAAGTGTTGAAGTTCTTCAAACCTCGTGCACTCGCCTGCAACAGAGATTTACGGCTTCCTTTTCTCGGACTAACTGTTGAGACTTCACGTCCAACCTGCACTCACCTGCACGGCTCGAACAACCCCACATAACCCTGGGCAACAGAGAACAAAAGTTCAGCTTCTTAGCCTCCTTGACGCACTCTATGCGGAGGAATTCAACTGCACTCTATGCAGGAATCTCCTGGCTCAAGCAGAGAAACAATTGGAACTCATTCTCTCAGGTTTCTAACCTGATATGCTATCACATAAGAAGCATATAAAAGATAAACATATAAGGAAGCAACTATGCAAAATCATAATATCAACAACACAAAGAGACTAAACACATCCATGGGATTGAATAAAGTCTTTCCTATTAATTCAATATCTGTACATGGAGGTTCTTCACAAGCTCTCTGCTCTGTTCTTCTTCCTTTCTCATGCTAGTACTGAATAATACAAGATGTGAATAATAAATAATTACACAAGGAGGGTGCCTATATTCGTTTTCCCTCCTGGAAAGATGAAACTATCTAATCTACAGTTAATTTCTATCTACCAGCATTAAACTATTAAATGCCTTCCTATCTATAATATATTACAAGTGCGCCCGGTTTTGAATGCCTTTAGTAAACGACGACGCAACAATACCAAGCTGAAATTCAAAATCAAAAAGGTTTGTTGGCTTGTCCAGCTGTACGTTCTCTTTATCCTCGCGCTGGTTCATATGATGTATTGTGGATGTTGCGGATGCTCCTGCATCATACTCCTCGGCTCAAAATATTTCATGGGATCCTGCTCATGAGCTCCTGCACACTATGCCCATGCTTCTGAATCACTGTTTCTGTTTCCCAGCTGGCATCCTCCATTGGGTGATCTTTCCACTTCACCAGGTATTCAAAATACTGCTTTCTCCTGGTCTCCTTCCCTAGTCTTTTATCCAGTATGCACTCCATCTGAGGCTTTTGTGCCACTGGCAACTGCTTCTTCCATTGGAACACTGGTTGTTCATCAGTTGCAGCTCGTGCATCTTCGACTTTATATGGGTATAAATCCAAAATATTGAAAATCGGAGATATCCCGATGCCCTCTGGAAACTCAAGCTCATATGCATTTTCCCCAAATTTCTTCAGGATTTTGCATGGCCCAATTTTCTTCATCTTGAGCTTGTTATATGTTCCTCTAGGGAACCTTTATTTCCTTAAGTGCACCAGAACCATGTCCCCAACTTCAAACTGAAGCTGTCTTTTCCTCTGGTCGGCTCTGCGCTTATATTCCTGGTTCGATTTCTGCAATCGCTGCTTCACCTGTGTGTGAAGTTCTTGCATTGCTTCAACAAATTCTTCAGCAAATTGGCGCTGCTAGTCTCAGCCTGTTCTGGCTCCCTGAGCTCAGACACTCCTCTTGGCTGTGTCCCATACAAAATCTGAAATGGGCTCTTACCTGTACTCCGATTCACCGAATCGTTGTACGCAAACTCCGCCTGTGGTAGGATCTGATCCCAACTGGTGTGATGCTCCGTCACCAGACTTCTCAACAGATCTCCCAAGATTCTGTTGACCACTTCTGTCTGCCCATCTGTTTGCGGATGGTAAGAAGAACTGAATGCTAAATCAGTCCCCAGTTTCTTCCATAGCATCCTCCAAAAATGACCTATGAACTTCGTGTCCCGATCTGAGACTATACTCCTCGGCAATCCATGCAATCTTACAATCTCTTTGAAAAATAAATTGGCGATGTGGGTTGCATCGCTCGTCTTATGGTACGGAATGAAATGCGCCATCTTCGAGAACCTGTCCACCACAACAAAGATGGAATCAACTCCTCGTTGTGTTCTCGGTAAACCTAACACAAAGTCCATACTAATGGCTTCCCATGGTCTTTCGGGTATAGGCAATGATTGATATAACCCTGTGTTCTATTTTCTGCCCTTCGCGTGTTGACAAATCCTGCACCTGTCAACAAATCTCTTCACATCTGCACGCATGCTTGGCCAAAAATAAGATTCGCTCAGCTTGGCGAATGTTTTGTCATGCCCGAAATGACCTGCTAGTCCACCGTTGTGCTTTTCTCGTACCAAATTCTCTCTCATAGAGCAATCTGGAATGCACAATTCATTGCCTTTGAACAACAATCCATCCTATATCAAGAAATCTATCCACGGGCTCCTATCTCTGAGTACCGGATTCTCGGCTGCTTCATAAGCTTCTCCGAAATCAGCATCACTTGCATACATATCTTTCAGGTTTTCAAAACCCAGCGTTTTGACCCTGAATTCCTGCAGCAACAAACA
>ML779863.1:381940-444090 GCA_009831015.1 Picea engelmannii
TGTGGACCAGTACACACAAGGTCAATGTGGATGGTGGAGAGGCACTTGAAATCATTAAAGGCTTTGGTTAGACAAAGAGCACGTCCCGAGGGTTCTATGGTGGAGGGATATATGCTATATCAATCGATGGTGTATATTAGTCAGTATCTTCCTAAATTAGCTACAAATATGCATGTGGATCACATTTGGGATGTGAACTCCATTAAAAAATTTGAAGGGGAGCACTTGTTGGGGAAAGGTAGAATGAGGAAAGTGAAAGGTAATTAGGTTTATAATACATCTGAATTTTCCTTTTTATGTGTATCGTACTTATTTAATTTTTATGCTTTCATCAATTATTAATATTTTATACCTTGCTAACTAACATATGTTGGTGAATTATGATTTTTTGATACAGTTGGTAGAGAGTGGGATGCACTACATATATACATTGCAAACAATATTGATTGGATGAAGGTATGGATTTATAGATGCATACAACATGATGGTATGTTATCATGGGAAGGGGTGTCTACATTGGTAATAGAAGCTCACCATAATGGAGATACCAATCTTACGCAACCGGAAATTGATTTAGCACATGGTTTGAAAGATAAACAAGCCAGCATGCTATTCATCCAACATAATTTCATTATGTTATTTCATAAATTATTAATGTTAGTGTCGATTTGTTTTTCCCATCCATACATTACAAGTTATGTGAAATATGTTTTATGTGTTTGGCAAATTGCAGTTGAAACATCACAAGGCTATGTGGTGCAATGGTCGTAAATTTTGCATCAAAAAGTTGGACGAAAAGAGGAAAACTTATGATTGTGGGATAACTGCAGTCTTCAAGGTCACTAATGTTTCCTCTAGAAGTGACAGACGTACCGAGGTATCTGAAAATCAATACTATGGGTATTTGGAGGACATACTTGAGTGTGACTTTAAATCCTTCAAAATAGTTTTGTTTGATGTCAAATGGTACAGGCTACGAATGACTGAACATGATCCTAATAGAACTGTTACTCTACATGGTAATTTATTTACCATGGTTAATACAAGGTCATTTGATCCAGGAAGATATCATTATGTTCTTTCAAGCCAATGCGAACAAGTCTTCGACTCAAAGGTTCTAGGTAAAGAAGGTTGGTCATTTGTTGTTAGGTATGATCCAAGAGGATGGCCAGTAAAGTATAATATTGTAGAGGAAGAAAATGATCTTGAAGAAGAAGATGATGCAGAGGAACAGGTAGCCAATGTAGCAGATGTCTTAGATGAAGAGCCTGAAGGAGATGAACCAAATGTACTAGTAGGAGGCAATGAAGATCTTGATTATGATATCCATGATGAAGATATATTTCGTGGAAATGAGTACATTGATGACGATGTTGATACGGTCAATCCTTACAACACCTTATATGAACCAGATAATATGGATGTTCAGTTCAACAAAGATGATCAACTAGAAGATTGATGAATGTATTGAAATGTTGAAATATTGTATATATAAGGTCATAAGAGAAGGGCAAGTGAGCACAAGTGGCAAGGGCAAGCTTAATTTGGAGACACTTTCTATTCATTCGAGTACACTACGTCAACCAAGGACAATACAAATCATGTAAAGGAGGTATGTATTCTTTAGTTATTATTTATTATGTTTCTTGTTCAAACATTTCTAATTGATCTGGTACCTTATAATGTAACAAGACTAGTTGATGTATGAAAGAGTCTTTGTGATTACGAAGAGTGCACTCTAACCTTTGTTGGAGGTTCTTTAATTGAAATGGAGAAAAAATTAGACTGATAGCAATATGGTAAGGAAAAAGGTTTGGTGTAGTACTCCATAGGATACAAAAATCCCTCTTTTTCGTTGATTTCTTAATCAACACCATAAAAATACTAGAGGCGGGCAACAATGACACGTGAATGGGGCCAACATTGAAATGTTTTCAAACTGTATTTGTATGCATTAAAATTTGACATGAATAGGCTATTCTAATGCCTTAATGATATGGGAGGGTTTCTGGACTCAAATTTGACTCACACAACAACTTTATCCCATCATCAATTCATCATGTAAACCATAAACCCTAATTTTCTTTCAAAGTACACAAACTGGTTTATGCAAGTTTTAATTTTTCATCAGTCTTTCTTCATTTTTCTTCTAGGTTCTACATTAATATATATACAATGTATCCATGTCATAGTTGCGATGAAAAATCCCTCTTTTTCGTTGATAGCTTAATTAACACCATAAAAATACTCTCTTGCAGTACTATATGTGGGGGCATGTGTAATGTCGAACGAATTTTACAAGGAACAAGGAATGGAAATTGTACTAGGACTAGACATGGGCAACAGTTACCTGTGAATGGGGCCAACGTTGAAAGTTTTTCAAATTGTTTATTTATGCAATGAAATTTGACATAGATAGACTATTCTCATGCCTTAATGATATGGGAGGGTTTCTAGACTCAAATTTTACACACACCCACTTTCTTCCATCATCAATTCATCATGTATATATTTGACCCTAATTTTCTTTCAAAGTACACAAATTGGTTGACGCAAGTTTTAAGTTTTCATCAGTATTTCCTCATTTTTATTTTAGGTTCTACATTAATGTATATACAATGTATCTGTGTCATAGTTGTGATGAAAAATCCCTCTTTTCCGTTGATTTCCTAATCAACACCATAAAAATACTAGAGGCAGGCAACAATGACATGTGAATGGGGCCAACGTGGAAATTTTATTAAACTGTTTTTGTATGCATTGAAATTTGACATGGGTAGACTATTCAAATTCCGTAACGATATGCGAGGCTTTCTAGACTCAGATTTGACTCACACACCCACTTTATTCTATCATCATATCATCATATGGGATTAAAGGCATATACCATCATTGAGGGATGAAAACAAGTGCTTAGGCCCTAAACGAAGATTTCATGTGTTTAATGGCCATGAACAATGACTCCAACTAGGAATATGGGCACCATTAGTATGTTTTTAACAATAAGAATGGGTCATAAGAAATCTACCATGACTAGAGAGGAAAAAAAGGGCCTTAGGTCCTAAACATATTTTCTTGGTCTCATTGGCCATTAACATATATTCGTGTAGAAACATCCACAACTAATCAAGTGTTGAGGATGACACTTGTTTAAAGGGGAGAGGCACGTTAATCCCTAGATATTGAGATATTACATTTCTATTGTTACATTAGTGTCGTCATTATTGGTCGATTAGGTCCTTTAATGGTTACCCAAGCCCCTTAATTGTAATTGTATGCTTTGTCTCCTATATACACCAAGGAGACGTAGTTTTAGAGATAATCTCATCCTATGCATTTGTAATATTGTAAAAGGAGGTTGCCCCTAGAAGAGGCTTCCCATTCATTTGGTCTCTTTCATTCTCAAGTTATCAAGTTACTTCCTTCTAATTTTATGCTATTTGGGATATTTGGTACATAACAAGGAGTCAAAGGTGGAATAGGTAGGCGAGAAGGAGAACCACCCAATTGGCCATAGATGACATTGAATATATCATATTGTTACTATTATTATAATTAGTATTATCATGTGATGAAAGAGCGATAAAATAGGTAGAGGTCAAGAAAAAAGGTGATAATACATAGGTTGCATTAACCACGGGGATGCAACGATTGTGTGATCATTGAGCTATTATTTATAGGATATTTATTATTGACCAATAACTTATGGATTACTTGCTTATCAAATGTGGATTAGAGAATATGTGTTTCAACAATCATTCATTGTTTGTACCAATAACTTTGGAACATATTTAGATCTATTAGAGATAAAGCATGTACAAGGATTGCCAAAAATGTTTTGGTGATGAAAATAGATGATGTGAAGGAAAAGGAGTGCAAGGGGTTCATTGATGAAACTATTAACCAGTATGGCCATTGTATGTTTCTCTAGTTTCAATAGATATCCATAGTCATGATTTGCTTTACAAGGAACAAGTATCCTTCCACTTTTTAAATTCAGTGAATAGTAAACAATTACCAATTATATTTGCAGTGGGTCATTTACTCAACAAATTTGGTTTGGGATATATTTTTTTCTTTGCAAAAGTAGGCAATGCTTCAAACTTCACACATATGATTGTTAGTGGCCACTAGTGCACAAGAATATTTTTTTCATATTATAATGAATCAACAACCATGAATCTTTTCAAATTAATCATCGGTGGCCACTAGCTCACACATCGTAAGTCGAAGCCCTAACCCCTGCCACTGTAAGTCGAAGCCCTAGGCCCTGCCACTGTAGGTCAAAGCTCTAGCATGTGTCGACACCCAAAAAATGGAGTGAAGACAAATTGAATTGAAGACAAATCGATCGAGTACTGTGCAAGAGAAAAGGATGTCACCCAAATCGGTAAGCAATGTTTACTTTTTTAACTATAATGGGGTTGGGTTGACCATTGAGCATTGGATGTAATGCATCATTGTTTTCCCGGCCATATATTCAACCACATTTCCACCTACATCCTCAGCATTGAGAGAACCCTAAAACTCATTTCATGCTAGGATAGAATATCATCAGAATAAATTGTTATTTATTTGTTATGGATAGGGCGAGAGTCGAGCCCTCAACCCTAAACCTTGATACATTGTTTATATCATTGTATAGATTGTTATGTATTTTTTATGGATAGGGTGAGAGTCGAGCTCTCAACCCTGAACCTTGATACATTGTTTATATCTTTGTATAGAAGGGCAAGATCTGAGCTCTCGACCCTAATAATTGATACTATGATTATATTTTCGTGTAGAAAGGTGAGGGCCGAGCTCTCGAATCTAAAAAATTGCCACATTTGGGATTGAATCTATTTACATCACCTTTATTGGGATCAAATATGTCTTTATAAAATGTTAACACCCAGATCTGAGGTTTTGTATTCATTGAAATTAAGGGTTTCACTCATGGCATCCATTCTCCAAATATTACTCAATGAAAATACTTCGCTTTTCACCTCTGAAACAATTTAGGCAAAGACGATCAAAACTTGATACAAAATATTTAAGGATCGTCAATTATTGAAGTTTTGAGTGTTAAATATCAAACAAAGTTCATTTTTGTGGCTCATTCTTCGTTCCTCATTAAAGGTAATGGGTTGATCTGATTATCATTGGAATGATGTATACAAAGTAAGTCTAGTTTTCATTAGTAGTACCTTTTCCTTCCAATACGAAAATGCCATATATATAGTCTGGTTTCATTTGGATAACTCAAAGCATATTCAAGGTAATTTATAGCATTTGAAAAATCCATTCTTCAGTATCTTCAAAACTCCTACACGATAAAAATTTCAATCTAATTATCATTTTCCCAACCTAGCTCGAGATATTAAGTCATATGATTTCTTTGTGATGAAGTCCCAAGCATTATTGGTTTGTACCAGATTTTAAAATGTTAAGATTGCATGTTATTCGAGTACTCACAATGAAGTTTATTGACTATATTTGTACCAGTTTGGTTCCATTTCTCCTTTCATTTCTGAAAATAAATGTTTAATATTCACTTACTCTCAAAATGATGATTTTAGTACTCAACTAGTTTCAAATTCTCCTAAAACTTGTCATATAACAACTGGTAAAAGTTGTTTCACCCTAATGAAATATATCTTGCACATTGAAAGTGGGTAGAATTTCTCCTTTTCATGAATCTATCATTCCCATTCTACCCATAATTATATCCCAACTATATATTATCCTTTTCCTTCCATCCTTCCATTTATATTGTTACTAGATAATCATGTGTTTCTCATAGAAAAATCTATCTTGTTTGGATGACAAAAGAAGTCCCCACTTGGCTCAATATGTTCTTAGTAGATAAATAGATCTTATCCTTCAAATCACCAACCATGGAAATGTAAATCTCTATGTTGAGGGGTGGACTACATAAAGTATGGCGAGGACAAAAATATGAAGGAGAAGATAACATGGAAGACACATAATCTCGAGGAAGAGGCAAAAGATATTGAAAAAGAGTTGTAGTGACCAACCAATAATGGCATAGAGCATATGCAAGTAATCATAGAATGTGGTGAAGTTGTCAAATCAACAGTAAGGGGAGTGATGAAGTGACACTGGAGGAGTTGAAATATTTTAGGATATGAGGAGAAGAGGCTAGTCATGGGTTGATAGAGAGAGGTTTGGTGTTGGAGAGGAGTATAGAGAGTAGAGCGAGTGGGGAAAATTCTATCGGTTTGGATGGGAAAACCAAGAATGTACAACATATAGATGCAAGCATTTGAAGGCCCTAACCCTCATTCATGATTAGTTTATCAATTATGATTAGGTCATCTCAATGGTAGGTTACATTATGGACACACTATCTCCTATTTATAATAAAAGAAATTCATTTGTATAGGCATATTTTCTTATGCATTGGATATATTGTAAAAGAATGTTTCCCTCTCCTAGTGGTTTATTATTCATTGACTCTTTATCATTATCAAGGCATGGAGTTACTTCTTCTTTATATTCTTATGCTATTTGTGTAGTTTGGTTCATAACAAGTGTGCAATTTTATTGTAGGAAATGGTTGCATTTGAAGAAAAATCTAATAGACAATTGGATGGGAACATTCCCACTTAGACACAACTAGATCAAGCATTAGTAGACATGTTTCAATTATTTGGAAAGGAAGAGCTAGTGGTAGTTGGTATGGATTGTCCAGAAAATAACAAAGTTAGTCCAATGCAAATACTATCCCTTTCAGATTCCAATCATATCTAGGTAACATCAGTTAATTTAACTAGTTATGGTTTGAATATATGGTCTAGTAGTTAGAACATATTGGGAAATTTGCTAATAATGGAAGTCAACAAACTAGTAGTGGGAATACTCTAGTGAGTATTAGTAGTCTCTTTACAAGTGGAAGTCACAACTTAGTAAGTCAATTAGGGTCACAAGATTTTGTCTTTATACATACTCTAGTTGGCACCATGGATGGTATGCAAAGGAGTTCTATCTAACACTTTCTTGAATTTTCAGGAAAAGGAGATGAAGATCTTGAGCAACATTAGTTCCTTTATGAGACAATATAGAATGTAACATGAACCACATCGGATGTCCAACAGGTGGAATTTCATGACATATTTAGGGGAAAATCCCTATGATGGTATTGAAATATGTGAAGAGCACACCTCTAGTGATGGGGAAAAGATGAGGTGAAACAAAGATTTACTACTGAATTCCAAAAACCTAATATGAAGAAATAGAGCAGTACCGAGCTCAAATTATTAAGTAGATGGTAGGGAAGTCTACTTGGGAATACAACCAAAGGTTTAGGGATCTGATTAGTAGATCGACCCACCAAATTCAAGATGGAAATCACAAGAAATGGTTAATAAGATTTCTCCTTCCCTTTATCCAAACATTGTTGATGTAACAAACATTAGTGAAATAGAGGAAGGCCTTAGAGCAAGCAATATCCCTCAAATTTATCATAGGTTACCCATGTCCAACAATTATTTTTCCTACATCGAACCCCTAATTTTTCATTTGGAACAACCTCTATGTTAGTATAGTCTCAAAATTAATTGATTACTTTAATTGAGAATATTTAGTAGTTGACAAAGGCCAAAACTACAAGGGAACAAAAATGATGTACTAATTGTTGAATAGAGGGTCACATAGCTAATGAACTCTCATTGTTGAGCAGAGGTGTTGCACATAATACTACCCCATACCCATTTTTACATTCACCATCAAGGGAATACTATGAAATTTGTATAAAATATGAACAATATACCTTCAAGAAAAATTGTCCTTAGTTCTTGTAGCAATGTTGTACAACCATAAACTAAGGTAATGTGTATGAGTGTTGATTAAAATGCTAAAGTAGTCCAGAAAACTCATCCATAAGACAGGGTCCCATGTATATGTACTAGCCCCAATGTTGAATTAGTCCAATAGGCCTATCCATAAGCTCTAGAAGAAACAATACCATTGTAGAAGAATCATACTGGAACTTACTAGGCACCCCCTTCTCACATCTTCCCTCAATGATGTTCTTTTCATATAAAGGGGTATGTGCATGAAATAGAAGCTCGAAGTAGTTGTCTTCCAACAAATGGATTTTTTTTATATACCATTCCTTGCAAGCCTCCAATAAATCACACTATCCAAATAGGTCTCTTGTATAGTCCTCTTCAATATGTCTCCAAAGTTTTAACCTTTGGATTGCTCCACATGCTTCTTGCAATTTTTGTATTTGATTATCTACAAGTAGTAGTTATGTACAAACTACTTCGAGGTTTGCATAATGTGGGTGTGCCTTAAAAAAATCTTCAACTTCAAGCAACTACTTCTTGTGATGTTCCTCATACTCCATAGAAAATTCAAGAAAACTTACAATGTAGGCTTCTTCCACATAGTATACATTTTCCTTCACTTTGGAGTAGAATCTGATATTGCTATGTACAGTTCTTTATTTTGCCTCAATGATTCAAAGAGATCCATTCTCATAGTTAACCGATTGTATGATATCAATATGAAAGACTATCATGTGATCTGGACACTTGTAGATGTTGGTCATTATAGATGTTGGTCACCTCTCACCTCATCTCGAAAACAACCTAAGTTTAACCATGATCCACGATTCCGTGTTAGCCTATATTCTTCAGATCAGAGAAAAAACGTATGGTCATCAAATTACATGGTAAGTCATGTTCTAACTCACAACATTAAAAAATGAAAAGTCGAATTAGATGATCTATTGTGACTAGAAGCCCATTTCAGATTCTTCATCACTTGTAATTGTTGGAATGGAATGGAAAGGAAATACAAAGCTAAGTTTACAATACAATGCCTACAACCTTCTTATAATATTATTAGTTATGTTAAAATACATCTACGTGCTCTCTATTATATATTTCTAAGGCATTATATGCATGGATTTCCCCCTCTATTCTAAATTTTCTTATATCATTATAAACTTATTGATTGTGGGCGGCAATAGTGAATTTTGACTGTGGTCGCAAAACATGTATGTATGTATCTGTGTATATGAGTCCAAAAATTCAGAGGATTGCCAGAAAACACCTACACCTACTGCTACCATTTGATAACAACGATGTAAGATGATGTCAGAACTGAGAAGAATTCCAGCCTAATCATATCCTAGTCACCTAATCATAGCCGATCATACCTTTATTATCCTATCATTTCTAGTCTTACCCATAGGTTAATTGTGACGACAAGCCCAACTAAAACACATAAACACGACCATCTCAAAATAGTGATGCAATGAGCGAACCCAAGCACAAAGAATATTCGCAAAAGCTAGTCGAGTTAAGGATTTGACACTAATAATTCCCATTTGAAAATAAAGTTTAGGCCTACATAAATGACATCAAAATAAAGTGAGCATCAATATAGCCAGGAATTGACAAGTATAAATAAGAATAAACATGGGTTCTTAGGTTAGATCACATGCACAAACTACCCAAAATAGTGTTTTCCAAGTCGTAAGAGATAGGGCCAATGCCAAATAGATAGTGTCTAAAAATAAATATAACAATAAACATAACACATGGCCAAGAGGTCATGAGAAAGATATCCCAACCATATCCATACTCAAGGCTTATTATTAATTGTGGCCTGCTTTTGTGTGGAGTCGTTGTTTTTTGTTGAACCAACTTGATATGTCACTTGGTATCTCTACATCACAAATACGAGTTGATCAATCTGCCCCTTATAATACGAGTTGATCAATCTGCCATTTAAAAAGAATGCATATTTGTTGTTTGCCTTTTGTCATCCTTGTATCCTACAAAATTATCATTACTAGAATTGAAAGGGGCATTCTTCTTAACTGCTCACTCATTCGATGGACTACAGGTACAACCAAATAGGTTTTTGTCAGATCTATCTTTGTTGAGCAAGGAAAGTTCAAGTAGATGGAGAGAAACTAGAGGTGAGAAGATCAGAATAAAATTCCATAGATGCATGGAATTTTTTCTTGCTGAAGGGGGGTTCTGCTCTTGTGATGCTGAGAGCATAGACGACATCAAGGTTCCCTTGAGGTAGAAAAATTTAGTGAAACGATGGGTACCTAAGGACCTTCCTCAAGTAGACACTGATTTTTGTCTGGACAAGAGGATATATCACATTGCTCCATCATTGTTACATGGCTTGGGGATTTTCCATGGATGGCATAAAGGTTTTTGATGGTGGAATAACTGAGTTGATGGAGTATTTTGGGCCTTGTTACAATTATAGAGATTAGATGAAGCTAGTCCAATATATGCGAGGTATGCGGATATACAGAGCGACTGTAAATTATATATAGCTAAGAGACAACGATAGAAATAAAGGATAGTCTATGTATATTGACGGAAGGCCAAAGGCATCGGGAAATATTGCGGGGTTTATAAATAGTACACGACCCGGGACAACAAATAAGAAACCCAATTGCATATTTGAAAGGCAGGAACGAAACTATGTATTCATATGCGCAATAAAATCAATAACTACAAGGGAGCAGTTGTTGATTGATTACAACTTGAATCGAATACATACAGACATTTATATTATGGGGGCGGTAATTTGAAATCTATTATGTATACTTATCATGATGTGGTGTGGTGCAGTTTGTAAATTTGTATTCCCATTGTTTGTAAATTTATCATTGTTCATGATGTTTATTTGTTATGGATTTATAACACCTAAATCTTATGCACATCATACTCTTAGTGTTTGTATGAGTCATTTCATTTGTTATAGATTTCTAACACCTAATTCTTGGTAGGATGAACCTAGAAAAGCACCAGCCGGCCCCTCAAAACAGGTAAATTACAGGCAATGCACTTCACTATAATGCACATCATACTCTATGAGTTTGCATGAGCCATTTCATTTGTTATGTATTTCTAACACCTAATTCTTGGCAAGATGATCATGGAAAATCTCCAGCCCCCCCCAGAACAGGCATATGATTAACATTTATGAATTACATTTAATGTGAAATTTATTATTTGTTTATATACTTCAAAATCACTTTTCTTTCTTGAAATATGTAGTCCACGAGCCATGGTTGTGATGATTGGGTCAATGACGACTTGTTGGATGACCCCAACATAATGGTAACAATCAACAAAATCATCAGAAAAGCGAACAGAGAAATCCTTCGCTTGATTGTAAGTAAAGATCAAAATCAAGAAACTAAAGAAAGGATAGAGGAGTTGAAGGAAGACCTTAAAAAATATAAGGTAATAACCATATCTTAAAGTGATTTTTTTTGGTCGTAAGTTCAATTATGAATGTTTCATGTTTATAACTTTTACATTTTCCCATCAAAAAAACTTTTTCTTTCTTATATAGGATTTTTTGGCTTCGATTCAGTCGGCTCCTGCAATAGATGTTGGTAGTAGTCATGTTGCAGAGAGTACACCACAATGTCCAGCCATCACGAGCCAACATATACCGGCTAGGCTATTCAGCACTCCACCTGCGATTGATCCTAGTCATACTCAGACTGGGTCCACACCTATAGATGGGGACCATGAGCATGACATACCCCTTCAACCAGAGGTGGCAGAGCCACATGCAAGGGCTGGTGGCAGTGGCAGTGATGACACTATCAGTTCAATTCCTGGATCGTCACACATTGCCAGCACGGGAACAATTTCATGCACTTTTTTAGTGAATGAGAAAGGAGTTCCAATAAAGACATTAAAAATTCCAAGTGCTTTTAATTGTTTTAATCGTTTGTTGTTGTATATCTAAGCATATATCATCTTATATATTATTATTTTCTAATTAATGATCGTTTATTTTTGCATGTAGGAAAGAACTTATTTTATAAACACTTGCATGGCCAGTCATTGGAAATTTTTGGTCCCACGTTACGCACGAGGTGGAATTCTCAGATTATTCACCTCAAAAAATAAATCTTGGACTACCTTGAACATGTGTTTGGGGTAGATACCTTCGACAAAAGTGAGGTCTCCAAAGCAGTGGGATTATATTTAATATATATACGTGACATGTATAGGGTTAACTTTCAAAATAACCCTAGGTATGAGCGTCCACCCGTTATTCCTGAGAGGGAATGGAAGGCGTTCATTGAGGATGCAAAGGAGAAGAGATTGAGAAAATAAGGAAGAAATCCACCTGGTCTAGTAAGGTAAATTACAATTTGAATTCAATACTTTTAGCTTTCTTTATTTTTAAATAAAATTGTGGTATACAACATACTTGAAATTTTTCATAGGCTCCCTGACACTTCGAAAGACACCAAGGAAAGGGTTGAGAAACATGGAAAACACAGACTATGCCAAGGTGGATATTTGAAGTTACAGGCATGAATTGTAAGTAATCAAACATCTTAACAATATTATTAGTTATATCGCATTCTAGGTTTCTGGTAATTCATGGGGCAACCAATAACAAAAATCAATACTCTTATGCAATGTAGGGGGACGATTTTGGTACCAAAGCCACTACGGAAGACCTCTGGATTGGTTACAAGTATGAATACCAAGCTATTATTGATCACCAAAAAAGCTTGGGATAGTCACCGAGATCCAGTGTGCATGAGATGGTATATTATAAAAATCTAACCACAATAACATGGTTTCATTACCTTTAAAATACATTCTTGTTTGATATCATCCAATAATTTTATATGTTTCTCTGTTATTTATAGCAGGAGAGCAAGAATATTACCAAGCCCATCAATAGTACTGTAGAACAGTTTGTTGATACAAGAGAGCAACCACAAGATGATGCTTCCGTGTAGCCCCATGAAAGTGAGGTGCAGCCTCCTGACAGTGAGGTGTAGCCTCCTAAAAGTGAAGTGACACCTGATCCTAACATAACTAGGTCGGTGCAGCCCCATGATGTTGCTGCACATGAGAGCCATGATGGTAATATGGTTGTATATTAATCATATATAACTTAATAATTTCGTACTTATGAATTTTGTGATTCTATTTTTTCTTTTTACAAATTCAATTATGATTGTCAACTTATAAATTTTGTGGTTTCAGTGGTAGAGCTGCACGACATAAATCGAGATCCTCTAACAGAAGAGGAGCACAGAGAAGGTAACTTATTACATTCCAGTCATATGTTTTCTTATTAATGAACTAAATCAATTGTATTCAATAACTTTCCCTATAAATTTAATATTTTTTGTTGTTGTAGGCGATGACCCGCATCTGGTGCCTCAATGCCATGAGTACGTGACAAGGAATGCAATGCATGTGAGAATGCAAAGACAATCAACAATAGAAGAGCACGCAGTAAAAGAATATGACACATATATTGATGAAATACTTAGGAAATTAGCAGCAAGTCCTCAAAAGAAAAAGAAAAAAAACCTAGTACTGATGTATAATATTATAATATCGATCATTTATAATAAAAAAAAATTCACATATGCCAGTCAATATTAAGGTCTTTCATACCTTTTTTTTTTCTTTGCCTTTCAATGAGTTCTTGATAAATTTACTTTTCCGTGACATTTTTTGAATATTTTTAATGCATATTATATAGTAGATAGTGTTATTTTGCTTTGCCTTTGACCATTTGACCCTTGGATTAGACTAGAAGGTATAAATTATGTTCATATTATGAATTGATATTCAATTGCTATCAATGGTTATCTTCTTGATGTGATCTGAAAATTTTTGTTATATTTCTATTATCTGTTTTTTACCCTTATGTTTAGATCCAATATGTAGTAAGCATATTGTGAGAAAAAATATTAAATTTATGTCTACCTCAGGTTTTACCCTAAATATATCAGTTATATTGGGTATTGGGGAATTGAGAGTGATGTGAGGGGGGGAGGGGCCATAAGAGCTTCCACCTTCACATGGTTGGCCCTGTTTAGTAGAGAATAAATTAGGAATTGGCTAATCTTGGACCAAACCTCTCTTGATCCACCAGAGCAACAACAAAGCCAATGTTGACTTCGTTGCTGCTCCGTCAGATCGAGGGAGGTTTGCTGCAATATTAGACGGATCCAATAAATTATTATTGAAACCAAGAGGAGCCCATTCATGAGTTATTTCTAGTTCTATAATTATCACGTTTGTAGTTTGTTCTCAGTGAGTAAGTCGATGTTTGAATCTAGGATGATGAGGGGCTACTCCAGAAAAAGGCTCATAAGGTGCTTGTAAGCATTGTCAAGGTATGTTCTGACATTCTCAATTTAGTGCATCTTAACGTATAGTAAATAATTGTTGTTGAATAATTTTTTTTAAATACATATTTTATTTAATATTCTAGATTGTCCAATGTAGCGATCTATTATCTTGAGTAGGAATATCCTGGAGGTCAAATATGTCCATTGAATAATCTTGGATTTTGTTGTCTTGTCCAGGTTTGCCCTGATGGAAAAACTATTGAGCATGAAGCAACTCATGGCACTGTAACTCAGAGGTGAAACTAGCACAAATAAGGGGTTTGGTCTAGAAGTTTTAATTATATATATGATGCATCATTGTTTTGAAGGGTGTATTTTTCTTTTATAATCTCCAAAGTAATGTTTCATAAATCACATAGTTATATAATTTCTTAATTAGTTATTGAAGGTTAGACAATATTTAGTGATTAGCTGGTTTTCAATTGTATATGTTGGCCATATGTTCAAATTGCAAAGCTTATTCTATTATATGGTCTAGTTATAGAATTTTCCTTGTTTCTCCTTTCTTCTTTTAAAACCCTAATTTATTTTTAATTTTAATAGTGGTTTGTTCAATGTGCTCAAAGGCTATCAAGTTGTAGCACGTTGATTTCTATTTTCTACACTGAAGTTGAGCTATAAGTGGTGTTTGGGTTTTGTAAACGATTTTGTGATTTAATTTTGTGTTGATAAAAATCAATGATTGTTACAATGGTTTATTCTCAATATTGTTTTGATTCGCCTTGGGGTAAATATATACTTCAAAGTTGGTAGCTCCAACTCCAACCAAAACTAACTGATTTTTCGCTTGAGAAATTAGAAGAGGATCTTTCTGAAGAATGTTTCTTTGTATAATAGATTGTTCTTGGCAAAACTTGAATGGTAAGGCATTGACAAGAAGGGTAAGGCATTCACAAGAGTTTGTAGAGTTTAGAGTGATAAAATCTAGTTTTATTTTTATTAGATTTGTAAGGCATTGACAAGAAGGGTTTTGGCTATGAAAGCTACAGTGTGAAAAAAAGAAGCAGTTCCAATAGATTTGTATGAGTTGAATTTTTATAGGATTTGCATTGGAAGGTTGAGAAAATGAAACTGGTCAACAAAAACTTCATTGATGATTACTTGTTCCTAGACATGAAGCCTATCTTGATTACATTCCATTTGAGTCTAGTGACATTGCCATTGTTTGGAAGCCTATGTTTGAACCTCTCTATAAATATAATTTTGTGGTGTTGCATGACTTGTTGGTCTTTGGCATTGCATATGGATTGAATGGGAATACCCTATAGATGTGGAGGATGTAGACATTTTAACAAGGTTGTCTATGGAGAGGGAATATGTCTCCCATGCATTTCAAGTTATGAGGAAGCATGGTCGCAATAAGGATGAACCTAGCCTATATCACAAGTGTGGTACATATAGGGGAGGTTTTGGTGCCATCATCTCATTGATTATTAACCCCGAGGGCCATTTTGCTTGCTAATTGATTGCAATCCATCTCATGTGTAAATACACCAAGGAATAATTCAAAATGGATGCCCAATATACAACTCAAGCAATACCTTCATTAAAACACTCATGAAAAATGAACAAGGAAGGCATAATCATAAATATATAATTAGTATTAATTAATCATAAGGTATGGTCATCTAACTACATGAATATTACTATAAGTTCTAAAACTCTAACTATCTTGTTAATCGTGGGAATAAATTCCAAAATTAATAGTGCCACTCTCACAAGAAGTATTGAAACCAAACTCTTTAATTTTATACACAATTCACTTCATAAAAACACAATGTTTTAGTTAAACTAGAGTATCCAAAAAGGGAAGGTTGAGCTAACATATGTATCACTGGAAAAAGGTGTATAAACCAGAAAAAATTATACGATAAATAACATATCTAATTATACGATATTAACTATTAGAACTCATAAAAGCATTCGAGGTTCCAAGTGGAATATTTTCTTGTTCTAGTAATTGACCGATTGCACTTAAATTCTTCTTTTACTTTACATAACCTCGATTTTCTCTATCCAAAAGAGCTACTAAGGAAAAGGTTCTACACAAGAAGCAATATATTCTAACGAAAACTACCCATTATCATTCTAATTATGGAGTAAGTGTGACCCGATAGGATAAATATCAACGCTCTGTTTAACAGTTGAAGCATGAATAATTCTATAAAAGAGATTTAATCTGAGAATTTAAATTAAGATCACGGTACATAAAATCTCTCATTAATTGATAACTACTACCATATTAAGAAACGTTATTGGTATACCGGCGTACTCCATCTGGTGGATTTTCGAAGCTGGGTTCTTCGGTTCTGTTAATTACTTTTCTTCATAATTGTATAAGCATGAGTCCCATGTACTAAAAATCATAAGCCTTGATCTACCATGACGGTTACAAGTCGTAAATAATAGTTTATTGTTACCCTTAAGAATAACGCAACAGAACTTGATTTTTAACTGGGTCGGGGTCTACAGGGAAGACCAAGAGTTCGTGTTGACATTGGCTGAAGAAAATACAAAATCAAGCAAGTACAGACTTAGGTGAGTATAACCCTCGAATGGGAAGAGTTCAGGCTAGGTGTGTCACTAAGGAAAGTCGAACTAAGTTAGGAGTAAGTGATAATCAGTCACAAAACTGTGACAGGAACATCCCGCTCGCACAGTATCTTGCACGACTTTGTGTGTCAGGTCGTATGCTTCTGCGTCTGTATAAAATTACTTGGGATATTTTTTTCTAATACTAAATGAGAAGATCTCCACCCGGTAAATGCTAGGCAGGAGCTCTAGATACACAACGACATAAAATGTAGGTTCTTAAGAGGAAGACCTACCATGTTCGCCAATCTAACCTCCTATCGCCACACTAACATTCTTCACCTCGCAAGGGTTTCATCTGTAGGTACCGGGGATAAAAGATGAAAAACAAATGAGTTTTACTGCGCTAAGATCTATTAAGGAAATATATCAACCAAAGTTTACCAAATTAAAACATTTTTACCTTCGACAGAACTGATCAACACATCGTTCGTTAAAAATACATCGATATCTAAGGATACCAAAAACAAATTGAAGGTGAAAAGTGTTAGGGCGTCAACACATAAACATAAATTAATTAAAGTAACTGTATCCTGAGTGATCTACATTGGTTACAGGTTTACGATGGGTCTCATAAATTGACACATAAGTAAGATTGATTTTAAAATCGGAAATTTCTACAGACCTAGCAACGAAATCCTCCAGCGTGTAAATTACAGTGATACACACTCCTTCAAATACTAATAGAAACATGAACAATAGTGCCATCATGATCAAAGAAATCGCAACAATAATTGTCATAGGTCTGAGCAACTCATGAATACAATCACTACAAAATTTTGACCCAACAATTTTAACCCAACAAACAAAAATCCGAATCTACAATTGCAACCAGATTAATTATTACATTTACTATAGATTTTGTCTACTAATAGAATGAACTATGAACACTCGTTTCCATAACATGTTCATATAATAAAATACCGTAACCCGAGGAGGTTGAATTTGTTGAAGATTTTCAGTCCCAAATTGTGTTTCATCCTTTCCCAAGCTTGCGTAATGTTCTCCTCTTTGTTTTCCAACCCAAGAACTTTATCAATACCTCCCAGTCGAGGCTAGGGGTACTCTTATTCCCCCTTATCCTCCCGAGCCGTAATGGGGACACACACAATAAACCAACAAACTATAGCTCCAAATATTTCCTCGCAAGGAAGAGCTTCCACTCTTTCCACAGGCTTGGTATCCCAACACTCAAAAGTAAAACATAGTCCACAAAATTTTGGCACCATAACTTAGCCCATTTTCCCTCTCAACCATTGGTTTTCTAGAAATATACACATGTCCTCATGCAAAATTAATCAAATTTTTAATTAATTAATTATTAATATCCACCCACACACTTGTCACACTCTCCCCAAGTTGCACAAGTAATTACCATTTTTAATTTAATTAAAAGACCATTTTTCCTCACATTCTCCAATATGTTCCTCGCTCTTAGTTGTCCCTTTGTTCCCCAATTTCTCATTTAATAAGTGTCTCCTAACTAGATCTTAGTTAGATTTGGATTAGGAGTCTTCTTCAAGTCAGACTAGAGGTAGCTTGACTCTAGATACTATTCTATGTGTACACCTATTCTCTCATATTTTATTTATTTCTATTTTAAAAATCCCTTTTAGTATTTTCATGTTCACATCTACATTTTATCGGATCTTTAGATTTTTCTCATTTTTTTCTAGAAATTGGTTTATCTCAATTCTTTTAATTTATTTAATATTTTTATTTAGTCCCCTATTTAAACTTAGACTATGGCTTAGTCTTCGATTTAGGCTTATACTTTTATTGGACTTTATAATTAATAAATTCACTATTTAATTAATTATTTTAATCCAACAAAGTTTAATCAATTAAATGAAATGAAATCATAATGTACCATAACCGGATCACTTGCACGCAAGAATAAGTCAATAAAGTTGTGTTCAATAGAGCGGGATGTTATACCCAAGCTCTACCATTTCTTCAAAAAATTCAACATAATTATAATTTTCAAAAGCATGTGAAAATTCATGCATAAATTTCTCCCATGTGTGAATAGAGACTGCTAGCAAAGTATCACACTAGCTTTTAACTTGACCTTTGAATGTAAGTGTGAAGATAGAGTGAAAAACCTTCAGATAACACCTTCATGAGTAATATTGTGAAAAAAAGTCAAATTGAACTGAAAAATATGTTCAGTTGTAGATATCTCTCTCTCACCATCGAATTTAAATCTTGACAATAGATTAACTATCTTGGTAGGAGTATTTTAATATATAGAACTAGAAATACATATCCAAATATGGATTTGGGAAGGAATCATTAATAATAAAAATAATCAACATGAAAGACTTTGTAGGATCGGATTGTCATCTAGCCCTATTTGTAGCACCATTTCTATTAATGGTTTAGATTTTCCTGTCAAGAAGGTAAGGGAAAATTCATGATGGAGAGTCCCAACTAGACTCACTCTCATTTGGGATGGAAAATTCTAACCAGTATGTGGGCCTTGTTATCATTAAATATATATATAAAATAGGAATTAAAGTATGTACATTTTCACACTTCCTCATAATGTTGTTTGTAATTCTAGAAATAAACTGTGTAAGGAGTTTTTGAAACGTTAAAGATTTCAAGTGGACTCTCCACCCATCATCATGAACTGTTGAAGCAATAAGTATGAAAAGAGTTGGGGTAGCGGGTATATAAAGGTGAAGATAATCTAATTGTTATGGAAAAGGTTAGATATAGCCATTATAAATTAGTTGTTGTGAAAAAATAGTTATTTTTTATTTATTAATAAGGTAAAAGTGAATAATAAAAGGTTGAATTTTAAAGATAAGAGAATAATTAATCAATAATAATAATGTAGCTAAGAATGATTATTAGATCATAATGTAGTTAATAATAATTATTAAATAATAAACCCAAGAGGAGGTGGATCCAACGGTTAAAGAAATGCCCCGAGAATCTCCAGGTCCAAATGGGTTCACGAAGGAAGTTCAGAGGGAGCAAAAAATTCATAAGAAATTCACTTGAGAGAGAGAAAAAACTTGAGTGGGTTTGATTTTTCTACTTTTAATGTAGAAACCCTGAGGATTTGTGTTATGTACTCTACTTTACTTTGAATTCCCTCTGACTTGTTATAGTTCTTGTCCTTATGCATCAACGAATACTTCGTGTGCCTTTTTTTTCCAAAAGAAAATTCTCACTTGTATTATATTTGGTTTTTTAATAACCAAAAGGATACAAAAAAGTTCCCTTACAATATGGATGATGATTGTTCCATACATATCGGATACTATACCATAAGCAATTCCATACAATAGAAGTATATTCCGTAATAATTGTTGATATAGTTATATCCTATCAAATCCTATCATCACTGGTCTTTCATGACGACAATATATCTATATCTTCAAGCCAGAGAGATAAAAAAAAAAAAAACGTCTTAGCATGTATCAAAAAAACTAAAAGAGTGTAATACATTGGGGAGGAATCTCTAGTCCATCTATCCAATGTTGATATGTCAAAATAACAGTATGTTCAATAAGGAATGTTTAGATAGGATATCCGCCTCCACATTAATTCCAGGTATATATGAGAGAAATTGATCTGTGAGAAAGATTGAGTGAGTTCAATGATCCTATCTTTCTAGCATTCCAGCATCGCAACTTGAAGCCTTCCTTTTTTGTTTAACTAGTCAATAATGATTTTGGAGTCTCCCCTCACATGAAGATCCAAAATATTATGACGAGAAGCCCAAAAAAGGGTGACCCAAACACCAATAAGTTATTCCTTTGTGTTTGATCCTATGCCACAATTTAAGGTCCCTGTGATCCAAGAGCCATCACAACGATGAATCTTCCCACCCGCTCCACAATACAGTCCTGATTTTTTAGAAGCCCGAACAAACCAAGCATTGTTTCCAATCATATGGATAATTGTTTGAATAAAACAAGAGACATAAATCCTCTTCATCTTTTCAATTTTCAGCTCACCCAAGATTCCGAAACATATAGTATTTATGGAGACAGTTAAATTTTCAAAACTTCCCCTATTGTGTGTAAGACAAACAAACTAGCAGAGAATAAATGGTAGATGAGGTAAGGTGAAGTCCTGTAGAGACCAATTTTCCAAGAAATCATGTAAAGTTTTTCCCGTCCACATCTTTTTGAGATTTAGGACTAAAGAAATCTTATGCCAAATCGATTTAGTAAATGGACAGTCGAAAAATATGTGGGATATAGTTTTAGAATTGTTGCGACAAAGAAAGCACATATTAGGACCCAACCAACCCTGGAAAAGAAGTTTATCCCAGATGGTCATAATCTTGTCATTTGCAACAAGCCAAATGAAGAGTTTTAATTTTAATGGAAAAGATGAATGCCAAAGGTTTTTTCTCCATCCTGTCCATATTTATAACCAGATAGTAAAAGAGATAGCATTGTAAATGTTATTTACTATCAATAGGCTGAAACAGTCCCCACCATTCCATTGAATAGCATTGATGATTTTAGGGGCTAAATTTCGCTCATGGGCTAATTTTCCATGGTTTTTCCAAAAACGAGATTCGCTATTTTAAAAAAGATTCGCCCAAATTCTATAGGACAAAATTATTTTACCTTAAAAATCACCAAAATTTATAAAAACTATATAAAATCCTTAGAAATTTGAATATTTTTACAAAAATATCGCCAAACATTTATACTAGGCATATGAAGGCTTAGTAATATTCGCCAAGGTTTCTACATTTTAAAATAAATTTCCATCCTTAAAATCATCCATATTGAATAGTATCTTTCGCTACATGTAGTTGAATCCCTTATCCACTTATCACCGAGCAATAATATGTTCATTCCTGTGCTAGTGCCCCCGAGAGTCCCAAATCACTACTGGATTTCCAATTTTTTCAAGAAAACCCACTATTAGAGTTATGTTGTGCTTGAAAAAGGAAGAAAACTTTTAAATTCCTAAGAAACTCCAGCAAACCAAAAGGGAGATAAGCCTTTGATCCAAGGCCCAATATCGTGTCCCTTCCTATGTGAATTGCATGTCCCGAACTGGGTTTCTAGCATAACCAATAATGAATAAGAGACATATTTTTTAAAAGAGATCTCCAGATCGGTGAGGCGCTATTTGTGTAGATAACTAGAATTCTCAGCCAACAAGAAAGTGATATATTTTCCAAATATAATGCGATTCCAAATTCCATCCTATGTTACTAAACGCCAAAGATTTTTTTACGCCAATGCTTTCTTGAAAAGTGTAAGATTGCGAAGACCCTAGCCACCTACCACTTTTGACTTTGCGATAAAATCCCATCTGGAGGGATGAAGAGAATTATTTTTATCACTGCCAGTCCATAGAAAATAAAACATCAATTATCTGATCTTATTCAAAATGGAGTGAGGAATGGTGGAAAGAGCCATCCAGTAAACAACCTGGCCTTCTAGCATTGATTTTAATAGAATGTATCTTCCACCCAGAGTGAGCCAGCGATTGCACCAATGTGAAATACATTTTTCAAATTTTAAAAGAAGCCAATTCCAATCAGTTTCTTTGTAGTTGTGTGTCCTGATATAATAGCCAAGTTATATAATACCCTGTGTGATCGCATGGCATCCAAATGAAAATACAGATTTACAAGTTTCTATGTCTGCCGCCAGTAGACCAGAATAGTGGAAAGTGGATTTTGTTTCATTTATATGTAGACCAAATGCACGATATAAGAGATTTAGGATCGATTTGAATTCCTTCCATTCTATTAGGTCTTCTTTTGTAGAAATAATTATATCATCCAAAAAGAATAAGTGCATGAATTTTACCAATCTAGAAACCTTAATGCCACTGATAATCCCATCACATTGTCGCAACTTGAGTAGAATACTCAAACCTTCCAAGGCCAAAATAAATAGGAGTGGGGAGAGAGGACATCCATGTTGTAGGCCTCTTTCATTTGAGAAGAAGGATGTAGCTTCTCCATTGACCAAAACATAAATAGTCTCACTAGACACGGACCCCATGATCCAATTTGTGAAATGGAAGTAGAAACAAGATTGCAATAAAATCATTCTGAGATAGTCCCAATTGATACAATCAAATTCTTTTTTTAAATCCAGTTTTTAGATCAGAGCTTGTAATTTCTTTTTCTTTATGCTGTGTAGTATATCTTTGGTCGATCCAATATCATCAAGTATCTACGTTCCTTTTATGAAGCCCAGTTTTTCCTCTGAGATAAGACGGGACATGTATGGCTTGATCCTGTCGGCAAGTAGTTTAGTGATAAGATTATAATAGATATTGCACAATGAAATAGGCCTAAAATAACTAAAGGTGCTGGGATGATTGGACTTTGGAATCAACGTAAAAAAAGTAGAGTTTAGAGCACGTGAAACTGTTCCTTTGATTCTGGAATTTTCAACCAGTTCCCAAAGATCGTCACTGATCAGATAAAAAAAGTTATGGTAGAATTCAACTGTCCAACCATCTTAGCCAAGACTTTTGTCTCTTTTAAAGGTGTTGAGAACCTTCCGAATATCCTCTTTTGTGCATGGATTTGTAACGACCTCCTCGTTATGACAACCATTCTAGTAACAGGTGCAATTTTTTTTTTTTTCTTTAAGGTGTGTGTGCGCGTGTAGAAGTAACAACACACTTAACTATACGACACCACTCGACAACCAACAAGATGCAACCACGAATTTCAGCACAAGAAGACTGAAGGCACTCAATGAGAAACTGCAACAAATATGACCATAGGCAGACGACGCACAACACAAACATTAAGACATACTGGGGTGCACAGTAAGGACACAGAGGGAAGAATCCAAGGTGTTAGGGTTACTACTTCTGCATAGGAAAGCAGGGCATTTAGTCTTATGTCTTCTCGAAAGAAGATTAGACAGGCTCCTCGCCGACTGCTCAGGCAGAAACTAGTAACCCGACCTAGAACAAGACGCAAGCAAGATGAACACAACAAGACGACACCGACATATCACAGTGACAACAAGCAATAAACGGCCCTAGACATAAGGCGTACAACTAACAACTGTAAGCGAAAAATGACACCAGGTGTTAAGTACAGTACAATCCCAGATGGAAGAATCCAACAGTAGAGTTTACTATTTCTGCACAGGAAAGCAGGGCTTTTAGTATTATGTCTTCTCGAAAGAAGATTAGACAGGCTCCTGGCCGACTGCTCAGGAAGAAACTAGTAAATATTTTAGGGAGTCGTAGTAGTGGAACTGTGCCTTTAAACAGCCTGAGACTACTGATACGGCTCAGAGTGTGTCGCAAGAGTGGAAACTATGCCTTTAAACAACACGAGACTCCTGATACGGCACTAGATTCCTTATACCGGAAATACACACAGACATATCTACTAAGCTACAAGAGGTGTCTCTATCCCGCCCGACACAACCGACCAAGCAACCAACTGAATACTATTAAGTACAACATAAACAAGAAGGACGACTACGCCCCTTACGGAAGGCGCACTACGAGAAGGACTCGACAACGAACACCCCAGTTCCACATTGTTTAAACGAACAACCCCCCCCAATTGACTAACACGGAGCAATTTATTGTACGTAAGACAAGTTATTGCACCATGCATATTATTAACAACAATTAAAAATTACAATAACTTTGTCATGAAACATTAACCATCTATCATTTATGTCACAATCCGGACCATGATTTTACAATTATCATACCTCTTATATGCTACAACCACTAAATTCCTAATGACCTTACAAGATAAAATCATTCACTAAGGTCCAATAATAATGCACTAAAGTTGACATCATATTTATAGGTATTATCAATTGAAAACAACAACATGCATCATAAATTAAAATGGCAATCTAAATAAATAAAATTCAATGACAAGAGTTAAAAATGGCATTATTGAATATGACAACTATCAATGTTTCAAATCACAATAAGGAGAGATAGTAATTAGTTAAAGCTGTCACTATATGGAAATCACATCATGATTATGGGTAGCATTAGTTGAAAATACAATATACACCATAATTAAAAAAAAAAGCAATCTATAATACAATAAAACTTAGAATGTCAAAAGAAAATGCCAATATCTGAAATGACAACCTGGAAAAGACAACCTAAATAATAACATCCTAATTATAATTATTGTTGTTACTATTTACCATAATGCTGCCCCATCTTAACCGCCTTCCATCAACTATATTACTATTGCATTTATAATTGCATTTCGTTGGCATTAAGGAATGGCAAGAACGCAGACCCAATAGAAAACTCCCCTGTATTAATGCCCCTGATTGAGGAATGCAAACCCAACAAATAACGCAGACCCCCATAACTAAAATGAAATGTAAAGAGAATCGAAATGCGTTCAGATTGCGTAAGGTTTTGCATTTGTCATTTAAAACATAGACCTCCATTAACTAAATTGAAATGTAAAGAGAATTGAAATGCGTTCAGATTGCATAAGGATTTGCATTGGTCAATTAAAGTGCAAACCTCCAATAATCGAATTGAAAGGTAAAGAGAATTGAAATGCATTCAGTTTGCATGAGGATTTTCATTTGTCAATTAAAACGCAGCTCTTGACTGCCCCAATACCCAGTGGCAAAATCGCCACAATCAAAATGAAAAACGCAGCTCTTGACTGCCCCAATACACAGTGGCAAAAACACCCCAAATGAAATGAAAAACGCAGCTCTTGACTACCCCAATACACAGTGGAAAAACGCCCCAGTCAAATGAAAAAAACGCATCTCTTGACTGCCCCAATACATAGTGGAAAAAATGCCCCAATCAAAATGAAAAACGTCGAGGAATAGTTTCCAAACGCCCACTGTATATGATCAACGACCCATGTAGGAATTTTCTCACTGTGGGTGATAAATACACCCCCATACAAGAATGGTTTACAATATCAAATGAAAATGCCCAACCTGAGAAGGCTCACGGTATATAAATAAATCACCCACCGTAATTAATAAAAACGACCAAGGTAAGAATTTCTCATAGTGTAATAAAAACGCCCCAACACAAGAATTGCCCACGGCATAGAATGAAAACGCCCAAATATATTCTAGTAAGACGCAGACCATTAAAACATTAAAACGCATAGCCAAAAAACGAATAGCCAGATCATAAACGAATTGCCAGATCATTGCCAGATCAGTCAAAACGCAGATCATAAACGAATTGCCCACTGTAATCAAGAGAACACCCAATAAATACAAATCGAAAAATTCCAGAAACCCAATTCGTTAACGATTTAACCCAACAAAAATTTCAGAACTACGACGCAGTAATCAATCCAAACGAATTTTCTGAACGAGTGGTTCAGCATGACATCAGAAACATTTTAACAATAACCATTTATAAACGAAATTGCCAGAAACGAGATTTTCAGCATGACATCAGAAACATTTTAACACTAACCATTTATAAACGATTTCGATAGAATTAAAATCATACCGTTGCCACTTGCCCACTTCGGAAGATGTCCTGCGCTCCATGCCACGTCCGCTCGTCGACCGCAGAAAACTCACCGGTACCTCCCAGCCAATCTCTAGGGGTAATCTACTTCCCCCTTAGCCCCCCGAGCCGCAAAGGGGCCACACAAGAACCAGAGATAAGACTAACTTCTCAGTTGGCCTCCACGACTGAGCTACCACTCCAACACAACTGAGATAAACCCAACTCCTCACAAGCAATCCATCAAGCCACAATTCGGCAGCGTAACATTATGCTAACCGTTTCTCCCTTCTTCCTTCTTTTCCCCTTCTTTTATAGAAATTTGAGACCCACCTACTTTCCTAAATCATTATTAAATTAATTTTTTAATGACAAACCTCTAAACATTCTCTGTCCTCCAAGTGTCACTCATCCCCCATGGTTCTCCAAATTAATTTCTTTAATTTTAAAAAAAGACTCATTTCCCTCACTCCCCCTAAAGTCGCTCCTAAAACTACTCCTAGGGTTCCTAGATCCCCTCTCATGCTTTTAATAACTTTCCTAAAATGAAGTTTCTAATTTTTAGTAACTCCTTAAATGTTGATTCCTTTTTGCTTTTTACCCTATGTCTCCTACTTTCCATTATTAAGTTTCCTTTATTACAAGTTTCCTCATTTCTATTTTTTTTTTTATTTCTCTCTGTTATTATTATTATTATTTTTTTTTGTGAAACCCAAAATGATAAATGCGCTTAATAGACTTTTCAATATATTTTTAAAATCCTAAATTTTTATACTCCCACTCTTTAAATTTTAATTCTTCTTTAAAATTTAAAAACCCTGGGTTTCAATTAATTTATCCCCCTCATTACTTTACCCCCCCTTAGTTTTAAGAAGACTTTAACTAACACATAGGAGGGTTTTAGTTTACTCCCTTATGTTTATTTTTGTGGGATCTTTTCTTAGGGATTAACTGAGTTTTATCATTGAGATGTTTTAAATTTAGGTTTAGATTGGACTAGGCGACAATTCATTAGGGGAGTCGTTTTAAGAATTTTATCAGGCGTTAAGGTCTTAGGGTCATCTAGGTTGTCTCATCATCATCCTCAATGCGACGTGCCCTTTAGGACGCACTACGTGCTCCAAGGGTTCCACTCGCCTTGTTTGCTTCTGTTGCGTGACGTGCCCTTCAGGATGCACCACGTGCTCCAAGGGTGCCACTCCCTGACTTGTATTTCTTTGCATGACGTGCCCTTCAGGATGCACCATGTGCTGCAAGGGTGCCACTCGCTGACTTGACGGATTGGTAGACATCTATAATCCCTGGATTCAACACTCCGCCAGGTGAACTTGTGGGAGACTAAGGGCTCTAAAGAATAAGTCCCCCGCCTTATTGTGCACCCCTTAGAACCATCATGAGCGACTATCGCAGTCTGCCCTCACGGCATCGTGGATCCTCTCGAACTAGGTAATCATTAACCTAAAGTTCGAGCCACGACGGGAGTGCTAGTAGGTTGTGGCAGGGTTGTTGTCCACACCTCTCCCTCAACCTCTTTGGAACTCATGTGTGGCCCCTTTACTCCATATGTGAGTCTGGTCGGCAAGCTATCGTTAGCCTGCATCATCAACCATCATGTCAGAATGTCAACAACATATCATAAAATCAATATAATATCATCAAAACAAAGCAATATCACCGTAGCAAATCAACCCAAACAACACACTCCTTGACTCAATCTGGAGTCCAAGGGAGTTCCACCGATGCCCCTGCATCCTCAAGGTCCGAAACCCTGCACACTCAATGAAACTGAGTCAGCAGCACCTGTCTACATCAAAGTAGTAAAAGCATCTTGTCATCTAACTTAACACATCATAATGAAGGAAAAAGTTTTATCATCATAAAAATCCATATCACTTGCGAGCAAGTGTCCTCAAAGAATAAGTTTTGTAAGTGCGTCAGAGCGGGATGTTACAGGATTAAAGAGTAGTTCTTCCTCACTATCACTGATGATTCTTGTATATAGACCTGTGATTGATGCTTGGTCAATAATGTTTGTAAGTCCTTTTTCTCGATAGGCATTTTAAAAGTGATAGTGCGTCGCATCAAGAAGTTTTTCTTGTCCAGTGATAGAGACAAAATCATTCGATTGAAGCCCCTCGATATACTTGTAATTCCTTTTGTGACTTACATATTTATGAAAATACTTTGTACTATTGTCTCCACAATTCATCAAGATGGCTCAGTTTTTTTTTTTCCAATGTGCTTCCTTGATTAGAAGTAGACTAATCCCTTTTGTCTCAAGTAGTTTTAAAAGTTGTTTCAGATTAATGTGCTCAATACACGATTTCTTAGAGATTTCAAGGATCGAATCGTGAATTCTATGTTCAAGCTGTGACAATCTATCAAAAGTATTTGATAACTGTTGCCGAGCACAACATTTTACTTTTGATTTTAGAACTTTTAATTTTCCAGCTAGTCTCCTATGAACATCCGACTCGTTTTTAAAATTTTGATCAGTCCATACATTGGAGACCAATCACTCAAAATCAGGATTCCCCAACCAAATAGGATTAAACTTAAAAGGGTAAGAGGAGCGATGAGAGAAAGAATCAAGTCAAAGAATAATGGGAGCATGATCTGAGATGAATGGATATGCGACCCAAGTTCTATATCTGTTAGCATTTTGAAGAATATATTCTGATACGAAGAATCGATCAAGACACTTAGATATACTCATTGCACCAGATATTCCATTTCTCCAAGTAGGGACCACCTCTGCCAGAAGGAGATCGACCAGATTATGTTTTTGGAGAATAGAATTGTACTGTAAGGCCGCTGCATCAGTGGATACACTTGATCCCCAAATCTCAGCAGATGATAAGGTAAATTTTAAATCCCCCTCGAGGATGAGATTTGTTTTTTCTAGAAGACCGGAAGCCGAAACCTTTAACCAGAAAGCCAATTTGTCAAAACAAGGTCCATATACATTGAGAATGTTTACCTGTCCCTTGTTGGAACAATAGGTTCTTGTCAATAAGATTCCACCACAACAAAAAAAAGGCTTTAGATAAAAATAGACAGGATCCCAAGACACAAGAAATCTACTCAAATTTCCCACCGAATTTACTCCACTTAAAAACTAGTTAGGATTTAATCCATTGATAAAAGCATGTGAATGTTGTTCATCCACTAGAGTTTCCTCTAGAAATATAATGTTAGGATGAATGGTATCAATTAGTCGCCTAAGAAAGGCACTTTTTAGGGCACCTCCAACCCCACAAATGTTTAGGGATAAGAGTATCATGGACGTGACCTAGCTAGGGCTTTAATGCCTCTAAGTGCCCCAAGGTCAGTCAAATCAACAGGTGGAACAATAGATAGTGTGACAGATGAGCAATATTTCATTTGAGAACTACGAGTTTTGTAGGCGAGGTCTCAAGACCTAAGCCGTGTGACCAGGAGAAATCCTTTTTAATAGGATCTGTAGATGGGTCACTCCAGGAAGTAGAATGTATATCTTGTAAATTATTGATAGTTGATTTACCTAAATAGGTAGGAAGTAGGACTAGAAGGTGAAAATCCATTGAAGGAGGGATGGAGGAGGTTAATCGAATACTGCCAATATTCTGTGCATGTAGTGAGGATAGCAGAGAAGTAGTCCCAGTTGTATTATTGATACTAAATGAGTGTGTTGTAGTAGGAAGGTTTACTCGATCAATGGATAGATTTGGGGAGGAAAATAAGGGGACCCCACCCATTTTAAGTGGTAGGGATGAACATGTAGGTTAGAAGTTCGGTGTTAATAAGGTAGCAGGAGGATTAGGCGTAAAGGACTCTGAAGCCACAGGTGGTAAAGAGAGAGTGGGGATGCACGACATGGGAAAATCAGTTTTTTTAGGATCAAGACCTGGAATAGCTGAGGTGTCTAAATGGTGTCTCTCCCAAGAGGAAAGAGTAAAATACATAGTAGGACATAACATTTTAAGCTTACCCATGAGTGAAGAGGGAGGAGTCCTTTGTAAATCAATAATATCCATTAGATCCTCAGTCTCGTCGTCCATAATTCCTTCAAAGCCTGAAGTATAGGAGTCCACCTCTAGAGAATCATCCCTAGATAAGTTGCAAAGATAGGATCCTTCTTATTCCTCTTCTTCCAGAGCTCCTGTTAAATCGCACCAGAGATGGCCCATTTGATGACAGGTTGAAAAACAAAAAGGAATACCGAGGTAATCCAGTCACTAATTCATTGAGAGACCTCACTAGAAAATATCTAAGACATTTGGGAGCCCAGCCTGAATGTCCAATTCGACCATAATACTTTCCATTCTTTTGTTTTATCTCTTCAAGAGTTTTGATTCAATATAATTAAAGTGTCCTAGTTCATTATCGATGGCCTCTAGTGCCTTCTTAGTCTAGTACTGTAGGGGTAGTCCAGGTAGAAGAACCCATACATGTCAAAAACAGAAGGAGTCCATTGACGAGTTAAAATAAACCCTCCACCGTTTGAGCATAATACTGCCACTTCCCATGGTGCAAAAGGTTTCAAGTATAATATGGGAGTCTTCAAGAGTGTTAAAAATAAAACCAAACCAACCAAAAGATAAGGAGATGAGCTCTGACACATATCCAAGAATGGGGAGCCAGTTATATAATAACCATTATGATAGTGTGTTAAAGTTAAGAGCACAGTAAGTGAACTTGCCCATGAGTCCATAGAGGGAGAGTCAAATAATTTCCTCTAATCCTGCATCCAAGCCCATTATCAAGAAATGTTTTCTCTTATTAGGCTTCCACATTCTACTTTTGTTGGGCATGTTCTAACAGACCTTATTTTTTTCATTTTTTTGTGCGCCCAATAGAGGATATCAGTCCAGGTAGAGAAGAAGTAGTCAAAAGTGTATCAATGGTAGGCAAGTAGGGTGAAATGGTATGCAATGGAGAAGATAGTTCTCCCACCTTTGGTAATAAGGTATAGTGAAAGGATGTAGATACAAAAGGGGAATGTGATGGTGGGAAGAGGTCAACACTCTTCCATAGGGCTTCGTCAACCGCACTCATTAGTGCACTGACCTCAACCTCTATTGGAAGGTGCTGGAAGGTCTCTTTGGTAGGTGCCACTTTGCACAAAGAGTAAATGTGGGTAGGTTTCAAGGCAGAAAAACTTCTGTAGGGATTAAGAAACAAAAATTGTCAAGTCTACAAGAGATATAGTTATTATTCCAAATGGTAAGAGTACAAAAGAGTGGCAGATGTAGGGGTAAAGGATGAGAAAAAATAGTTATGGATAAAAGGTGGAAGGTTAGGTGAGTGATTGATAGACTAGTGGGGATCCAACAGTCAGGGGAAGCGCTCTAAATCTTTGAGAATTAAATATACCATTAGTGTTATGCTCCAATTCAGATATGAAGAATACAGTGGTCAAATAGGCCATTTGTATCTAGTATCGGGTTTGTTACAGTAAACTCACAAGGTAAGGCCATATATAGGTTATGGTAGCACCCAAAGAGTTAGTGACACCAGGTTCTATGTCCAGAGTTCCCGATTCTAAAAGAACACTGCAAACATTCAAAAGAAACCATTAAAATCAAGCATTGGTAATCCTATTAAACACATAAACGCCATTAACGCTGAGCTTCCACCTTTCCATTCAAAACATTTTATTCGTGTGCCTTACTAAGCTCAACGATGAAAACAAAATGTTATTACTCAAACTTAGGAAAAAACATCTAGTGACTTATCGATCCTTATATCATGTTTTAAAATCAAATTTGTATAATCATTATTCTTTGTTGCCATCATCTAAAGTTAAATGTATACTTTTATTTTACATATTTTCTCATAAAATATACTCCCCCCTGAAGTATGAGGTCCTTGTCCCTATCATGGTTAGATGCTAATTTGAATAATTGACCATGTATAATAAATATGGGTTGGTTATTTTACAATTTATAAAATGAAAAGTAATGAGAATGGATTCATAGAGTACATTAGGATATATAATTGCTTCATGTATCCTATTGATGATTGTTGTGTAGTGTATTGGTTGATTTCTAATGTAAATGACTTTCTAGGATGTTGAGTCATCATGTAGGAACAAAGTTTCATATAGGAGGGGAAAAGTAATAAAACTTTGACTTTTCATAGTTG
The DNA here is from genome assembly GCA_009831015.1 of Picea engelmannii. Lineage (NCBI taxonomy): Eukaryota > Viridiplantae > Streptophyta > Pinopsida > Pinales > Pinaceae > Picea > Picea engelmannii. The sequence continues at coordinate 414,288 of ML779863.1, forward strand.
CACAAAGATTTTGATACTTCTTGAGATAGTATAAAGTCTATTATTTGAAAAAAAAACAATTTTTTGTAACGTTCATTCAATTTTTATGGATGTTCTTGTAGTATATAGAGGATCTTGTAGGATGTTTTGGAACCAATGCAAAAGATAGGTTTTTTTTTATTTTGTTAAGATCAAAACAATGTTGATCTGATTGAAGGATAATTATTATATTGAAATAAATTTGACATTGTATATTTTTATTGTTGTGAAGATGATCATGTAGTGAAATATTTGTTTCCTATGAGTCTTCATGTTGTTGTTTTTTTTCTCTTGGATGGAAAAAAACTTGTGAATGAGGACAGAGGTTTGAAAAATAAATTTTGGGAATATGATAAATTTCTATTAATGGAGGGGATTAAATATTGTTTTTGTTATGTCCTTATGATGAAAATTCATGATAGTATGATATGGAAAGTGAGAGTATGAAAATGATGATTGGAAATGAAGAATTGTTTTTGAATTTATTACTCATTTCATTATTGTTTAACATGACTTTGAATTTTTGTAGGCGCCCACCGTTTTCTGATTCTACTGATATTTTTCCTTTTTTCGAAAGGAATGATTTCCTTGCTAAGGTGAGGTGATTTGGTGCCTGCAAAACATGAATATCATTATATGATTCATTTTTATTTTTTTTTATCTTTTTTCTCTTCAAGGAAATGGGGTCATTGCTAGTTTTAATTAGTTCCTTACCTCATCATGCATTGGAATGCTTTCATGATGAAGATTTTTTTTATCTATCAGGTCTAAGACCTCCTCCATGGAGGTTTTCAATTAGAGACCTATCTTAGACACCTCAGTGAGGTTTTTATCTAAGTATTTTCTTAATTTTTTTTATACTTCTTAATTTGTTTTATTGTCTCTCTCTTTATTATTTGGATGGATTAAGAGAATTTATTTTTTCAATAACATCCAAATTTTGTGTTCTCACTATCATTGTATTTTTTTCCTTTATCATAGGATTATTATAGGTCTTGATCCTAAATGAATTTACTAAAAAGGGAATATTTTCTTCATATATAGTTCTTATTTAAATTGAGCCATTGTCATGACATTTATTAATGATGTATATCCCTAACCATAGAGTCATCAAATTGTTGTAGTAATAAAAGCCACCTTATTGTTCTACTATTACTTTCAGGTTTTTTCATTAAATATATGATATAAGAATGACCATTTTTCACAAAAACTTGTTATCATGTAACATAATGTATAAATTTGTTAAGAACATAAACTACTACTAGAAATTATTTTTCCTTTTGGAAGATTAGTCAGCTGAGGATTTTGGACTTGTGGTAAACTAGCAAGTGGTTTGTATGGAGAAGGAATGGGTTGGCCTTAGTATTTCCATTGATTTTTGGTTGTCCACGATGATTTGTTAATATTATACCAAGGTTGAGAAGGAATTTGTGCATTATTTATAACAAAAATATTGAGAAGGATTCTAGCCCATACCTAATTGGAAGGGTCTTGGCTCTCCTTGCTGTATTTGATTCAAAAATCATATTGAATCCAAATTTTCCTCTTCTCCTTGGAATGTATCTTTTATTCTTGGCAAGGAATGGCATTTGTAAGTTTTATAAGCTTCTTCACAAATAGCACAAACCTATATAATGTAAAGTGGGCATTCATTCCTAGGACGTCTTTTGGTGCATCTAGGGAAAAATATAGCTAATTCTTTTTCTACTTCCTTCCATTTTTTTTTATGTGCAAGGTATCAATTTTTGTAACTAATGAATGAAAAATATTAGTCTTCATATATTCTAATAGTCATCCTATCTCATTCTTGATAATAATTATAGGGTTAGATGATTGAGTTACCATTCCTTTACCATTTATACCTTTCTTTCTTAAGGATATAGAATGATTCTTGAACATTTGCTTGATATCCTCATAATCCATCTAGTAAATATCTCCATTTGACAAGAGATTCATTGTTTCAATGAGTTCTTCCCTTACTCCTTTGATTAAGACAAGTTTTAGTGAATCTTCATCCAAATCGCAATTGTGGGCTCTCTTATAACTTAGTTGGAATATCTCTTTGAAGTATTCTAAATACTCATCCACTCCTCGGGCCATCCTAAATATTTCATATATTTTATCCCATGCCCTACAATAATCCCTGTACTTTTCATTGAAGGTGTTTTTCACTTGGTCCCAACTTGTAATGTTTTTTTATTCTAGGATCATGAACTATATTAGAGCTAAATCCTTTAGAGTAGAACTAAATAGATTAAGATATTTTTAATCTACAATATAATCATAAGTTCTACACACAACTACAAACTCACATAGAAATGTCCTAGGATCTTCTAAAATAAGACCATTAAGGGATGTAAGGTGGAAGGATTAATTTTTATTTCATTTTAGTTTCTCCATTAGTTTTCAAGATAAAAAACTCAAAAAATTATTCCCAATCTTATTCACCATCCATGGTATGGTGGGATGGAGATTGACCTTACTCTAAGATATTTTCAAATTCTCTTCCTTCTCTTTCTAATAATTTTTCAAGATTTTCTAGTGCTTCTAGAAAGACTATTCCAAAACCATATTATGGATTACTTGGACCTGTCTGTATGATGGTGTCTCTATGATGGGGGTTTGGGTAAAAATTCCCCTTCCTTATATTTAGGTTGATTCATTCATGTAGAAAATTAACAAAAAATGGAATGAAAATATTTTTTTCTTTTTCTATATATATCTAAAATGCATCTCTATGAAAAAGAAAAATGTGCAATATTTAGAACTTCCCCATCAATGGGTCCAAAGGTGGTAGGCCCTGGAATAGTGACAATAATGTTACCACTTCCTCAACTTGATACTTTAATTATCAACATAGGGCTCATACAAAGTTTAGAGGTGTTTTTAAAACTATATGTACAATGTGCTAAACATTTATTTGATGGTTTGGAATGACAAAATTCTAGGCCTTATTTTGATCAAGGGAATTAAATCAAAAGAGAATAAATCTTGATTACAATTTGTTAAAGGAAAACTAAACTTCTAGCATAATGAAAACTTATCTAGTTTCATGATTCAAAATCACACAAAGTTGAGAGGGGAAATTAATCTGACTGAAAAAAAGAAAGATTAATCTAGTTTCATAATTGAAAGTCACACTTGAATGAAAAATAAACTAATTTAATTGTAGAAAATAAATATTAATCTAATTGCATCAAAATTAGTTCCTAACCCTTGATACAATCTCATAACCGATTGACATCTTCTTAGCAATTGTTACCATCAAACATGAAATGAGAGAAGTGCAATAAATTGGAATCTTAAACTGTCTTATATGAAATGTAATAGTTCTACAAGAATTGTACAGTTTCTATAGGAACTATACAATTTATATGGGAGTTGTACAGTTTCTAGAGGAAATTCTACATGATGGTCAATAAAGGTCTAAATATATTATTAAATTCTTCTAAACTATTGACAAAATCAAATTACGTTGCAATGATGTGTAGATGAGGTTCATAGTCCTCAAAATATGCTCAAAAGTACTTCAATGAACTTGCAACAACTACTATAGGAAACAAGATGAAGATTACTAGTTATTAGAAAATTGGATATGGATGCAAAACTATACTTGGAAGATGATATTCCTAACTATATAATTCTCTAAAGAATATTTAAAAAGATGAAATGAAACAAAATAACATGAAGAATAACAAATACAAAAAGATTCATTGATCCCTCTTGTGTGGGCCCTACCCAAGCGACACAAGGAGCCTATGAACAAATAATAAGATGAAAAAGAGAACATATTTATTAATTAATAACAACAATTACATCCAAGGAGAAGAGTTGCAATTCTTTTGAAACTCTTCAAAAAAATTACTAATATGAAATATTCAATTCTTTGATTTTCCTTTGTTTGTCCTTCCTATCTCAGATTTATTTACACAACTGGAGAACTCGAACTTGTTACTAAATTAAGGAGGGAATATGTGGAAGAACTTTCTCCTTAATTATCTTTTCTATCCTTCATATATTTCAAGGTCAGGTTTTCATTTAGTGGTCATTATTTCTTTGGCAGTGAATCTAGAGGTATCTGGAGAGAAGATCCTTGATTTTCTCTTTGTGTTGGGATCTTCCTCTCTTCATGAATAGTTTGACCTGCTGAAATGGTGCTACATGTCAACTTTCATAATGGAAAATAACAAAAATATTACCATTAATTACTAAATATCAAACTCAAAACAATGTATTAGCTAACTTGCAAAATATACATAATCAATATTGTACATGGTCAATAAGAGTAAGTTTTCAGGTACATAATGGATAGAATTATGTCTTTCATGGGCCCTTTAGATAGGAAATATTGGGGCCCATAAGGATACATCCATGGTAATGGCTATGATTTTTTCAATTTGAGGTGTATGGTGAGCCATAAGGGAACAATGCCTCATTGTAGAATGTAGTGGCAATTTATGATACTATACACTAGTAGGAATGTGAAGGGAACATACTAGGGTTAGAGTGGGTAGTCTTGGGTGGATTAGGTTTTTGGGGTGTTATAAATAGATGACAAGAATGAAATTTTTTATCTATAGCAATGTAAAGGAGGAAGACCTTATCAATATTGTGACATTCAAATAGAATTACTTCATTATGTAAATAATGAGTAAGCTAGAAATGAAATTAATAATAAGTACCCATTCAAAATTTATGATTTTGAGCGAAAGGTAGAGAGTGGAAAAGATATTGATGTATTAGTGGATGGCCTTAGTGACTAATGAAACTAGAACCAACGAGCCAACAATTTTTGTGCATAACCTAATGAATAAAATAGATTCCTAAGTTCCTATAGTAGTGCCTCACTTATGTGAATTTGGTTAGTGGTTAGATATAATGTTCGATACGAGCACCATGAACTCCCTCATATTATACAATTGTTGTATTGTTATGGAATTGGGGTATTAAAATGAGAATATAAAACTCCAAAAGGGCTCCCTACATGGTGCCTCCATACCTAGGAATTGAAACCCTAATGTAAAGCTAAAAAGGAGCACTATGATGGTGAGTGAGGAATACTTGGACCAATAATGGTAATGTGAATGTGATCTTACAATGGACATGAGTAGATATACAAGCCAACAAGATGAGATTTTGGATAAGAAAAAAATTTATACGAGTGCGATGAAAGATACAATGTACCCAAAAAAGGAGACATTAGGTTTGTAGAAGAGGAGAGTGCTTCTTGGGTGGAGGGTTCACCTCAAGAAAATAAAACCCTTGAAAACTTGTTGAGAAAATGTTGGGTGGAGGTTGGGCCTCAATAATCCAACATTGCGAAGAAGAGGTCCTAGAAGAACTAGTATAATGCCATCTGATATGGAACATCTTTTCTTTGAATCAAGAATAATCCAAAAACATTAAAGAGAAGAAAACATTGAGCTTCTAGATTGATGTTTTCTTCATGGGAAAAGGTACATATGTATGGTCTTGCAAAAGGATAAAAGTAAACATATTGAATCCTTAAAAGTTAACTATTGACACACTCATGAAGACTAATCTAACTATTAAACATAAAGAACTATTAAAAGTTAATTGTTGCCATACATATTAAGACTACTCTCATTGCTGCACTAAGTTGCATGATCATCTAGACAAAAATGTAGGGTTTCTTTTAATATTCATTGGGTACATCCCGTTGGGAGGAACCCCTTGGGATGTTGTATTCTTCAATGTCCTACTATGCCTCATAACTACATGATGTACATTGGACAAGTTCATTACCTTGAAACTAGTGTATTGATCATATTAAGGTTGAGTGAGAAGGGATGAATTAGGGATGGAAAAAAATGTGAAAATTATATGAAACCCTAATTTAGATCCTTAATTGTTTTTTTATTTTTATTTTTTAATGTCAAATTTCCTAATATGGGCTTTAGGGAATGGTCAAGAGTCATGTTTTTCAATATCTAGAGTGTGTGAGGGGTTGGTTGTAAAACCTCAATTTTGATCCCCGTAATGTAATATCATGTAAATATGTGAATTAGGTTGTAAAAAAAATAGTATGAATGAGGTCCAAGGAATGTAAATGATGTAAATAAAAGTTATAAATAAGATATGTCATTGGTTGCAAGATAAGGGGGACAAAAATGATGGGGGAATGAGAGAGGAAATAGAGGGAGCTAAGGGTGTCAAAGAGGCCAAATCAAAGAATAATATAAAAAAATTTATAACCCAAAGTCATTACCTTATCTTGTGTATAAATCATATCATCCATAAGATACATTAAAAGTAGTTGGGGAGGACTTCCTTGAGTGCCAAGTGGTAAGTTAGTTATAGGCATTTTTAATCCATTTTTTTTTAGAGATTCCCATCATTTTACCTCATTCTTTTCATCATTCCATCATTATTCTATCTTGATATGAATGGTAAGACGAAGGGATCCAAGCTTGTAAGGAGAGGTTAATTTTGTTACAATTGTGAAAATTGATATTGAGCATCCCTCGAGATCCCAACATTGATATTTTCCTAGACACTCTATGCTAGAGCTCAAGAAAGGGGTGTGAAAACTCGAGGGACTGCATTGAAAAGAAGGGGTCCACTTCTATGGGTTGTACATATTGAAGGGGGAAAGAGATCTGGTGGTTGGGATGGAAGTGTAAGTGAATAGGCTGAGAAATTAGTGGGAAATGGGTTGAGAGAGTCTTTGTGTCCTTGCGAACTCATATCCCCAACATGGGGGTGGTTTTTTCTAGAAAGACTTGGTGCAAAAGTGCATATGGATGAGAGGAAATTCCCACATCAATAGTGAGTTGGTGTCTTTCATTATTAAAGATAAGTGTTCTATTATTGGTTCTTATGTATTTTTTATTATGTATCAAAATAGGTTAAATTGTGGTTTGCATAAAGAATAGTTCAACATATTATATTTTTGCATGTTTACATGAATTGCATGAGTCTTCATGTCATTTTTCATATATAATCTCATTATATGATAGAGAGGAATAATTATATTGTATCAGAGTTTAACACTATGATTTAATTAATGAAATTGAAGAAATTTCCAAGTACCCCACCATCCTAGCGGGTATTAAGGTGGTTGGGTAGGTTACATTATCTTTGTAAATCAATGGCATAACCAAGTGCATTCATGGGATATTAAGGAATATTCCTAGTTTCATTTCCACCTATTGAACGTTTATTGTTAATACATCTCTCCAAACATCTTTCCAAAAAAAATAGTCCCATATTTTCTCCAAATATTACAAGTACCATTTTTAATGTCATTTTTTATACCTTATTATTTCTATGCGTAGTATGTTGGTTCCAATATTTGACATATTTATTTGATATCTATTTAGAAAATGTTGTTTGTAATATCCTATCTAGGCTTTGAGTCATGATTATCAAACATGATCCTAAGGAATGAGAATACCATCTCATCTTTAGATCATTTTATGAAATCTATGGTTATTTTAATTGCTTATTTAGAGACATTCATGGTTCATTGAAAACTTATGCAAGGTTTAAGGTTTATAGGTGTATGATCCAGATGGATCTAGGGAGCATCAAAAAAGTTTCAGAAGTGTCACAGGAGGCTCGTAATGGCTTCAACAGACAAAGAAAGGGAAAAAATCAAAGTTCCCAAAACTCATATAAATTGACATGATCCAGAAGAGTGTGTCACAATATTTATAACAGTTCAAATGACTCATTAAACAGAGTTACAGATCCAAAGTTATAAGCGGTCAAAGTTTTGGTCAACCTAGCTTATTCAGCAGGGATGAGTCAACATCCGTACTGCTAATGTCAGCATCAATACGGGTGATGCCAACGTCCGTAAAACCTATGTGGAAAGCGTAGAGGGTGACATGTGTCATGATGATGCCAGCATGGCACGTGGGAGCACTAGAGGCTGTCACATGTCACTCAAATTCAATATTTTTAGGGCACTACGTGGACGAGTAAAAAAGTGTCATGTGGCACCTCAGTAATGCCACATGGAACCACTTAGAATATTCCACATGTCTAATATTATGTGGAGATGACATCATCATGCACGGGTGGGCGAATTAATGGATTCCACGTGGCCCAATAGGGAGGCACCACGTGGCAACCCCGAAATGCACAATGACACTCTGTGAACAAAAAATTAAAAAAACATATATTTGATACCCCACCAAATAGTCTAGAGGTTCTACCAATTTAGGGGCATATTCCAACGCCTTCCATATTTAACAGTCTACTAAACCGCCTCCACTATATTTTGAATATTCCACCAAATATAACATGTTCTACCACATTCATCGCCAAATAAGTTACGGTTCCTCCATCCTAGCAACCTGCCACAAAACTTAGTGGAGCGTGTCAAAAAGAGTGGATTCCATGGGATTCAACCTCGGGACCTCTCCTAACCAAGTGACTAAACTTAGCTCCACTAACCACTGAACCAACAGACTCATTTATGACACAACCACTTGACATTTGTATAAAAAGGGGGTTTCAAGAAGAATTCGAGATAGAGGACACACAACAGTGCATAGAGCATGATAGAGGTCTGAGCGTGCCCATACGGATCCGTACATATTGTATGGCCTGGTACATATTTTGGTAAGCAAACCGAGGCAAGGGTACCTCTTGGGACAAAAAGTGTTTGGCTCAGATCGAGGCATGGAGACAACCATTTTTAGGTAAAATGATGCCGCGAACGCAATGGTGGTGTCAGCTTTCTGATCTGAGAATTTTTTTTGTATCTTAACTCCATAATGAGTCATTTATTGTAGAGGGAGTGGCATGATAACCGAGGCAAAGGTGTCTCTTGGGCTTGACAGTGTCCGACTTAGATGGAGATGATTTGATAGTCATTTTTAGGTAGTTCGGCGAAGCGAATTCAATGACGAGGTCTATTTTTGCAGAAGAGCTTCAGATCAACAATCTAAGTTCTGGAGAAGCCAATGTAAGACTGATTTTCATTATGTTGTTTTGTAATTAAATGTTGCAGCATAGAATGCATGTTACAAGTATGAAGGAGCATAAAGAGGCTGCAACAAGGAAGGAAGATCAAATTATTCCTTCTATCTATCATTTTATTCTCTTATTTCACATCAAATAAAATAGTTATATGTGACAGGGAAATTGTGTTACTTACATGATAAGTGGCCAATGAAGTAGTTCTAAATCTCATGGTTTCCAGATCTTTTGTATGGGCTATATATTTATGCTTGGATCTGAGCAGCAAATCTAAGGCTTTTGATGGCTTCATGTTGATGGGGGTCATATTTTATTCTTCATCTTTTTATGTACTGAGTATGTTGGAATGATGTCCATGTCACCACCATGGATGCCTCATGAGTATCAGAACTTGTGAAATTGTATACATTCCTGATCACATTTCAATCTCTTGTTGTTGTCACCGAAAATTGAGTTTGGCCTTACAACTTGTAAATGAGAGACATCATTACAATGAGGAGAATAAAAAGGTCATGCTTTGGAGCATGACCTGGAGAGGTAGCCCACGCTAGGATAACTTCGTTATCAAGGGAAGTTTCATATCCATTATGTGTCTTATGTTCTTATGTTGTTTTTACATGGATTTAAGAACATAGGATGTTAAATGCAAGCATGACATATCACACATAAGGAAACTAGAGAGTTTTCATTCACTTTGAATTCAAGCGCATAAGACTTCAACTTTACCTTTAATTTCACATCGCTCAAGAAAAACGATCTATAACTGACCCTTTTGAAGAAATGACAAAAACGACCAATTATTAGAAACATATCGCTCCTGGGTTTATATCACGTGGTATCAGAGAAGGCTTGATACTGATTGTTTGTGTTGAATCTAAGGATGGAAAGGTCACCAAAACAATCGTGGTTCGATGAGCTTCAAGAGATCAACCAAATTCTTCAAGCAGAGAATGATGGATTGAAGACATTTTTTCATGTTGCAGAAGAAGAGAAGCAAAGGTTGCAAGAGAAGTTGCAAGCCATGAAGATGCATACAAAGAAAGGCTCTTTGAATGAGATGGTAATAAGACCATCTTGTGACCATGGAAACTTCACCACTTATGGGTGCGAGCATGACAGTACAAATGCATGCACACTTTTTCAAGAAAATAAAGACAACCTACATGCATCCATAAACCAAGGAGGATTCCTAGAAGCATCTTCCAATGATCCTTCTCACCAGGAAAAACTGGACACATCTCAAGAAGCATACCAAGGGTCCTAGTTTGAGGGGGAGTTAAATAAACCATGTTAGTTCCTTTCTTGATTAATGATGATGATTCTTTTGAAATACTTGAACAACATGCTTCTTTCATCAACTTAAATTTGATGAGAAAAAAGGGATATGAAGGAGGAGGCCTTGGAACCAATGGTCAAGGTATTGTGGATCCCATCGAGACAGTGGTTTGGCCTCGATATGCCGGGACATGATATGTCCCAAAGGATGTTAGAGAAACCTCCAAAACCATTCGGGAAGAAGACCCCAGGATAGTCATTGATATTCCAAAGGTCAACAATTCATCAAGATATGAAATTGATTCAGTGCAGGCCGAGAGAACAACTTCTCATGATCGAGGATTCAAGACATCTCTAGGGAGAGATGAGCATAACAATGACAGAGTTGATACCAACTCTTCTTGCGAGTCTGACTCCATAGGAAACTCACCGAGGTATAACAAATCACGAAACTCTAAAATTCCATTTGATTATAGGCATGTTAATATTATAAAACAAATATTTTGGCATCAAATACCATGCACTTTTTGTGCATTGAATAACCACACAGTGTCCCAGTGTTGGAAAAGAAAATCCTTGTGTAGGAAGGTTATGGCCACCAGGAGAAGGACAGGGTTGGCATATTTCTTTCCACACACGGAAAGGACCAGGAGGAATGCACCTTTGAAGAATAAAGGCTATTGAATCCATTTTAACAGAGATGGGCATCATGAGGCCACTTGTTGGGCCTTACATCAACATCTACATCCAAAGAGGGACAAGAATACCAGGAAGACACCTCCAAGGTAGACAACCAGTCAGGCAGTGTTGTAGGAAAATATGCCACTAGGAGAAGACCAACTACCAGAGAAAGGACAACTCAGTAAAGAGGGTGTGTTTGAAAAAATGGTTGAACAAATGGGGAAAATCCTTGAGTTAGTCGAGAATTGCCATCTTTTGTAAATCACACGTTGCGATTCAGATCACATGAAAGGGTTCGTGTAAAAGTGATAATTGTTGATATCACTTCTTTTTCTAGCACATGGTGATATTGTTCGTCCTTGTGAGGTAGTTTGGGTAAGGGTTTATTATTGTAAGTCCAATGAGCATGAAAATTAATGTAATGAATTTTGGGGACAAAAATTCCTTTAAGTTAAGAGGCGTGATCTTGATTGATCTAGGGAGCATCATAGAAGTTTTAGAAGTGTCCCGTGAGGCTCATAATGGCTTCAACAAATAGAGAAAGGGAAAAAATCAAAGTTCCCAAAACTCAATTAAAAAGGAATGATCATAAAGAGCGTTTCACAATATTTAGAATGACACAAACGGCTCATCAAACAGAGTTACAGATCAAAAGTTATAAGCAGTCAAAGTTTTGGTCAATTAGCCCAATCAGTAGGGATGAGTCAACATCCATACTACTGACGTTAGAATCAGTATGGATGACATAATCATCCATGTATAGCCTATGTGGAAAGAACAGAGTGTGACATGTGTCATGATGACGTCAGCATGCCATGTGGCAGCACCAAAGGCTGCCACGTGTCACTCAAATTCAGGACTTTTAGGGTGCCACGTGGACTAGTAAATAAGTGCCACATGGCACCACTCAGAAGGTGACAAATATCCAAGATGATGTAGATATGACATCATCATTCACAGGTGGGTAATTAATGAATGCTACATGGCCTAATAGGGAGGTGCCACGTGGCACCCCTAAAATGCACAATGACACTCCGTGAACGAAAAATTAAAAAATAAATATTTAGTACCCCGCCAAATATGCCAGAGCTTCCACCAATTTAGGGACATATTCCACCAGCTTCCATATTTAGCAGTCTACTAAACCGCCTCCGCTATATTTACAATATTCCACCAAATATAACATGTTTTTCCACATTCGTCGCCAAATAAGTTACGGTTCTTCCATTCTAGTGGCCGCCAACCAAACTTAGAGGAGCACGCCAAAAAGAGAGAAGTCCATGGGATTCGACCCTGGGACCTCCACTAACCAAGTGTCTAAACTTAGCTCCTCTAAGCACTCAACCAATAAACTCATTTATGACACAATGACCCGAGATTTGTATAAAAAGGGTTTTCAGGGAGAGTTCGAGACATAGGAAACACACCAATGCACAGATAATGAGAGAGGTATGATCATGCCCATACGGATCCGTATGGATTGTACGACATGGTACATATTTTGGCATGTAAACTGAGGCAAGGGTGCCTCTTGGGCCAAAACGTGTCTGACTCGGATTGAGGCGTGGAGACAGTCATTTTTAGGTAAAATGATGCCACGAACGAAGTGGTGGTGTTAGTGTTTTTATCTGAGAAAATATTTTGTAGCTTAACTCAAGAATGAGTCATTTATTGCAGAGGTAGTGGCACGATAACTGATGTAGAGGTGTCTCTTGGGCCTAAAAGCGTCTCACTCGGATGGAGACGATTTGACAATCATTTTTAGGTAACTCAATGAGGCGAATTCAATGACGAGCTATGTTTTTCAAGCCGAGCTTCAGATCAACAAGGTAAGTTATAGAGAAGCCAATTTAAGCATGCTTTTCATTATGTTGTTTTGTCATTAAATTTTGTAGCATAACATGCGTGTTACAAGTCTAAAGGAGCATAGAGTGTAATGTCTCCAAGGCCAATCCTGATGTATGAAATGAATTGTAAATATGTGTTATAGGCTGGTGAGCCAAGTTTGTATAAGCCGATGGGCTTATGTGATTGTTACGCTAGAGAGCCTAAGGGTTGGAGTCAAAGGGCCTGATTTTGTACTTGTATATATGCAAAAACATTTAATAAAATTGTAAACACCGCCAGGTGCAGACCAACCAGATGAATGAGTGAAGGGGGACTGAGCTTCCACAGAGAAGGTAAGGGATTAGGGGCTGGAAGGTGGGAAAAGGGGCTAAGTGTTTATCCTAGGGGGGGGTTAAGCCTAGGAATAATATTTTATCAATATTCCAAAAGAACATGTGCCATTTATATTATTATTCCTAAGTCCTGACCAAGGGAAGGTGATGCGTGCTGGTGGAATGCATGCAGTCTCCAGGGAGACAAGTGTCGACCCTGGTGCATGCGAATAAAACAGTTTGGGTGGACCATGAAGGAGGTACACACTCGGATGGGAGCGGACAGCTGGAGGGGTATGGGCTCTGAGCAATACAACTGACGCGATCTCTGTAGAAAAACCTCGTACACCTTCTGAACTAAAAAAAAACCCGTGTATACCTCCGTACTGAAGAAGAAAACTGTGATCAATTCTGAAAGACCCAGTTTCACCTCTGTTTGAATCGGGAAAAATCTCGTGTTGTGTCTGGAGAATCCGTGTGAATCCACTTCCTGAGATCTAGCCTTTGCATGAGATCTTTGTCCCAAATCCATGACTCCGAGCCATTTTTTCCATTGCTAAGCATGTGGAAAAATCCGTGTCTATGAGCGATTCTCTCAAGGTGAGAGAGTGCGCAGAGGAAGGAGAGAACTCTTGGAAGGAACCCTATAGCTACCACAGAGACCGGAGACTTCTGGTATGGTCTTTTGCTATAACCCAAGGCAATGGAGGTTAGTAGCCGAAGGACTGTCCAAGTGACATAGAAGGTGTATCCTCCTCGAGTGGAATAGGCATGTGCAGAATGAGGGACTGTGGGCAGTGAGTGTGGGTGGTTCCTGGGAGAGAATTCCTTCATGTGTCTGTGTGTTGTTTTCCCTGTAACCTCAGCCTAATCTAGGATTCCTTATCTCGAGGTGGAGCTTAGTCCCAGCTCGGGGGTGACCCACTACTGAGCTGATGAGCAGTGTGGTCTAAGGTTGGGTGGTTCGTGGAAGGCCTGCACTTGGTTGGTGGATTCTACCACTATTAAAAGACAAGTATCTGAGTATGTTTTAATCATGTTTTGCATGACTCTACTGTTTATGTTATCATGATTTCTATTGTGTATATGAATTAGTATGAAACACTATTGATTGTTAATTATGGCAGTAACTCATATGAATAGTTTGTGTAGAATGTTTTTATTTGTTTAAATGCATGTGGATTATATAATACCTGTATGAGTTATGTACCATGTGGTGTTAAAGTTCCCTTTTAAGAGATATTAAGCCATGGTAGTTGAAAAGGTGCGCTACAGTTTGGTATCAGAGCCAAGGTTTCGACACTGAGCCTAGATGGGCCAGTGGAGTGCTCTTTGGACCGAGAATGCGAAGGGAAATTAGGTCTGGAAGGCCAATTTCAGACCCTAGTTTCCTCCAAAGTGTCAAGGAGTTATTTGATGAGTTTTTAAGCTCAGGAGGTATAGCGGTGTTATGAAACCGCAACCAGTGTGGTATAAGTACACAGGAAAGACGACTCCAAACCAGAAGTGTTGGAGCTTTAGGATCTATTCGGGAGGGAAGGTGAACCCTCGTGACCGTCAGATCTGGAAAGTGTGCACGGGGTTTAAATCCCTTTCGAATTGCACAGGAGTGTAGAAATCGCGATACGCAAAATCCCGAATTAGTCAGGACCGTCCATCAGAAAGAACGTGTGGGGAGCGATCAACCTTTCGCTGAATCGTAACTTGAAATGGTCAAAGGGTGAGTTCATGAGAATTCATGAAACGCGAATTCATGATTGGATCATAACCGTCGATCTAAGAGAGATCTGGACTATTAATTGTCTAGGAAGAAATTGACGTTTTGGGAGATGGACAGTGAGGAGAGCTGAACAGCTCCGAAATCCAAAACCATGAAATCCTGAAACAATCTACATCGTAGATCATGGGGAGAAGAATTTGACCGTTGGATTAAGTATTTTATTAGATAGTGATTTCAGTATTTCAGCAAATGGAAGTTCAAGATGTGTGGATGCACGAACTTCCGATGCCCGAAACCCTGAAACGTTGAAAGGATTTGCATCGTAGATCTGAAAAGGATATGACCGTTGGATTTTACTAGGAATGGACGTGGACACATGGAGATGCACCACGTGCCAGTGGGTCGAGAAGAAAAGTGAGAGGGGTGGGACCCAATGACGTCGTTAAAAGAGACATGGACCCTCATGAATGTGTCATGTGCCACCGCGGTTGTGGGTGACCACTGTGCTATGTGGGCCCGGAGGGTAGAGTAAATCGAAATTTCAAAAGTCGGGGGTTGGAAAGGAAGGAAAGTCTGAAAGCCTCGTGGACCGAAAACCCGAAGTCCTAGGTACTAAAAACCCAAAGGCTCGAAAGTCCCGAAATGCCGAAAACGAAAGTTTCGAAGACCCGAAAATTGCAGAGCCGAATGAGAGCTCAAAAAACTTATTTGAATCGAAATGTCTTTTGTTCTTGTTCGTATTGGAGTATAAATGTTGTGGATTGTTCATGAAGTTTTAATGGCCTGACAAACTTCGAATTGAATTTCACAGTGCGTGTGCAGAGTTCAACGAGGGTCAGGACTTTAGTTATCCAACGCTGAGTATGGAATGGGAAAAGGTGGATATTGCCTCTGAAACAGGAGACGAACGAGAAGGAAAGGATGTCAATGTGGAAGTGGAAGGATCAAACTCCAATGGGAATGAAAAAGAAAAGGATAAGGAAGGACACATAATGAAAATCATTGAAGGATTGCAAAGAGAGGCCCAGGCTCGCCGAGATGATAGCCGAAAGCCCATGAAAGTCAGGGATCAACAGGGTGTATTAAACTTAAAATTTTTTAAGAGCCTGGAATGAATAGAGAGGAAACTCGAGAACGGAAGAGACTCAAGTAAGATGGAGAGTCGCAGAACCCTAGGAGAATAAGGAGATCAAAAAGTGTCAGGACTCCCGAGAGGAAAAAGAGGTCGAGGAGTGGTAGTCGACATCTTAGCCGCTCCCAAAGATATTCCAGTAGGGGAACATGCAGTAGTTCGAGATCGTCTCCTACCAGAAAGCACCGAAAATATGGAAGGGATGAATTGAAAGGGGAAATCAACAAGATTAAACCACCTACGTTCGATGGTGAACATAAGAAGGAAGAAGATGCCAAAATATGGTTTCTGGGTATGAAGAAATACTTCCAATTGCAGAATTATTCTGCCCATGCAGAAGGAAGAATTGCAATGTACCAGCTGAAATGAAAATCATCCATGTGGTGGGATCAGTTGGTGCAGGTGCAACACATCGGAGAGAAAGAGGTCACATGGAAGGAGTTTAAGAGGTATTTCGAGAAGAAATACTTGACCAAAATATACTATGAAAGAAATATGAAGGAGTTCTTCAAACTCAAGTTGGGGAGTATGACCACTGATGAGTATGAACGAAGTTTTCTGGAATTACTGAAGTATGTTCCATTCATCAAAGATGAGGCTGTTAAAATTTAGAGGTATCTGAGTGGACTGCCACCTTCCATTGGTGATAAGATTCAATATGATGATCCTAAGACTATGGAAGAAACAATAAGAAGGGTGGAATTCTTATACGAACAACAAAGAGAAAAGCTTACCTTTTGGAAGACTTGGGATGACCAGAAGAGGTTTAAGAAAGAACAGAGGCAGAAGGGAAACATGCCTCCCTTTTTCAAGAACAACCCTTGAGGACAGTCATCTTTTAGAGACCCCAGGAAAGTTGAAGGGAGTGATCACATGCCATGGTCTCCACCTATGGAGTGTTGGGGCTGTAAAGGGAATCATAGGTACAAAGACTGCCCCCACAGAAAAGACAAAGCAAGAATTGTCCATATTGTTCAACAAGCTGTAACAATGGAGGATATGGGTAGTAGAATGTCGAGGATCTACGCAGCCCTAGAAAACAAACAAGTAGAATTTCAATTGCACATGATTGAAGTGGAAGGTACGATCAACAACCGACCACTTGTTATTTTAATTAATTTAGGGGCTAGCCATAGTTATATAGATCCTAGAGTGGTGGAAAGTTTGCATTTAACAAGGAGAAAACATGAAAAGTCTTGGTTAGTGAAGTTGGCCACAGGGACTAAGAGGAAGGTCACTGAATTGGTTAAGTCTTGTTCAGTGGACATGAAAGGAATGAGCACTAAGGCTGAATTGAACATTTTTCCTTTAGGCTCATACGATTGCTTAATTGGGATGGACTAGTTGGAATAGCACCATGCCCTTCTGGATTGTCGTAACAAGAGGTTTACCTGCCTGAATGAAGAGGGAAATTCGGTAACAGTCCAAGGAATTCCCAGAGCAGTGGCTATTAGGGAAATCTCAACCATGCAGCTGAAGAAATGTTACCAGAAAGGCTGTCAATTATATGCAGCTCGGGTGGAAGAAGCATACCGAGATGTAGTCTCGAATCTGGAATATCACGAGGTACTCAAATAGTTCAAGGATGTATTTCAGGAGGTACCTATACTGCCTCCGAAGAGGGACATCGATTTTTCTATAAATTTGATGCTTGGAGCAGCTCCAGTTTCGAAGGCTCCTTATAGAATGAGTACGCCAGATCTGAAAGAGTTGCAATTGCAGCTTGAAGAGCTACTAAAGAAGGGATACATTCACCCCAGCATGTCACCTTGGGGAGCCTCGGTCCTATTCGTGAAGCAGAAAGATGGGACGTTGAGATTGTGCATTGATTTCCGACAGTTGAATAAGGTCACTGTCAAGAACAAGTATCCTCTTCCAAGGATTGATGATCTTTTTGATCAGTTGAAGGATGCAAAAATATTTTCAAAAATTGATCTCAGATATGGATATCACCAAGTGAGAATAAATGATGAGGACATTAGCAACATCGCCTTTAGAACAAGGTACGGTCATTATGAATTCATAGTGGTGTCATTTGGACTGACAAATGCACCTGTTGTTTTCATGTGCTTAATGAATGGAGTGTTTAGAGATTATTTGGACAAGTTTTTCATAGTCTTCCTGGATGATATCTTGGTGTATTCCAAGACAGAGGAAGAACATGAACAAGACCTGAGAATGGTGCTGCAGGTATTGAGAGAACACCAGTTGTACGCAAAATTGAGCAAGTGCTCATTTTACCAAAGGTAGATTCATTACTTGAGGCACATTATATAAAAGGAAGAGATCATTGTGGATCCTGAAAAGGTTGAGGCCATTCGAGAATGGTCAGCACCAAGGAATGTGGCGGAAGTTAGATCTTTTATGGGTCTGGCAGGCTACTATAGAAGGTTTATAGCCAGATTCTCAAAGATAGCTCACCCTATCACTTCCTTGCAAAGGAAGGAGAAGAAGTTGCAGTGGACTGAAGAATGTGGGAGTCGCTTCCAGCGATTGAAGCAGATACTAACCAGTGCTCCAATTCTGAAGATTGCAGATCCAAATAAGTATTACGTACTGTGCACAGATGTGTGCAAGGAGGGGTTGGGAGGAGTTCTCAACCAAGAGGGATTTGTAATTTTTTATGAGTCCCGAAAGCTGAAAGAGAATGAAAGGAATTATGCCACTCACGATTTAGAGCTAGCAGCAATCGTCCACGCCTTGAGGAAATGGAGACATTACCTCATGGGAAGGATATTCGAATCAAGAACAGACCACAACGGTCTGAAGTATTTATTTGATCAGCCGACTTTAAATGCGAGGCAAACCAGATGGCTGGAGTTTATGTGTGAATACGACTTTGATATCAAGCATATCAAAGGGAAAGAAAATAAGGTGGTTGATGTACTCGACAAAAAAGTGCACGAATTACATGCTACATCCATTAGCATGTACAAAATTGAGATGAAAGATAGAATTTTGGAAGCTGCAAATACTGATTTGCAGTACAGAAGTCTTGTAGCAAAGCTACAGTAACGTGAGAGACCACAGACTAAGGAAAGTTACACCTTGGGAACTGATGGTTTACTTCTGTATAAAAACAGAGTGTATGTACCCAATGTCTGAGAATTGAAGCTGGAAATTCTAAAGGAGATGCATAACGTGGCTTATGTTGGACATCCTGAATATCAGAAGACTGTGGCAATAGTCAAAAGCCATTAATTTTGGCCGGGTATGAAGAAAGAAATTGTTGAATACATCGCCATATGTTTTGAGTGAAAGAAGGTTAGGCTTGAGCATAGACACCCAACACGGTTACTGTAGCCTTGACCCATTCCTGAGTGGAAATTGAACGTGGTAACAATGGATTTTATCACCGAACTACCTAGAACTAACAAGCAACATGATTCAATCGTGGTGGTGGTGGACAAGATTACTAAAGCCACCCATTTTATTCCACTGAAAACCACCCACAGGGTAGCGGATGTTGCTGATATCTTTTTAAAAGAAGTTGCACGCTTGCACGGAATTCCTAAGATAATTGTGTCTAATAGGGACCCGAAATTCACCTCAAATTTATGGAAAGGACTATTCAAGGGATTCAGAATGAATATGAACTTTAGTACAACATATCATCCTGAGTCTAATGGTCAAACAAAGAGGGTGAATAGGGTAATAGAAGACATAGTGAGAATGTATATTATGGACAAACCATCAAGGTGGGAAGACTACTTGTATTTGGTAGAATTCGCCTACAATAATGGGTATCATGCATCATTGCAGATGATCCCATTTGAAGCACTTTATGGAAGAAAGTGCAACACTCCAGTGAGCTGGGATAATCCAACTGAAAGAGCAGTAGTTGGTCATGAGTTGCTCAAAGAGATGGAAGATCAAATGATACAAATTAAGCAGAATCTAAAAGCTGCCGAGGATAGGTAGAAAAGTTATATTGATAGTAACAAAACCCATAGAGAATTCAAAGTGGGTGACCATGTTTTCCTGAAAGTGAAGACTAATAGGAGTTCCATGAAGTTGGGAAGTTGCGCCAAATTGGCAGCAAGATTTTGTGGCCATTTGAGATCCTGGAAAGGATTGGGCCAGTTGCATACATGCTTTCACTATCTGCATCTATGACTGTACATAATGTGTTTCATGTTTCACTACTTAAGAAATATGTACCTGATGCTAATCATGTTATCGATTGGAATGTGATTCAGGTGGAACCAGAAGGTGTCTTGCAAGTGCATCCTGTGCACATATTGGAAAGGAAAAGCAAGCAGCTTCGGAATCGAGCCATAGAGCTTATAAAGGTCCAGTGGACCTGGTACGGTCCTGAGGATGCGACCTGGGAGCATGAAGAAGTTATGCGGGAAGACTACCCGCATCTTTTTGAAAATTTTGAAAGGCTTGCAGAGACAGTGTAAGTTGCACTGAGGACAGTGCAAAAATAAGGGAGGGGGATTGTAATGTCTCCAAGGCCGAGCCCAGTTGTAAATCTGATGTATGAAATGAATTGTAAATATGTTTTATAGGCTGGTGAGCCAAGTTTGTATAAGCTGGTGGGCTTATGTCATTGTTAGGCGAGAGAGCCTAAGGGTTGGAGACCAAGGGCCTGATTTTGTACTTGTATATATGCAAAAACATTTAATAAAATTGTAAACACTGCCAGGTGCAGACCGACCAGATGAATGAGTGAAGGGGGACTGGGATTCCACAAAGAAGGCCAGGGATTAGGGGCTGGAAGGTGGGAAAAGGGCCTAAGTGNGGGCTTAAGTCTAGGAATAATATTTTATTATTATTCCAAAAGAACATGTGCCATTTATATTATTATTCCTAAGTCCTGACCAAGGGAAGGTGATGTGTGCTAGTGGAACGCATGCATTCTCCAGGGCGACAAGTGTCGACCCTGGTGCATGCGAATAAAACAGTTTGGGTGGATCGTGAAGGAGGTACACACTCGGATGGGAGTGGAATGCTAGAGGGGTATGGGCTCTGAGCAGTACGACTGACGCAAGCTCTGCAGAAAAACCTCGTACACCTTCTGAACTGAAAAAAAACCCGTGTATACCTTCGTACGAAACCAAAAAACTGTGATCAATTCTGAAAGAGTTGGTTTCACCTCTGTTTGAATCGGGAAAAATCCCATGCTGTGTTTGGAGAATCTGTGTGCATCCACTGCCCGAGATCGAGCCTGTGCGTGAGATCTTTGTCCCGAAGCCGTGACCTTGAGCCATTTTTTCCATTGCTGAGCCTGTGGAAAAAGCCATGTCTATGAGCGATTCTCTCCAGGTGAGAGAGTGCGCAGAGGAAGGAGAGAACTCCTCGAAGGAACCCTGTAGCTACCACAGAGCCCGGAGACTTCCGGCCCGGTCTGTTTTTGTAACCCAAGGCAAGGGAGGTTAGCAGCCGAAGGACTGTCCACGTGACAGAGAAAGTATATCCTCCTGGGGTGGAACAAGCATGTGGGGAATGAGGGACTGTGGGCAGTGGGTGTGGGTGGTTCCTAAGAGAGAATTCCTTTATGTGGCTGTGTGTTGTTTTCCCTATAACCTCAGCCTAATCTAGGATTCCTTGTCTCGGGGTGGAGCTTAGTCCCAGCTCGGGGGTGACCCACTGCTGAGTTGATGAGTAGTGTGGTCTAAGGCTGGGTGGTTTGTGGAAGGCCTACACTTGGTTGGTGGATTCTACCACTGTTAAAAGATAAGTATTTGAGTATGTTTTAATCATGTTTTGCATGACTCTACTGTTTATGTTATCATGATTTCTGTTGTTTATATGAATTAGTATGAAACACTATTGATTGTTAATTATGGCAGTAACTCATATGAATACTCTGTGTAGAATGTGTTTATTTGTTTAAATGGATGTGGATTATATAATACCTGTATGAGTTATGTACCATGTGGTGTTAAAGTTTCCTTTTAAGAGCGATTAAGCCATGGTAGCTGAAAAGGTGCGCTACATAGAGAGGTTGCAACAAGGCAACAAGATCCACTTATTCCTTCTATCTATCATTTTCTTCTCTTTTTTCACATCAAATCAAACAGTTATATGTGACAGAGAAAATGTGGCACTTGCATGATAAGTGGCCAATGAAGCAGTTCTGAATCTCGTGGTTTCAGGATCTTTTGTATGGGCGTTATATTTATGCTTCGATCTGAGCAACAAATCTAAGGCTTTTGATGGCTCCATGTTGATGGGGGTCATATTTTATTCTTTCTCTTTTTATGTATTGAGTATGTGGGAATGATGTCCATGTCAGCATCATGGATGCCTCACAAGTATGAGAACTTGTGAAGATGTATACATTCTTGATCACATTCTGATTTGTTGTTGTCGTCACCGAAAAGGGACTTTGGCCTTACAACTTGTAAAGGAGAGACATAATTAGAGTGAGGAGAGTAAAGCGGTCAGGATTTTGAGAATGACCTGGAGAGGTAGCCCACATCGAGTGAACTCTGTTATCAAGGGAAGTGTCATATCCATTATGTGTCTTATGTTCTTATGTTGTTTTTCCATTTATCTCTGCACATAGGATGTTAAATGAAAGCATGACATATCACACATAAGGAAACTAAAGAGTTTTCATTCACTTTGAATTCAAGCGCATAAGACTTCAACTTTACGTTTAATTGCACATCGCTCAAGTAAAACGATCTATAACTGACCCTTTTGAAGAAGTGACAGAAATGACCAATTATTGGAAACTTATCGCTCCCGGGTTCAGATCAGTGTATCACCATTCTCCTTCATGAGATGCTTCAATTCCAAAAAAATACTCACAAAAACAGATCTTCTTGTATTATTAATCCAAGGCCTGTCACCTTTTATGTCCAACCTCTAGATGATTCTAATAAAAAAATGCACCAATAATTATGTAGTATCATTTTCAAGCTATATAATCTTTCAACAACACTTCATACTTCATATTTCTAGCCTCTTGGTGATTTGAACTAGAAAAGGAATTATATTTCCATCCTCATGATAATTTGAACTAGAAAAAGAATAATAGCTTAAAAAATACCCATATAGCTTTTGAAGGATAAGATAACATAATTTCTACATAATCTCTTGAATGCCTTTCAACTATAAAATATATTAGCAAAGAAATATTTAGAAACTCTATGTAAATGGATGCATTATAACTATGTTATGAGAAGGAAAAATTTTAGGGATTAAATTGCTTTATTTGGATAGTTTCCCATTTTCTTTTAAAAAAAATGATGAACCAATTTATTTATTTTTTCCAAAAACAATTTATTCAAAATTATTTTACTTAAAAAATCATCAAAACTTTAAAAAAACTACACAAAATCTTTATATATATATATGAATATTTTTAACAAAATCTTTATATATATATATATGAATATTTTTATAAAAATATTGTTAAACATTTAATACTTTACATTTTTAAGAATTAATAAGACCAATCAAAATTTATACACTATAAATGCATATGAATATTTTAAACTTTGCGAAGAACCATTTACAACAATCTCCAAATATAATCTTTAAATTCAAGCTCCTTTGATGAGAAACCCCTCTATTTGAAAGCGAGAAATGATAATAGCCCTCACAAAAGTAGCACATAGTATATTTATGGTTAGGGTCCGATGAGTGTGTTTTTGTGCTCGAGTGTTATGGTTCACTAGTTCTAATCAACTTTTCCCACTAAAACTTTAGAGACGTAATAACCCCGTTTTAAAATTTAATTTTGATTAATTAAACACTTCAATATGTATATCCTTAATTTAATTTTAAAAATTTATTCATGATTTTAATACATGTGATATATTTATTTACATTTTAATTATTTTGATAACTTTTCTGTGTTCCAATGTTATGGTTCACTAGTTCAAATTAGCTTTTCGTGCTAAATAATCTAGAGTCGTAATAACCCCGAGTCGTAATAACCCCTTCTAAAATTTTGATTAGTTAAACACTTCACTATGTATATCCTTAATTTAATTTTAAAAATTTCTTCACAATTTTAATACCATTTAATATATTTATTTACATTTTAATTATTTTTAAAACCCAATATGATCTCATATAATATAATATTTGGTTATTAGCGAATCCCATGTTAGAATGATATTCCATCCATAATCACATTTTTTAAAAGATTAACGAGGAAGCGGGATTCATCGGTCAGTAGTACATATACGTTATTGTATTATGGATTTCTGAAGACATGTATGTTTGTTGTTTGAATTGCTTTAATAAGTTTATGTTAGATTTTTTTTTAGGAAGTTGTGTTCGGAAATTTGATCTTGATCTTTTTAGGTGTTTGATAGATCCTGTTTTAAGATGAACTTATATTCGTTGTTATAACTTTCTAGTTGTGAGTTTAAAGAGTTTAATTAAAGATATAGTAATTATTATTCATTGCCAAGACATGCATCCTAGATTGAAACCTATAATTTTTATAGAAGAAAAACACACATTTTCTTAATTATTAAAGCCACTCATATTTACTTACACTTATTGATAATGGGCACAATTAATGATCTTTTAACTTTATTAAACCTTAAACCCTAATCTGATGGCTATGCATTGAAGATGCTGGCATATTCTTAGTCGTCCTTCAAAATCAATGGATCAGATTTATTGTTCATAATTTTCTTGCATTTACATTTATCAAGGCATCCGTTAACATGTTTAATTTTTAGCATTTACCTAATCACATTAAAAAATTACTGTAAAGATATGTAATTGCCACGTTTAAATGATTAAGTAAAATTAAACGATAGCATCTAAATTAAGGCATCTTCACCTGTAAAAATATGTTTTATTTTCCCCACGGATTTTCTCAACAGCTATCCACCCATTCTCTACTACCCCGCGTTTCAGTTATCCGTCCATTCTTTACCGCCCCACGTTTCATATTATCCTAAAAACATGTATTAATTGTGCAGCGTATACCCTTAGCGATCAACTGTTTGAGTTTTTGAATTGCAAACGAAGAAGAGAACCCAGAGAATACTGAAGCTCTCGATATCTGCGATCGATATGGTTTAATAGCATATTGATATCGATACTGAAGCAAGCTCTTGATATCTGCGATCGATATGGTTTAAGAAGAACAACCAGAGGATATGTCAGATTTTATTTACAGTTAAAGGTAGGTTTAATAAATTAAATATGCCTTTGGGTGTTCATCAGCCATATTAATTATGTGGCTGTGCTAGTACATACATGTATTTAAGAAAAAACACACATTTTCTTAATTATTAAAGCCACTCATATTACATACATGTATTTCATGAATGTATGTTTAAATTTATTTATAAAATTGTCTTTTGATATTTCAGGCCTGTATTTCATGAATGTATGTTTAAATTATTTTATAAAATTGGCTTAAGATTGGTCATTAGTTTTTGTATAGTTAGAATTAAAGAAAACATAAGTTATAAAAGTAGTAAACTCACGTAGTGGTGAGGCTATGGCAAGGCTATAGCAGTTGGTTTGGTGTGGAGAATTGCCTGGATTAGGGTTTAGGTTTCGCTGCAGTGGAAAGCGTCGATGCTTCAGTTTTCTTCGGATCGAAGTCTCTTTGGCGCTTTTTTTCCCTTTTCGTTGATAGCATCTTTGTTTTTGCTTTTTTGTTCCCATCTCGGTGATAGCAAGGGACGCGTGAGCTCGGCTTCTATGTTGTTCATTTGGAAGGGTCTTTACTGGTGTTCTGCGGTTATGCTCCGCCTCAGCGTTCTACTCGAACCTCCATTACCTGTGGTGGTTATAGCGGAGGGGCGCGACTGTGGCCTGTCTTTTACCAACCCTATTTCGATGACGATCCTTCATGGGGTAGACAAGAGGGTTGGCAACAGTCGACTCCGCAGAATTCGCGTCCCCTGTGCAAGGACTATTGGAGAGACTTGAGTGTCGGAGCCCTGATCAAGGCATTTAGATATACTCCCGTTCTTCTCCTCTAGTCTTCGGCGGGCTCATCCTCTGTCTACGAGGGCTCGTTATCATCTGGTATATTTCCGATGGGAAGTTAAGCTCAGTTGCACACCCTCTGTTATGAAGGCGGCTTGATACTTTCTTCAGTATTTGATTTATGCTGGAATGATTGTTAATTCCCCTCGGTGGGATTGGTTGGCTGTATATTGGTCAGGTTTTTGTGTTTTCGAACAGTTTAGCCTTGGGGTTTATACCATAGTTATCAAATTCGAATTCGATGCCAAAATTCAAAAAAATTGCTATATTTCACCAATATACTTTGTCAATATTGTTTCCATTCAGGGACATTCAATATAAACAAGGAGATTCTTGAGAAAATATTTTCTCCAGAGTCTGAAAATATCAGAGATTGAAAAAATACATCAACTTACCCACCATCAATGAATTCTGACATAGTTGCTTTTGGCAATTAAGCCATTGACACGGTAGCTGTAGACCCATACATACCACTTGACTTAGTTGATACTTGTACTAAATAATTTTGTGTATAAAACAAAATTTTATATTTTCTATACATTATAGAAGAAAACATTTATTTAATAAATCAAAATAATTACCATATGTTTAATTGATCAAATTAATGTAAGGTAACGAATTTTTATCTTTTATAAAAGAAATTTGACCTTCCTTTTTTTGTTTTTTGGTAAATTAGAAGATTTATATTTCCTTTCAAAACCGAGAGCCAGCATGAATTCTCAAAAAATGGAAATGAACACTAACACCAAGTCCCCTCAAAACTGAAAATTCTTGGCCATAATTAAATTGTCAAAGAGTGTAGGAAAGACTACATTGTTGTTCTAGGTTAAAAGCTAGCCTGAAGACTGGAAATAAAAGAGTAACCAAAACCATAACTACATTTCCAAACTATACACCAAACTGACCATTGTTGTTAGCATCACATGGATGAACTGGTATGACATGAGCGCACGCACAACTACAAGAGCAGATTAGACAATGTTGAGAAATTTGTTGTCCTGATAACGATTCTAGTAGCGCTGCCAACTTGCAGTCCATTATCTCCTGGGGATATTGATGTTCCACTGAGTGAAGCTTGAATACTAACCAAATTGTTCATCGAAGAACCGTTGTGGGGAACTCTCTACTTGAGTTCCACTGGAATCGATGAATTACTTTCTATAACATTACCACGAGCCTAACGGATCGAAACGACAGGTTGGTGACATGGTTCTGGAGGCGAATCATGGATTTCCACGTTTTATTGAGGTTGTTCTAGTGGATTTTCCTCTTCTGCAATGGTGAAACCCCATGTCTCTTCCTCTTGTTCGTTGGATGGGGAAACATAAAGAATGGAGGGGGTGGAAACTAAGGGAAAAACATAGGGAGAGATTTAGGGCCGACGACTTACAAGAGTGTGACATCCCCAAAATTAAAGTATTTTTTGAAATTTAAATTTGTTGGAAAATTATTCTGTTTTTAGTAAATTCGAATTTGGAATTTTTTTGTCATTTATGGCAATTCCAAATTTCAAATTTAATAATTGTAATTAATTATTATGACTATTGGGCAGAGATCTGATTTGACCCAACTAACTATTTGACTATGACACTTGTATGAAAACAAAATATTTTATATTGATTGCAGAAGGACAAATGGAATAGCCATGTTAAAATCAACTGACCACGACTCCATGAGTGGGGAACATGTTGGAACTACCTCTGGGATGATTGTTACAAGTGGAAAATCAGAGATTTATCCATTAGCAGCCCTTGAAAATCAGGGATTTAGAAAGCTGCGAAAATTCCCAAGGGAGGGAAAAAGACCCGGGCAAAAGGATTTTTATTGATAAATAACATATGTGAGGAGGCAGGACGATGCCAAGTATGTTGGGAAAGATACTATTGATTTTTTTCTTGTTGTTATGAACACTATGGAGTGAGTGTGAGGCAAGATGAATCTGTTGGAATTGAAGGAAATTGTTGAGGAGGAGTTTTCCAAGTTTGCCCTCATGGGTTCATGGTCAGGCTAGGGGGTGAATTGGGCAAGTGATTTTGGCTGGCCTATTCTACAGTTGGGAGGAACGTGGTTGTTCCCTTTGTCTTCCTGCGAGCTGGTTCAGATATGTACCATTTCCTTCTCTTTGTGAATGATCTTGTATATAATGTAATGTATTTATTAAATCTGAAGTGAATTATTTCCCATTTCTGTTGAATGATTTAGTCACAGTTGTAGTGCGACTATTAAATTCGGTATGCATACAGTAATCCTGGGCAAAATTTGTCCAAATGACTGAAGTATGAATCTAATAGCATACCTTACGAATCTAATGTTGAGCGACGTTTACAGTTGAGTTAAAGTCTGAATGAATACTAGAATTGTTTTTTTTTATTTGTTACAACAAATCAGAAAATTGCGTGGTTAACATCGGAAGTAGCTATAGGGAATTCCTTTCCATTTTATCGAAGTTTCCAGTATAGTACCATCTAAATGTAAATAGAGTTGGAGTTAAAGGTTATATATAGGGTCATTATATTTCTGTAAGTCTTTAAATTTTGTTGTAAGAAATTATACACAGGATCCGGTTTGTGATTTTAATTATATACCTATGAATCCAAAAGTAAACAGGGTCATGGTCAAATATATATAAATATATATTCTTATGTATTACCACTGGAACTAAACTGTATGAATTAGAATGGAAAATAAATCTCTATGGAAGTGCGGATTAGAAATGGCATCATGCATTTATCAAGTCTCGGTATACACATCCTGAAATTGAAAGTGCAAACTATTACTAGTAAGATAGAATTACCCTACACAGTAAAAGTGTCAAGAGGATAGACACGAACTTATATGTGTAAGTCTATATTTATATATGTATATATATGTAAATAAGTAAGCATTCACATATTCACATCTTAGCACTTAACTCGGATAAACCTCGATCCTAAACTTTTCAGTAGTAAAGAAAAATAGGAGTACATCAAAGTAAACAAGACACTAGAGTCTCATTGAGGTAATACAAAATGTCTGAGTAAAAGAAGGAAAATCTTTTTAAAGAACATAGACCTTCAAAGTATAGAAATTCCTTCTAAAACATTTTATAACTGTAAGATTCGAATTATACAGAGGTTCAAAAACTGAATACTACTTAAACGATGGCCTTAATAACCAAAGTGTCAGTCTAAGATACAATCCGAACAGTGAAAGGATTCGATTAATACAATACCCATTACAATGTTCAATTAAACAGGAAAGGAATTCCCGTCGGAAAATCTTCGGTATTATCATTACTCATGACAACCAAACCTTGAACTTAAGAATACAACTGGGAATTTTCCCCTCTTTCCAAGCCATTATGGGAAACCAAGCGCCATTATCGAACGTTTACAATCTAAATTCTAACCCTGTTTGCTGGGTCTCCTGAGAGGTTAAAGAAAAAAAAAAGGGAACTCGAATACCTTCTATATCGAAGACGAAGAGGAAGCCCCGAAGTCCTTGCTTGTGCAAAATCCTGGAAGAATTATCAATCACGAAAGTCAGTAAGTTATTTAAAAGAAACAAAAGAACACCAATAGAGTGATAGTTATTATTAACGGAATATACCAGAGAATACTTAACTTCTGATTTGTTGGTCTCGTCTTTTTTTTTCATTGTCGCTTGTCTCCTGGATGGATGTCCGGGCTGAGGGAGAAGCGCACAACAAATCTCTAATGGTGTAACGACCCCTTCATTACGTATATGAGAAGCGAAGTTCAATAGAATTTTTTTTTCCCTTTTTCTTTTTAACAATAAGAAATTAACAACATCACCCAATTCATTTTAATGCAAAAACACATGACATCATAACTAAGGTGACATCGGATCAGAATAATAACGAACTCTACAATATCATTGCGGAACGAAATTGCAAACCATAATGCCAACCAATCTCATCATATTATAACCAATAACAAG
>ML779863.1:466558-479403 GCA_009831015.1 Picea engelmannii
CCCTCTCTAACTGGTTTTCCCCTTGTGGGTTTTTCCAGGGTCGAAGTTAGACCGAATATCTTTGTGTCTATATTTTCTGAGTTTTTCATATTGTTGATATTTTATTTCTGCGTTGAAAACGATGTTCAGAATCCTCATGTTTCGGTTCTGAAATTTATTTTCTGTTAAGTTTTTATATGCTGAAACACCAGGTTGTAGATTATGCTGAAACACTAGGCTGTAGCTTATGCTGAAACACCAGGATGTAGCTTATGCTGAAACACCAGGCTGTAGTATATGCTGAAACACCAGGTTGTATCTTATGCTGAAACACCAGGCTGTAGTATATGTTGAAACACCAGGCTGTAGCATATGCTGAAACACCAGGTTGTAGCATATGCTGAAACAGTGCTGAAACTGAGTTTGGCATTTAAATTTGACTGAAAAATTAGCGAGACTGAAACTGGGTTGGGATTTTCAAAAATTAACATGGTATCAGAGCTGAGTTGAAGAGAAGCAGAATTTCAGCAGACAGAAAGTAAGGACAACCGTCACTTCACAGGGCAGATTTTTGAATTTGTGATTTTCAGCAGAAAGAGGGTCATGGCTACTGGTTTGAGGGTTGAAGACAGACTTGATGGGGCAGCAAATTTTGGTGCTTGGAAGGAGAGAATGATCTTGATTTTGCAAGAGAACGAGTTGTGGGACACCATGTTTATTTCAAGGTCAAAGCCCAAAAAAGTTCGTTGAAGTTAGGGAAATGTGCCAAGATGGAACCCAAGTTTTGTGGGCCCTTCAAGATACTAACTCGAATTGGACCCGTAGCATACCGACTTGCACTCCCATATAATCTAAAAATTCATAATGTATTTCATGTTTCTTTGTTGAAAAAGTATGCTGATGATCCTACTCATATGATTGATTGGAACTTGGTGCAGGTGGAACCCGAAGGTGAGTTCCAAGTGGAGCCCCTGCGTATTCTAGACCGGAGAGAAATAACACTTCGAAATAGAGTTGTCGCTTAGGTAAAGGTGCAACGGAAGCACTTTAGTCTTGAGGAGGCCACTTGGGAGTTGGAGGGAGATCTGCGGAAATCTCATCCAATCCTATTCCAAGAAAGGAACGAACACTGAGGACAGTGTTTTATTGAAGGGGGAAAGGATGTGACATCCCCAAAAATAAAGTATTTTTTGAAATTTAAATTTGTTGGAAAATTATTCTATTTTTAATAAATTCAAATTTGGAAAATGTTTTCCATTTATGGCAATTTCGAATTTCGAATTTAATAATTGTAATTAATTATTATGATTGTTGGGCAGTGATCCGATTTGACACAACTAACTATTTGACTATGACACTTGTATGAAAAAATAATACTTTATATTGATTACAAGAGGACAAATGGAACGACCATGTTAAACTCAGCTGACCATGACTCCATGAGTGGGGAACATGTTGGAACTACCTCTGGGCTGATTTTTACAAGTGGAAAATCAGAGATTTGGCCATTAGCATCCCCTGAAAATCAGGGATTTAGAAAGATGTGAAAATTCCCAAGGGAGGGAAAAAGACTTGGGCAAAAGGATTTTTATTGATAAATAACATATGTGACGAGGCAGGACGCTGCCAAGTATGGTGGGAAATATACTATTGATTTTTTTCTTTCTATTATAAACACTACGGAGTGAGTGTGAGGCAAGAGGAATATGTTGGAATTGAAGGACATTGTTGAGGAGGAGTTTTCCAAGTTCTCCCTCATGGGTTCATGGTCAGGCTAGGGGGTGAATTGGGCAAGTGATTTTGGATGGACTATTCTACGGTTGGGAGGAACGTGGTTGTTCCCTTTGTCGTCCCGCCAATTGGTTTAGATATGTACACTTTCCTTCTCTGTGTGAATGATCTTATATTTGATGTAATGTATTTATTAAATCTGAAGTGAATTATTTCCCATTTATGTTGAATGATTTAGTCACAGTTGTAGTGCGACTATTAAATTTCGTATGGAGATGGTAATCCTGGGCGAAATCTGTCCAAATGAGTGAAGTATGAATCTGATAGCATAACTTACGAATCTAATGCCGAGTGATGTTTACGGTTGAGTTAAAGTCTGAATGAATACTATAATTGTTTTTTTTTTATTTGTTACAACAAATCAGAAAATTGCATGGTTAACATCGGAAGTAGCTATAGGGAATTCCTTTCCATTTTATCGAAGTGTCCAGTATAGTACCATCTGAATGTAAATAGAGTTGGAGTTAAAGGTTATATATAAGGTCGTTATATTTCTGTAAGTCTTTATATTTTGTTGTAAGAAATTATACACAGGATCTAGTTTGTGGTTTTAATTATATACCTATGAATCCAAAAGTAAACAGGGTCATGGTAAAATATATATAAATACATATTCTTATGTATTACCACTGGAACTAAACCTTATGAATTAGAATGGAAAATAAATCTCTACAGTAGTGCGGATTAGAAATGGCATCATGCATTTATCAAGTCTCGGTATACACATCCTGAAATTGAAAGTGCAAACTATTACCAGTAAGATAAAATTACCCTACATAGTAAAAGTGTTAAGAGGATAGACACGAACTTATATGTGTAAGTCTATATTTATAGATGTATATATATGTAAATAAGTAAGAATTCACAGAGTCACATCTTAGCGCTTGACTCAGATAAACCTTGATCCTAAATTTTTCAGCAGTAAAGAAAAATAGGAATACATCAAAGTAAACAAGACACTAGATTCTCATTGAGGTAATACAAAATGTCTGAGTAAAAGAAGGAAAATCTTTTTAAAGAACATAGACCTTCAAAGTATAGAATTTCCTTCCAAAACATTTTATAACTGTAAGATTCAAATTATACAGAGGTTCAAAAACTGAATACTACTTAAATGACGGCCTTAATAACCAAAGTGCCAGTCTAAGATACAATCTGAACAATGAAAGGATTCGATTAATACAATAGCCATTGCAATGTTCAGTTAAATAGGAAAGGAATTCTCGTAGGAAAATCTTCGGTATTATCATTACTCATGACAGTCGAACCTTGAACTTAAGAATACAGTTGGGAATTTTTCCCCTCTTTCCAAGCCATTATGGGAAACCAAGCATGATTATCGAACGTCTATAATCTAAATTGTAACCTTGTTTGTTGGGTCTCCTGAGAGGTTAAATAAAAAAAAAAGGGAACTCGAATACCTTCTATATCGAAGAAGAAGAGGAAGCCCCGAAGTCCTTGCTTGTGTAAAAGCGTAGGAGAATTATCAATCACAAGAGTCAGTAAGTTATTTACAAGAAACAAAAGAACACCAGCAGAGTGATAATTATTATTAACGGAATATACCAGAGAATACTTAACTTCTGATTTGGTGGTCTCATATTTTTCTTTCCTTGTCGCTTGTCTCCTGGATGGATGTTCGGGCCAAGGGAGAAGTGCGCAAAAAATATCTGATGGGTCCTCGTACCAGCAAATCCCATCATTAGTGATTATACCAGTGCCTTGAATGAAAACAAATATAATGGAACAAAAGTACAATTATAGTAATCAACAAATTTAAACATAGTAAAATAGATGACGGTATTCGCTTCCACAGTACACAGACACGTATAAGTCGAATTGTGACAAAGACAGGTTTCAGATTGAGACTTTACCCCAAACATTGGACTCTTAAACCCTCCCAAAATCGAGACTATAGAGAGTAATGAGAAGAAGCAGTCATCATAGGGTGTGTCAGGACCAGACCCCTACAAGGTTTCCTTGCAACATTTAGCGTCACCAATACAAGAAAAACTACTAATGCAAATTTTATTCGATGGAAGGAAATGCACTTATAAAATACTCACAAAGCCTTATATTCAAGAGACACATACCGTAAGGAATTTCCAGGGATAGGGCACGAACATCTTAAGTAGGTTTTGCATTTATACCAAATAAGTAATGACTATGGGTTCCATTGAAAAGACCAGTTAAGGGTCTGAATGTAATGCCAACGGAAGAACTCAACCTTCGCAAAGGAAATATTGAGAGCGAAAGAGTTGTCACACACAGGGTACCCTAGCCCTTTTAACATAAAAACTCACACGCATCTGACCCTGGTCTCATTCTATAACCACTAAGTAAGAGCGTGAAGTGGTATAACCTTGAGCATATTGAAACCCTAAACTAATTACCAAGAGGCCAAACAGACAAATATCTGAAATTTGAGAGCGATGAGACAGATTGTCGAAACTCTTGGTATACCAAAAAATAAATACATGAAACTCTGTGATAAGAACTAGAATTAAAAGGACCTTCATTGATTTGAAACTCCAGATCTCTATGCCTCTGGTTTAATGTTACGATAGCATAATAGAAACACTTACCAGGGAAATGGGCTTGGTCGACTCGATTGCTGAGAAATGACCTCCAATGTATATTTCCCCTCATCCAAAAGAACCACACCCATAGCTGATGTTTGTTTTCTCAAGGGTGTACTACTAGAGTAAATTCTGAAGGATGTTGAGCCATGTGCTAGGACATAGTTGGCATGACAGGATTGAGGAAGGTCAGGTGGGAGAGCCATCAATACTGGTGTGTACAGGACCCATATTAAATATAGGAATAGAGCCTTAATTCCTTTCTGATAGATACATCTCCTTCCCTTACCAACCAAGATGTGAGATTAATGATAGTCACTTCGTGACTGTCCAGTTGTAACTAGTCAGTCAGTAGCTAATTCGCTTAGTTAGCTTACCATTATCTTTTCTCTATCGGTGGAACGACTTTTAGTTACGAGTTAGTTGCATAGGAAAATTGTGTGGGAATTTCCTT
Source organism: Picea engelmannii (assembly GCA_009831015.1). Taxonomy (NCBI): domain Eukaryota; kingdom Viridiplantae; phylum Streptophyta; class Pinopsida; order Pinales; family Pinaceae; genus Picea; species Picea engelmannii. The sequence goes on from ML779863.1 coordinate 471,362, forward strand.
GTTTAAGCCTTAAGTCGGATGACTAAAAGTGTTTTGACCATGACCGAGCCTTAAAGGAAATCCGTTTAAGTGACTTGGACAATGTCAATAATATCACTAACCATTACATAATATGAGTTATGCTAAGGTCATAACTCTAGACGTATACACAATTTTGATGGATATGCTATTACAATAGGGCAATGATATAAACTTGCGTACAAACATGAAGAATCCAACTTTTTAATAAGATTAGGACTCGAATCCTAATGTACATCATATACAGGTGGATATATGTATAAGTATTAATATATTTATGAAAAAGTATATTTGTTGAAAGGTAATGGAATATTTTTAAAACCTCTCATATAGAGTATGATGTTAGTTTGTCATAGTACTATCCTCATATGACAGATAGAATATCAATCTATAATCAGGGTAAGCTTTAAATATCTTATTCTATAATTCTATTAAACGAAAGGTTGGAGATTAATGTACCATTAAAAAAAAAAATTATGTCAAATTAGAGGTATATTACAAAGAGTGCGAGAGGACCCGAAGCCATAATGAGGTTTATCTCGTTCGTGAGGCATGGTGACTGGGGGAGCGGAAGAAACTAGGTGGAAATACTAATGAATTCCATGTCACGTGTGAAGCAAAAGGAGGGGGGAGAGAGATTACAAAATGAAGTAGATAGGAAAGAAACCCACCAAGGAGTATTGGAATAAAACCACCAGGGAGAACTAAAATAATCGAAGGTGAAGAATGGATCCCATACAAGAGACATAACAACCACATAAATTTCATTTACCTCAATAGTACCAGAGTAAACTGAGCTAGCCATCGACTAGATATATGACTAAATGTCAGGCATGACAGAAAGACCTCCAAGGAGAGTGCAAGAGTAAATTATTTGATTTGAGCAAAGGGCCATGCAATTGGAGGGTGCATCGCCATCCAGGTGGCCCATTATCAAACTCAGCTAGGTGGCACCCCATCTGGGGAAAGAGAAACTTAACCTTATCTCAAGGATAATTTATATATATATGTGTGTGTGTGTGTGTGTGTGTGTGTGTGTGTGTGTGTGTGAGAGAGAGAGAGAGAGAGAGAGAGAGAGATATAATAATCTAGTATTTGGAATAAAATGGTAATATACATGCATTTTGTTAGTTTACAGTATTTTAGGTTTATTGTGTGAATATATACCACTCGACAATGGGAAATTTTGCTCCTAAATATAATTAGGACTGGCTATAGACTAGTAGATGGTATGGAATTTTTTTATTGTATGACAATTTTGGAAAAGATCTATAGATCTATATGCATTTATTCGATAGATTCTTTTTTATAAAAAAAAAATGGGGTAGTATCTAGTCTCATGTATGGGATTAAGGTTATATGGAAATATGTGATTCCTTCAATGCTTAATATGGAGTTGACACTTAATATTTAAAAATTATATATATATATATATATATATATATATATATATATATATATAGGAGTCAATTAGGATAAGTAACTAGAGGTGAATTTTTTTTATAAATAATAAAAAAAAACTTTTAAACCTTGAGTTAACATGGATGTGCAGTGGTAGTTAACCCATTTTAAGTGGTGTGTTTCTTAGTATGAGAGAGATGCGTAATTTGTTTTGGACTCAACATGGATTTGACATGACATATATATGGTTAGGTGTAAGAGTTAACTTGGAGGGATTATTCAAGGTACTTTTACAATGAATTTGAATATGGTGTAAAAATATGAAATGTAGGAAATTGAATTAGATTTCCAAATATAAAAATTTATTTAAAGAACTTGTGAATAACGATGTGAAATTTGAGTTTTTCTTACAACATTTATAATATTATTATTATTTTTTAATTATGAAATTCAATATATGATTGAAATTACAATGCCTTTTAGTGTAGGCTAAGAGGGTATTAAGATTATCAAACAACTTTTATTTACTTTTAGATTTTAGATATTGGTCCCTTCTATTAACTTTTAGATTCTAGATATTCGTCTCTTCTAGTGTGGCATACAACTTATTTTTAAAATGGCTAATATGATAAAAGGTTATAGAAAGAATAAAAGAGCTATGTATTTTATGATTTTGATATATGTAAAATATATTAAAAACACTAAACAATATTAATCAATAACAATTATATATTTGGAATCTACATAGTCATCTATGTCTGTTTTTGTAGTATCATTAACAACATATTTGTGTATCCTATAGAAAAATAACATAAAAAATAGAGATATTGAGAGGTATTCATAAAAATTGAGGTTTCAATGTATTTGTATACCAAACCATTATGTTTATCATCCCAAACCTAAATCCAAGGAAACCAACTCAACAAACATGTAAACTCAATTTGTGATTCCCACTTGAAAAAAAATTGAAATGGAAGAAAGGCGCACACAATCTAGAATGAATACATGCTCTTGAAAAATTACACACATTATGGGATGCATGTACATTCCTAGAGAAAATACAAATTATTATGAACATGTGCATGTTCTTACTAGCACAAAATCCATGTGAAGTGACCTCATGTGACCCCCTATGAACCCCCACAAAAATTTGTTGGGGGACTGCCATCCATGAACCTAAAATAAGGGAGGCTTGACCTAACCCCACATGAACCCCACCTTCCCCAACCCCCCAAATGCAATGAACAACGTGTGTATATCGTTTCCAACACCTTGGGATGCATACCAATTGTTCAAAACCCCCTAGTGTCACTGACATTCTTAATCATAGGCCAAGGCCATAAACAACACCATGAACTCATGCATCTAATGCCACAAACAATACCTTCAACTCACATTAAATATTCAACCATGAACAACACCTTGAACCAAAATGCATGACCTCCCAAGGGTGAAATCATGAAGATTGGTGTCTATTTTTCTTTTTTTATGAGAAAAAAAACTATATTTTCACAAGTTCTTCAACTTCCGGCATACAAAAGTATTTTTTTTATTTAGAATTCCACTTTACAATGAAAACAAAACTTGTGAAGAATTTTGTTAGCTTTCCAATGACTATTTTTCAATTTGTTTTTATTAATATTTGATATGTAAATTTGACAATTGTTTAACAGTATGTTCCTTAAACATGAAATGAATGATAATGAGTTATTTCCCCCCCAACAATGTATCTATTATTAAACTTTTGTTTTTGACAAACGAAATATACTGCAACAATATAAAAAAACTCTAGTTTATTATGACTATAATTTTGAATCTAACGAATGAATATTATAATTTCTAGAAGTTTTGAAGTTTCCCAAGATGCAAATGTTGCATATTTTAAACACATGTTTTCCACCACCTTGTATATATCTTAATTTTTATTTAAAAGTAAAATCTAAAAATACCCTTTTGAAAAGAACAGTTTAAGGATTATGAATATAATTTTTTCTAAAATATTCACTATGTATTTTTAGAGATAAAGATATTTCATTTCACTGAATCATAATGTCAGCTCAAAATATTATGCAATGATTTTTTAAAAAAAATTAAAATAAATTAGATAAAAGTAATGAAAATGAAAACAAATTGTAGTAATTGAAAGTAGATTCAATTTTGCAAATGCTGGTGTCATTTTCGAAACAAAACTCTGAGTATTTGCAGGAGTCTCCAACCTCCAAAGTTTAAGTAAGCTAGAGGGAATTTGTTGGTTCCTGTAAATAGTCCCATTCACTGGTTTTCAGCTAAAAGAATCTTTCATCCAAAAAAAATTATTTCGATCGAAAAATGAAATTCTAATGGATTCCGTTAAAATTAAACGGTTACTTAGCTTTTTAGCCGAAAAAGCCTTTTTTTGGTCGAAAGATGTGTGAGAGAATTTCGTGAGCTGTAAAAATGAAAAGACATGTCGTATTGTTTCATTTCGCACCAAATCGTATAAATAAGCTTTCAGATGAACACATTTAACACAATTCATCGTTTGTTTTATGGTTTTCTAGAGGACCTAAACAAATTTTCGAATCATCTTTTTCATTTTTGTTGAACAAGGTAATTGATGTTTGTTCGAGTTTTTATTGGAATAACAATTTATATATTGAAAGATACATGTTGATCATTTTTTCAAGATGAAGCCTTTGCTGAACATAAAATTATTGATATTATTTTTTAATAATTTTTGTGACAATGAAGGTTTTCTAAGACTGTTTTGAAATGTTGATTTTGTTAAAAACTTTTACAGATAACTATACTCATGGGAAACATAAGTTTGCGCAAGAGAAACTTTGATCACACTCGAGATGAAACTCAACATAATGATCAAAGGAAGTATCATTAATGGAGAAATAAATGAGAACGTGCAAATATTGATGAAAGAAATGATGATAATGTAAATAGATATTTTCAGCAAGAAGAAGTAAAACCAGGTATGCATGCATATATTGTCTATATTAAAAGTATAGAATTAAAATTTAAAATATTGTTTAATATAATTGATTGTAATTACGATTTGATGTTTTTCAAAAAAAAAAATAGATTTGTCTCATAACGTCAATGAATACGTTGAAACCAAAATTGAAGCAGAAGACGAATCACCTATAGGTATGCACATAAATTTAGATTATACAAGATGAACACTTGTATATAGTTTAGTGAATTTATGTTCGGGTTTTGTTTTTTAAAATAAACTTTAAATTGAAATATCCAGGAGAATCTATTAACATTGATGATGAAATATCAGAAAATGTTGATACTCACAAATTTGGGAAGAAAACAACTAAGCATTATATAAGATATCGAACTAAGAATATGTATAATACTTTTTTCAAAGATGAATCAATAACAATACAAGTCAACTTTTACTATGTCTAATAAAGTCAATAAATTTAAAAGAAGCTACATCATTATTGGGTATTCAAAAGTTGACAAAAGATACAAAGGTGAAACAGAATGTCTTTGACAATATAACTAGTGTATTAAAAGATTTTGGAAAATTTCAAAAAAAAGATGTCATTGTTGCACGTAGAGTGATACAAACTTCAGTTATTTCATCTAGCAATATAAAAGATCGTTTGACACGACATATGGCAAAAACGATGGGAACGTCAAGAAAAACATTATAAAAACATAGAAAATTTTGATTGCAAATAGATGTAAATGTTGAACTGACTTGTTGGACAGTGATTTCTAGACAACCCTACAAAGATAGACTTGTAGAAAATGTTTAAGAATTGGCCCATAATTTTTGGTTGACAGAATCTCATGTTTCACCACATACAAGAGATGTTTTTTGATGAAGAATAGCCTGAAAACAATATGAAGAACATCCAAAACACATATTGCCAATGACACAAATAGAATTGTTCAATAATTTCAAAGAAGAGCACAAAGAAGTTAAAATTTCCATCAATACATTTGTGCAACAAAAACCATGGTTTGTTACACCCATCACTGTTCGTGACACTTGTTGTTGTCGTTATCATGTGGAATTTGAGTTATATTACGACACTTTTCTTGATTTTGGTAAAACGTTATGGCCAAGTTCACCTCCTCCTTCCACATTTTGTGCTTTTATATCTGAAATTCTATGTGGAAGAGAAGGTGATGAATTATTTTAGAAAAAAAAATGTGTTGGTGGAAAGAAATGTGATCGTTGTGGAAATCTAAGTTTTTTTCAATCAAATTATCCTATTGATATGAATGATCAATCATTTTCTAATATAGCAGTCAATTGGAAGAGATATGAATATATCAACAACACAACTCCACATTCTTCAAATGTTATTTCCAAAAGGATTGATTTGAAAGTAGATAAAATCAGAGTGATAGATTTTTTGAAGAAGTTTGAGGAAGAAATTTATAATTACACCAAGCATTCACATAGAGCTTGATGGAAAGACGTACAATTTTCTAGGGACAATTTTCTTTGTAGTTGATTTTGCAGAGAATTACACATTTGCCACACAAAAAGAAATACAGAGTGAATATTATCATTTTGATCAAGTCAATATATTTGTCCATGTTCTATATAGACATGCTCAACGAAATCTTGATAATATAGAAAGAACCAATGACAATCGACCTTTTATTAAAGAATATCACTTTTATATAAGTGATGATCGAGCACACGACACACATTATGCACAACATTTTTTTGATAAATTTTATGATTCATTGAAAGAACGTGGAATCAGATTCGATTGACATTGGATATGTTCGGATGGGTGTGTGGGTCAGTTCAAATCTTCACGATCATTCTATTGGTTGTGTTGTCTTCATAAAAAATCAAACATTACACATTATTGGAATCGTTTTTAGACTGGTCATGGAAAATAAGAGCACGATGGTGCATGGGCATGTGTAGAACAAGCAGTTCAGAGGTATCAAATGAACCCTCATGCCGATCAATTTGAATCCATTGAGCAAGTTCTTGAATGGTGAAAAATGTCGCTAAACCATAAAAATAATCCATCAAGCGATGTACACAGGTGTGTCTATATATACATGTTACACATGTACATGGGATATTTGTATTCACGTTTTCAAATTTATATTCAATCTTCAATCATTTTCTTGAGAGATTTTAAGTTAACAAGTTATTGTCTCGTGTAGGTTTTTTTGGTATGTTGGAATCCAATATGTAAATAGATCAATCCCATATGAATCTGTTAAAATACATGGGACACGAAAAATTCATTTAGTTAACAAAAATCTATCAAAATGTGTTTTCATTTGATATAGGAAATGAGTATTGTTTTTGTTCAGTTTGCATAGAGGACGCAGAATCCATAGAGAGTTGCGAAAACGAAAATACGGAATATGTCAAAGATTGGAACATACCGAACTTACTATAAAAGGGGAAATCCCACTTGAAATCTCAAAGGAGATGTAATCAAATGAAACTATAGTGTCAGTTGATGGCGATAGAGTTTATGATCTTATTAGAGAAGGTAATTTTTATGTTTAATTTTTTTCAAATAACTTGTAGATGTGCTTGTGTGATAATCTAACACTGACTATTTGTTGTTCAATATATCTAATTGATTACATGAGATGTCTTTGTCATGGTTTCACCTGTAGACAACACTGAAAACGTGAAATATTATTTGATGCGATGCACAGAACAAAATGTGAGGTTATTAGAAGATTTTAATGATAACGATTTTATATATGAAAGAGGATCCATCATATTGAAGGAATATTTTTTTCAAGAAACCCATCAAACCGATACTCATGTTCACTTTTAAGACTACCAGTAAGATGTCACAACTTGTCAATATAGTCATTTGGTATGTGAAACACGTATAAAGTTAATAGCAGTTCAATCAAGAAAAAACAAAAGCTAGAAAATGGAAAATGTCCAAAGCTAATCATGAACGAATAATTGAAGATGGAATACCATTACAGTTTCTTTAAACTAGTGACATGTACATTCTAAAATTTTATATTTTTCATTGAAATTACACATATTTATGAATATATAGGATTCTAGAATCCTTTCCAGTTTAGTTTGCTTTCATTGTCCATTCAATTAAGAAAAGTTGTATTTTTGATGAATTATAAAGTTTACTGGAAGCCTTATTTACAAATTCAGGGAAGAGCCTATAGATTGTATTTAGGGAACCTAAATTGACCTATACTTTGGATGATTATACTTTAATTCTACAAAATATCCAAATCGTATACACAAATCGTTTAATGCATGTAACCAATTTACTACATATAGGATTTGCGTTCATTATTTGCAATTTGATTTTTCAATTCATTTTCATATGAAGAGGATAACTTCATATCAAAACTAGGACCCATTTCCATGTCATTATAAAGGACTATTGATGGCTTAGAAAAAAATTAAATACATCTTAAAGTGTATTCAATTAACATCCTAATTAAAGAATTTAACATAATAAATGTATGATTATCATCCTAATTAAAAAAAATTAAGTCATCTTAAAAAGCATCAATTTTAATTATGAAATTGTGAATTTTGATTCCAAAAGTGTTGATATTATATTAAATTGTTAAATTTATGCATTTTGATTTCAATATCTTGAATAAAATTGAGATAAAAATGTGTATGATGAACA
>ML779863.1:479523-494670 GCA_009831015.1 Picea engelmannii
TGTCATTTCATTGTGAAATTTCATAAGAAACTATAAAATTTAATGACTTGTTTTGACTATTTTCAACCATATTTCCAAATCAAACAAAATTTAAATTATAAGTTAGAAACTATAATTTTTATTTCACATTTTCTTGAATAAATATATTGAAAGCTCGAAAAGAAACCAAAGAATAACATAACCATTTTAGTGTTGGACTGTCATTTCATTGTGAAATTTCATAAGAAACTATAAAATTTGATGACTTGTTTTTACTATTTTCAACCACATATCCAAATCAAACAAAATTTAAATTATAAGTTAGAAACTATAATTTGATAACTGCCTAGATATCCCATCATTACACAATCAACTCCACACAAAATCATCTCTACTTCACATAATACAATGATGTTTATACAATAATGTTTATAAATAAAATGAAATACAACATTTTTAATTTCACCACAGTATCGTAAAACATAAATTAACCTTCTTTTTTGTAAATAAAGTAGGATTTGTATATTAATAATTGCTTAGTAAATCCTTCTGGTATCAAAAAATTAAATCGGCCCTGGGGTAAACAGTTAGACAGTGGTTGCATCACCCATATGAGAAACCAATGTTGCCACTTGTCCAAACAGTTCACAATTGCAGAAAAAGAAACTAAGGTGCCTCGCAGGGCTAGAGCCAAGAGAAGTAATCCGTCTAAAAACATAAAAAAATCAAGAATCAAAAGTAATCATCTAGAGCTTGGGCCTGGCTTATGTTCCATCTGAGGATCATGTGTAACGTCTAGGGATGAAGTCCCTATGTCCAGATTTGTATGAAGGAGATTATCCAAGAGCTCCTCATGACACTCATGAAGTTTGTCTCTGATCAACAACTCCTTCATGCCATGCCAGACTTCACAGACTGAGTTCTAGTTGTTGTCCAAAGAATTCTACAGCTTCATAAGCCCATCGCACTAAGCGCATGAAGGCAGTGGTCGAGGAGAAATCAGGGGAGAAAGAGGAGGTGAAGTGTGGGGGGAGGCAAAAGAAGTGAGGGGGGCAGTTAAGCTAGGGAGAGAGGATAGAGAAGGAAGGCGGGAAGGAGGATGTTGTATGGATGGTTCTTCTAGAATGAACTCGGGTGCAAATCCTAGTGAATTACCCATGTTGTCAAACCACTCCACTCTACAGACCCACGGGAAGGACAGAGGAGGGAGATACATGCTGGAGGAATGAGAGGCATGAGATGTAGGCGGAGCCAATAGTGAATTACCATGTTGTCAAACCACTCCACTCTACAGACCCACGGGAAGGACAGAGGAGGGAGATACATGCTGGAGGAATGAGAGGCATGAGATGTAGGCGGAGCCAAGTATGGAGTTTTTTGTTGTCCTATCCCCAATGAGCTATACCACACAACCCCTCTCTTGGATTTTACCCTTTGCCTTGGCATCGAGAAACTTCCATTAAAAAATAAATTATCCTTTCACCATAAAACATAAAAATTCAAATTATAAGTTATTGACTATTTATTAATGAATAAACAATATATTTCGCCATCATAAACAATATAAGAGAAATCAAATATGAAATAATAAACAATATATTCCACCATCATATAAATAATATAAGAGAAATCAAATATGAGACAATAAATTGATATTTTGAGTTCCAAAAATATCAAATATATATATAATCAAAGTTTAAATTGTTACACCACCAAATACATAGGTTCCACATCGATTTTAGGATGATAACAAAAACTAAGACATTTAACTCAAAAATTCTGGACTCTAAGCCATCGCTTTAAGATAGATCACTTCATACCTGCAATTCAAACATGCAAAAGAAAACAGAATTCAAAAATTTAAAATTTACAATAAAATATATGTACAAATTTAAAATAAAATGTACACATGTACCATTTTAGATAAATAAAAAAAGTTGTGATTAAAGAAAAATTGATATACATACCAAAAGATTTAAGTCTCATCCTCCAGCATACTCCTTTCCATGAAATATAATGTAAACATATTTTCCACCAAATATAATTTAAATAGATCTGTAATAATAAAAAACAATAATAATAATAAAAAATAACACATAAATTAGCATATATACTTTAACTAAATATTAAATAAACAATAAAAAAATAATAACATACCCAACCAGAGTTAAACAAGTTTAAGATTTTCCCTCTCTTTTTATTACACTTTTTTCGGCATTTGTTTTAAACCAAACTTCCATCACAAAGTTCCAAAACTTCCAAAATAGTTACTCTCCACATTAACCATACATTTTTTAAACAATTTGTAAAATATTATCTAAAATCTTAAAAAAATTTAAAGACTAAAATTGTGTTCTTGTTAAGAAATTTTTGTGTTCAGAGTTAGATAATAATATGAAAATAAATATAGAAATGTGGATGCAGAAAGTTAACAAATCTCCATATTAGATCATTCTTCCAATAAAATACTTATCTCCTTGTGGATAAAGTCCCAAATCCTTCTGGTGAAATTCTCATTCCATGTGATCTTATTTACTGAGCAGTAAAATACTCATCTCCTCAACAGTAAAATACTTCTCTCCTCTTCTGCAGTGGAATAGATGTTCTCATATAATATTTCATGTATATCAATAAAACACAAATCTACACATCTATTAAGTCATTTTTCAAAAACCATCTAAATCTTTCATCTTTGGGATGTATTCATATTACATATAACAAAATGCTCTTTGAAATTATGTGTGAGATAGCTCACATATAGTATATGTGAAATACTATGTGTGATATTTCTCACATAGAGTAGCTCACATATAGTATATATGTGAGTTCCAGAAGATACTTATCTCATCTTATCTCCTCTTTCTGTGGTGGAATAAATATTCTCATATAATCTTTCATGTACATGAAGAAAACACAAATCTGCACATATATTAAGTCATTCTTAAAAAACCATTTAAAATTTTCTTCTTTGAGATGTATTCATACATATATCGAATGCTCTTTGAAATATGTCTTCGTCATAATCTAAACATAAGTGATATCATGCACGTACATAGCTTATTTGTAAATCTACTTGAATGTTGGTTTTTGTGGTTATTAACCAATTTAGTTAAGAGTTTGACAATACCCTGACAAGAAGGAATTCACTTCATTGTATGTAGAAAACAAAAATGTCCATACTATGCCATTCTTGGACAAGAAGGCAAGGAATGCAATCGAAGAAAATTTAGAAACTTCCCATTTTCTGATGTGGGATAGAGTCTATTCTCAAATAATCAAATTTTCAAGTTCAAACTTAGGTCTTCATGATGGTCTAAACATAAATAAGCTTATAAAGGGATTCTATATATTTCAAACTAATTGATCAAAGCATTCAAATTAACATAAATAATGTACCATTTAAGACAACGATAATCTTATATAGGTTTTGGGGTCCTATAAATAGGAGATTTGATTCTTCAACTATCTTATCTATTTGGCATTTCTCCCATGATGAAGACAATTGTCTTGTTGGGCTCAATTAATTTCAGTTCTCCCTCCATCCATTTAGCCTGATCCTTCATCACCCCACTGCACCTTTCTTTCCCTTACCCTCCATTTCTTCACCCCTCCGTTAATTTCATCCCTGCATAAACAAAGTTAACCTTAGGATAATAAAGTATTAATTTGTCTAATAATGATTTAAATTGATAATGTAAGAATTAATTAGTAGGATAGTAATTAGATTAGTTTAATAAGATAATTAATAATAAATAATTAATTAGTTTAAATTAATAGTGTTAATAATTAGTTATTAGGTTAGTAATTAAGTTAGGCTAATAATTAATTTTAAATAAATAATTGATAAATAATGAATAAACAAAAACATTATAAAAAATTTAAATAATTAAAAAATATTTCAAAAACAAATTATAATAACCCAATAAAAATTATAATATAAAAATCAAACAAAATACAATAAAAACAAAAAGAAATAAAAGAAATAAAAGAAAAAGAAAAAACATGCACCTTACGCACATATCCCAAAAAACATTAATGTACGCCTGTAATGTTTCCCCGAGCCCCCCATGTCATCCGAGCTTTAACGATGGGGGGGTTTGGAAAAGTTGTTTTGGATTGGATACTTGTCACCACCAGGTGATACTGGATCCACCCCCTCCCCCACCCCTAATACCACTTACCACCTTCGGGGGGGTCCGTAATGTCACCTTCCCCATTCAAAACCACCTTCCCCAAAATAAAAGAACTATTTTTTGCATAGTTTTGACCAGTTGTTTTCCGAGAGAGATTTTGGGAAAACCAGAAGGAATTTTGAAAAACTGAGAGAGGTGTTTCTCTGAAACAGGATGAAGAAAAATAACCTCTCTCAGTTTCAGCACATGTATCGGGAATTCGTATAATCAAAGCCATCTCTGAGAACCATTTTTCAGGATTCCATGTTTCCTGATTTTGTCATGCTTTTTTTATAGTTGTTTTGGAGATATGGAGATGGATTTGGAAAAATTGAAAGAGGTGTTTTCTTAGGACATACTAATATATAATAACTATTTTCATGTTTTTCACAACTTTCATATATTTGGAGATACAAGTGTCTGAGTGGACCCCTATTTTCAGTAGTTCAACTAGTCTTTCATGGAAGACAGTTCAAAATTTTAAGGGATTTGTTTCTATTTTTAGAGAGGTTGTTGATTTATACCTCATGAGACTAGGGGAGAGTCTGTTAAGTATATTTTTATAATTAAAATGTAAAAGTTTTGATCAGTTGGGACCTGTTAGAAGGATGGAACTAATTTTTTAAAGAGGTCATAGAGCCTACATGGATCAAATTTCAGTAACACGGTTGATACATTGACATGATTCCTGTGTCATTTATGTTGGTGAATTTCATTACTCCTTTGTTTATGTTTCTCCCTTATCTGTTATAATTTAATGTGTTTCCAATCTAAATTATCCAATTGAAGACTGAAGGACAGAATTTGCTTTGATGTACACTTTGTTCCTAGATTTGGATAATCTCAATGTTTTATGCTTGAGGGTTATTTCCAGAATTATTAACTACTCTGGTATAATCTGATCTAATCACCTTTCTTTTCAAATCACTCATCAATCTTAATAATCCAACATAAGTGCCTACCTTTCTTTATAAGTTTTCATGTATAACTTGCATTTATTGAATTAGATCTCTTTGACTCCATTTCCCAATGCCCTTCCTTTCTTGTTCCAACCAACAATATAAAAATCAAACTTTGTACTCTTATAACTAGCCTAACATACAATACAAACAAATCTAAATTAGAGAGAGTGGTCCCTCTCTGAGTCTTGGAGGGCTAGATCCTTGACACCAAAGTGGTTTTGTAGTTACCTCCGCCCATTTATTCTTCAGTCTAAGCAATTACAGAGTGCTAACAATAGGCGTTCTATGTATTTCAAAATAATTGATCAAAGCGTTGAAAATTTATATAGACACTATTTTAGTAACCCTATGAATATGAAAGGCTAAACTAAAAATTTGGCAAAAGAAAAATTTGAAAAAAGAAAAAAATATAACCCTATTCAACAAAAATAAGCTTGAACACTTTTATATAAAACCCCAAATTAAAAGCAAATCAAAACTCACTAATGTGCAATGAACATACATTTATGAATCATCACAAATAGACACATCATTCCCAGGTATCGATGCTTCCTCCTCAATCTCAATCTACCACACTCTCTTATCCACATTTTGTTCAAGCACACTCTCAAGTACTCTCTTCTCCACATTACCCTATATAACACATTTCAAATGTGAAAATTTGAAAATTAAATTTGAATGGTTTTAACACATTAAATAATAGTATTAAATTTTGAAACATGTATTGCCTATGATGTGCCAACCTATGATTCAATAAATTAAATTTTGTTTAATACATTCTTCTTTTAAATTAATAATTTAAATGACAATTTGCAATTTTAATATATAACTAAATTTGTTTTCAACATGCAATGATATCTGTGAACTCCCACCCTCTTCAAACTCTCTCAATGAGAATTGAGACAAACCTGCCCAAGTAGTAGGATATGGAATATGGATATGTGAACAACAAAACTAAGAACTAAATTTAGGATTCAATGTGTTCATATTTATACAAAATTATAAATGTCATGTTGTTAATCTTGTTTAAAATATTGGAGATTGGACAACTAAAGTGTTGATCTGTGGATATTAGAAAACACATACATGATTCAACCCATCCAAATTTAAACATGTGCAATCAAGTCCCCTATTTACTCGAGATTCATTTAACATATCTTCAAACTTCAATTAATGACAATCACAACTTAATTATTTCATTAGATACTGTAACAACCCCCTTCGTTACAACTACATGTGACACAAATCAATTTTTTTTGTATGTGTTTTAATAAGGAAGGCAATCAATGTCAACCATTAATGAACACAACTTATGCATTCATGAAACATACAACAATGACCCATCACGCTATCACATCATGTGTCTGGACGAAATATGTGATAATCAAAATACAGGTAAAAACGGATACCCTCCCGACACAAGAAATACAACGCCTACAAGATAAATGACAAAATCAACAATTCGACAATCGGCTTCAACGACTATTAACTATAAACCTATATGATGTGCAAAAACATTTGCATTAAGGTGTTACAGAACCAAGTACCAACATCAAATACAACAAACAATTCCAAGGTCAGGAAGCACAAGACTCCGGCAAGGTTATCATTCAAATCTATCCATCAGGGTGTGCAATGATCCCCTCAGCAGGAATCATGTCATCACAAGGTGATAGGCGTGACAGTAACCATGACACAACATAACATATCTAGACCTTTAACTCAACATAAATCCCTCGTGCTAGGAGACCGAAATATCTATCAGTAAATACACAAAGACTATACCCAAGAACCCAAGAAACAAGTCGACAAGAGGCAAGGTGACAACACTCAAAACTAAATTACACAGTTTACCGAAGGATGTTTGGTTCCTACAAGGAAAACATGTGTGGTGAAACAACTATGACCAACCACCATTTCAATTCGACTTAAGGCTCGAGGCGCATTGTAATGTACCTCAAAATTTACATGTAAAAAAAAACAAAAACTTTATTTAATTATTCTTTTTATTGGGTACTTTGAGTTGATACTGTGTCTTTAAAGTTCAGTTAGTCGTCAACCATGATGTACAAAAATCCTTTGCCTTTACGACTCTAATCGATTTTTATCGCATTGTCATCTCTTCATATTTCGGTACTGAGTTATATAAGCGATCATAGGTACATAGCTAGGGATACCTTGTTTTTATTTACAACCTGGTAATACCCACCATTTTGTTTCCCAAAACCCACTTTATGTTAAGGGGTATAACTACTTAGAACCAACTAATCCATAAAACCAAAGGTCCTAGGAGTGAGGTCTTATGATAAACAACCTTGTATACATGTTATTACAAGGTCTAAGAGAAAATGTTATCACCATTCGGCATACTTTTAAAACAAACCCTTTTGGGGTAAAAATCTAACACTAACCATACAAAATAAAAAGCGTGAGTGGATAAACCTCGTGCAGGATATGTTTAATGTAAAGGTAGTTGGGATTCAACGTATAACTATGTAACCAGGTGATAAAAGAATCAACCTTACATAGGCCATTCGGGTTCCTTTCCATAAATTCTCTGAGAAACATAACCGATTGGAACCCTTTTGTCTTAAAGGCCTGTCTGCAATATTAATGCCACTCTGAGTTAAGTCAAATCGTTACAGATTTCGACCGGCATGCCCAATGAAATGTCGACACTTACCATTGTTCACATGGCCAGGTACGATACCACTCATCCTCCACTACTCCATACAAATATTATATCATAGTTCTCACTTCATTCCAGTCTTAGCTTGGTGAAGAAAAAAGGAAAGCTCCTGACTAAACTCTGTTTTCATTTTCTGTCATAGCAACATGGTCATGCTTCTGTGAAATCGGATCCTTGCTCCAAGTGGGAGAGCTCTTGGCAGAAAACTCCTCGACGGACCACCCTGTAAGTGGTAAGTCAACTTGGATTTCATTTGCATTCGGGTTTGTCTCTGTCTCATCGAGTAGTTTGCGGTAACTCTAGTACATAAGCAGATCCTTGGTAGCATTATTGTTTTATATCGGTGTTAAAAATAACAACAAAGAAAATGGGGTGCTCTTAGTAGGGTTTAGGGTTTTCGTAGTTTATCCTCTCCCTGTACAGGCTTCCCTGTCGATCCAAGCCATATTTCTCCCATTGAAGGTCTTATCCCGATGTCTATTGATATGCACATCCGAGATATTCTATTTATTTAATTTCTTAACTGAAAACTTTCTTACTGGTTGTGGTTTCCTTCGTCGGTTAATACCTAGTTGACAGTGTATGTAACCGGCTTTTCTGTGTGTAATAAAACTCCCAGTACAGTGTGGAACTAAACAAAAGGCCCTGTGTTAATCCTTTTTGTTTATAATTAAACTATTAAAATGGATTTATGTTTACTATTTCTTTACGCTCATTATACGCATCTTATCCCTGTTTATGACTTACTTACGGTTAAAGTTGGTATTCGTCACTAATGATGGGCCCCTTTTGTTATGTGAGGGTACCCATCAGGGAGGCATGAGATCCTCTTCCCTCCTCGGTCTAGGAGCACACGGGTTTTAGCACAAATGGAGAAGGATAAAAAAATCTGATATCACAGTTAAGTTTTTCTTATTTCGTTCTGTTCTTTTTAAATGGTTGTGTTATTGTTTGTCGGATACATTTTCTTATTGTTTTTCCTTGTTTTGTGCAGAGTGCACTCATGTCGTGGAAAGGGAAATGCCCTATTCCATCTTCCAAGAGGTACTGGGGTTCCAACTACGAATAACCCTCTGTCTAAGTTATTACTGGCACCGATGATTGAGGCTACGACTCATTCTTAATATTGTGAAGATCATTCATTTTTTTTCAGTTATGTGTTAGTTGTTTTAAGGGTACACCCTAATTTTGTATTCAAGTTTGGTACATTGGAAGCGCGCCAAGCTTGCGCTTGATTGGATTCATGATATCCATACCGCCATTTCTTTAAATGATTAAGAACAATGTATTGGGTTTTTATTTTCTATGGGTATTATGGAAGTAAGAGGATTTGGAACTGATGTTTCTGTGTTTAACATTCTCTTCTAAATTTTTCTGAAGGTTTGGTCTGTCAAACAGAGTTGAATTTCACTTCTTGATTTGTCTAGTTGATTTCCCAGAATTAATGTTGAATTTCGTATCTTGATTTGTTCTAGTTAATTTCCTAGAATTAATTACATAGTCATATCAAAATAATTTAACCCTGTCTTGAGGTTCGCTCCTGCTGGTACTGTGCACTTGTATTCAAAATCCTCCAACTTTTTTTGAGGTTTGGGCACTTATTTCTATTATACAAATTAAATGGCAATGATGGGAGTTTATCCTATCCCTCACTTTCCCAACTCGTGACTATTTTCCTTCATGTATTTTACTTTACTCCTCATATTATAGACCCTAACTTACATTGCACCGTAGATACGCTATGTAATCTATATTTTGACTCCTCTTCCTATTCCCAACCATTAATCTAGTATTTGGTCAATCTCACACCAGAATTAAGTCGGTTTTTTCTGGCGCTGATGATACTAAACCATACCATAGCATCTATGCTCCAATGCTTATGTATTGGGGTCTGTGGATTTTGCTGGACTATTTTCCTACGAGTAAGTTTGTACACAAAAATATATTACCCGACTCTGTTTATAGTTGACTTTTCTCCAACCTCACTATATCATTTAAAAATTTTACCCATTATATAATATGTATCTGTTCATATTATACCTATACAAGTCTACATGTATGTCGATCATAATCTCAGTGTTGCAGAATATATTTGCCTATAGTTGGAACTTGTATACTTATTAATGAAGGTTCACCATATACTAGTTATCTACATAAATATAATTTCTCCATAGGGAAATGGTACGCTCGGCTACCAAATACACTAAACAAGCAAATTAAATTTTCTTTTGTTCAATAGATTTTAAATGAGGAAGGGAACTATAGACTGTAGTCATCGAACAACCTTTGTCTATGTTTTTGGATGCATGCTAACTTGAAGGATTTCACTATATCCATAACCAATTCACTCCATAGAGACAGAGATATTGAAATTCGGTACAAGAAAATAACACACAACAATTATATGATTACTCAAAACAGACAACTAGAATAACTTCACTACAGATTTAAGATGTTCAACACCATAGATATAAAAGCATTTGAACAGGTAGGGGTTAGAGTAGCATATCTGAACTAAACTCGTGGAAAAACAAAGGGAATGGCCACATTCCTCCCAACCATAGAACCGAGCAGCCAAGATCACTTGCACGGTTCACCCCCTAGCCTGACCATGAGTCCATGAGGGAAAACTTGGAAACCCCTCTTCCACAATATCCTTTGAAC
Organism: Picea engelmannii; assembly: GCA_009831015.1. Lineage (NCBI taxonomy): Eukaryota > Viridiplantae > Streptophyta > Pinopsida > Pinales > Pinaceae > Picea > Picea engelmannii. The sequence continues at coordinate 489,990 of ML779863.1, forward strand.
TAGTAGCTCCCCCTTGCCTTACACCCATTCAGTGTTCATAATAGCAAGGAAAAATCAATATTTTTTATTCCCAGCATACTTGGCAGCGTCCTGCCTCCTCGCATATGCTTATTTATCCATTTGCCTAGGTCTTTTCCCTCCATTGGGAATTTTCGCAGCTTTCTAAATCCTTGATTTTCAGGGGTTTCCAGTGGCCAATTCCCTGATTTTCCACTTGTAAAAATCAGCCTAGAGGTAGTTCCAACATGTTCCCCTCTCATGGAGTCATGGTCAACTAAAATTTAACATGGTTGTCCCCTTTGTCTCCTGCAATCAATAGAATATTTTGTTTTTCATACAAGTGTCATAGTCCAATATCTAGTTGGGACAAATCAGATCTCTGCCCAATAGTCAAAATCATTTATTACAATTATAAAATTCGAAATTCGCAATTGCCATAAATGGCAAAAAATTCCCAATTTCGATTTTAATTTTTTTTTCCTAAAACGGAAATAAATTTACAGCAATTTAAATTCTAAAAATATTTTTATTTTCTTTATTTTTTGGGGGGATGTCACATCCTCTCTCCCTTAAATAAACACTATCCTCAGTGTTCGATCCTTTCTTGGAACAATATTGGATGAGATTTCCAAAAATCTCCTTCCAACTCCCAAGTGGCCTCCTCAGGGCTAAAGTTCTTCCATTGCACCTTTACCTAAGCGACGACTCTATTCCGAAGTGGTATTTCTCTCTGGTCTAAAATGTGTAGGGGCTCCACCTAGAAATCACCTTTGGGTTCCACCTGCACCAAGTTCGAATCAATCATATGCGTAGGGCCATGAATATACTTTTTCAGCAATGAAACATGAAATACATTATGAATTCTTAGATTAGCTGGAAGTGCAAGTTGGTATGCTACGGGTCCAATTTGATCTAGTATCTCGAAGGGTCCACAAAACCTGGGTGCTAATTTGGCACAATTCCCTAATTTCAATGAGCTTTTTCGGGCTTTGACTTTCAATTAAACATGGTCTCCTCCTTGAAATTCCAAGTGTCATATTTTCTGGTCAGTGTAAGAACCCTCCTTGTTATGACAACAACACTGATAACAGGTGCAATTTTTTTTTGTTTTGTTTTAGAAGTGTGTGTGCACGTGTAAAAAGGGAAACATACACGCTGGGATCTACATTGCCACCCGACGACTAATAAGACGCAACCACGACGATCACAACGAGAAGACGCAATCGCACAACAAGTAACTGCAAGCAAATACTACCCAAGACAAAGGCGCCCAACAATATCTTCAACAATAAACGACATACTGGGTTAGGTACCGTACGAACACAGAAGGTAGAATCCATGGTAGTAGGATTTACTATTTCTGCACAAGAAAGAAGGGCGTTTAATCTTAGTCCTCTTCTCCGGAGAGAGAGGAGGTCAGATAGGCTCCTGGCCGACTTCTCAGGAAGAAACTAGTAATCCCCTTCGGTGTGTCTCAAGAGTGGAAACCCTGCCTTTAAATGGCCTGAGACTCTTGATACGGCACTGGATTCTTTACACAGAAAAACACACAGACAATATACTAAGGCTACTGAAGGTGTCTACATCCCTCCCGACACAAGCATAGCACGCAATGCAATACCACCAAGTACTACAAAATCAAGGACAATCATGACCTCTACGGGAGACACAAGTCAGGAGGACCTTAATATCGACCAACCACTATTGAGAGTCGAAGACATCAATCATAGATCAATTTCTCCAATTGTTTTCTAATAAGCGGTGAGTTACCCACCCAGTCTAATACAACGTACATTAATTAAGTGCAAGTCCCTGTTACCGAATCAACATGAACTTACCATAACCTCCCCATAACATAACCATATCCTCGCCTTCTACATCACATTAGCGATGCAATTAAAATAAGGATAACCTTACCTTTTGTGGGACATGAATAATGACAGAACTACCAAAGCCTAACCATAAATAACCAAGTATTTACCTTTGTAAATAGAATAGCGTTGTAATTTAAACTAAAATCGATGTTAACATAAAAGTTTAAAATCAATGGAAATCCATATTGTAATCGGGTGGTAGAGAAATGCTTAGCATTGTAATTCGAATTAATAGGGGCCTCTCATTACTAACATGAAACATCCCAATTTAATAATACACTAAATTTTCCATAAAGTAACCAATCGTTACATTCATGCTTCACCCCCAATTAAATAGTAATTAATAAAATCTTGGCAATTTCATAACAATTAAACAAAAACCAATTAAATAACAAATTGAATAACAATTAAACAAATATCATTACCCTTAAGCAAAAATAACGTTAGCATTACATTACCATAAGCCCACACTCAGTATCACCTTACATCTCTTATTATTCTCTAAACAACATTAACATTAACCTTTAACTAACATAAAACATAAGTCAATAAACTTTTATTATTCTCCTTTAGTTGTCATAAAACAAAATGCATACAATGCATATAAACTTTTATCATTCCACTTTACCAACATAATTTAAAAGGCATGTTAACCTTTCCATTGACAATGGAGATTATTGTTTCAACGCATTTAAGATAGGATAAACAATCAATTTAAAATAAGGGATATTAAAAACACTTAGTTTATGATAACAAAAAAGCAATTATAATTCATGGACCAATCAATATTATGTATTAAATTTAAGCTAGGATAAAAAAAAATGAAAATAACACTTTTAATAAGACATTGAAAATAACCTACATCCTTAAATATAAATCATAGGGAATAGGGAATAACCTACATCCTTAATTATAACAATATGCGCTAACAAATAACCTACATCCTTGAATACACAATCTGCGCTAATCATTAGGAATAAGTGTGAAATAATAAAACTACCCCTTAGAATATGGTTGGTTATTGTCATTCTGACCGCTCTCTTTACCAGCTGCCGTTAACTAAAAAGGAGAAGATCAAGCATTTGGAATCCAATGTCCGGTAACAGAGCAAGGCAGGGACATGGCAATTATAGGTCAAGGCATCTGAAGTTGTTTTCTTTTTTGAAGACAGGAAAATTCCCAAGCCAGGTAAGTAAGCCATCGACGATTTAAAAGGAAAACGCGGTGTCAGACTCATCAATGCCAGGGCTGTCATCTATTAAAAGCAACCGTTGTACTGCGCGCCAGAAGGGAATTGAAATGCAACTGTTGTACTGCACTCTGATCAATGCACCAGACGTTGATGGTTGGTTTTTGAGTAGCGTAGCGAGACATGAGCATTAACAACAGCAAATGCCATCCACCTGCAATAACTGTAGAGACGGTGGACGGTGAAGAGGTCGAGTCCGAGGTAGTGACACATCTCTCTGATAATTCTTTTCCTCCATGAGATGACACTCCCAATAATTTTTTCTGGACACGACATATCACAAAAAAAATATTTTCTTTGCACGATATGTTGCTTTATTAAAAATGAAAATAAAAATTTCCTCAGTGACGAGTACTTTATCGCGTCCCTCAAACAATTTCTTTTTTCTATGATATACTTATTTGATTTTGATTTGACATTTGAAAAGTTTTTGAAACACACGAGAATGGTCATGTTGGAGTTATAAAACCATGTTCTCCCTTTGCACCATTGTTGACTGTGCCTCCGCCATTTGTGTAGAAAAACGACCAAGAGCTCATGCACCCCATCATCAACCGAACAATCCACCTCATCGAATGACTAATCGTCTCTTGACAAGTAATCCCCCCACTTTCTTAGATCGCTAAGCTGCTTCTCAACTCTTAGATTATTTTTACTCCTGGATGGAAATCTGCGTGTTATGTGCCCATAGCGTATCCCAGTTATCTTACTTTGTATTTGAATTGGCGGCTCTCCATGTGCCCTTTTTCCTCTTGTCTCTGTGCGCATAGGGCCGTGGTGCTGCGTCTAAAATTGTTGTTGGCGAACAGTAGATGTTTGAACTTGATCTACCGACTCTGATTCTTTGAATAAGAACTAGATGGGGATTCAAAGGCCTAGGCCATTTCATATTGATTCTATTTAGTTCTAGGTTGAGAAAAATAACTTAATTTTATTTCTTCTTGCTTGTGTTGATTTTGTCTCCTTGACCCTTCACATTATATAACATATTACGCGAAAGCATCTTTATTAGTGACTTGTCCGAGGTGAAGACGAAGGAGGAAGCGTTAAGTGGCTCGCCGTAGCTCTTGGTAATTACGCCTTATCACTTTCTGAGTTACCTGCGTGCGATGTATTGTGTAGGAGGTAGCGTACATAAAATGGAAAGGTGGAGATTTGAAGCCTGATACATAGGCAATGAAGCAAGCATTGAAAGGTTTCAACAATAATACCGTAACAGAACTCCCAGAAAGGAAAATGCTTAACTCACCTTGCATGCACCAATATTTTGTTACTAAGAGGGTTTATTACAATGGAGAATAGGACTCTTGGTAAGAGGGATGGATTTCATTCAAAGCAGACACGAGATTAACTGGTTCCCTTTTTATTTTTATTTTTCAGCTCGAACCCATCCAACTGACTACAGTAAGCACGCTAGAACCCAAGAAAAAGGGGTGGGAACGGTTGGCAGGGTTACCCGACGCTACACAAAAAATCCATGTGCCCAACACCTGGGCAAGGGCGCAGACATCATAATGTTTATATATATATATATATATATATATATATATATATTTTT
>ML779863.1:495675-505741 GCA_009831015.1 Picea engelmannii
ACCACCTATTTGAATTAATTTCTTAATCTCTTTATTTTACCCTACACACTTTATGAAGACTCACATTAGCTTAAGTGGGTTTTTTTTTGTTCAGTTTTATTATTAGCACCTATATTGTTAATGCTTAGCTAGTAGGAAATGAAATTCTAATGTTATTTGAAATGCAGAGCTATTGTGAGCTAGAATATAATGGCATTGTTATTAGGAGATGGTTAAGTTTTGATTATTATGTTAGGGTGAAGTAGTAGTACCTTCGCTAAAAAAATAAATTATCAAGCTTATTACTGGGAATGAGGAAAGGCCTTATGTATGCAATTAAGGAAGGAATTACTTTATGAATTCAATTAACGGAGGGATTGTTTTATGTATTTAATTAAGGAAGGAAACTCCTTGGGTTAGGTGGAGGTTGCAAATCATAAGGGGAATGAATATTTAATGTATAGTCTTGAATTATGTTTTTTTTTTTTTTGACAAAGGGCTCAAATTCTGAACTGGCGACGCCTGGTTAGGGGAATTGTTTAAGGATTTATTCAGGTGTTGATGACATAGGGATATTTAGGTTGACTCCTTCATCCACATTATTGTGACGTGCCCTTCAGGACGCACCACATGCTCCAAGGGTGCCACTCGCCTCTTGAGTTTCGTTTGTGCGACATGCCCTTTAGGATGCACCACGTGCTCCAAGGGTGCCACTCGCCAACTGAGTTTCTTTTGTGCAACTTGCCCTTCAGGATGCACCACGTGCTCCAAGGGTGCCACTCGCCAACTGAGTTTCTTTTGTGCGACCTTCCCTTCAGGATGCACCACGTGCTCCAAGGGTGCCACTCGCCAACTGAACTGATTGGTAGACATCTATAACCCCTAGAGTCAACACTTTGCCAGGTGAACTTGTGGGAGACTAAGGGTTCTAAGGAATAAGGCCCCCGCCTTATTGCACGCCCCTTAGAATCATCGTGAGCGACTATCGCAGTCTTCCCTCACAGCATCGTGGATCCTCTCGAACTAGGTAATCGTTAACCTACAGTTCGAGCCACAGTGGGAGTGATAGTAGGCGGTGGCAGGGATGATGTCCACTCCTCTCCCTCAACCTCTTTGGAATCGTGTGTGGCCCCTTTACTCCATATGTGAGTCTCATCGGCAAGCTATCGTCAGCCTGCATCATCAACAATCATGTCATAAATGTCAACATCAAATCATCAAATCAAATGAAACATCACGGTAAATATATCAACCCAAAAGCACACTCCCTAACTCAGTCCGGAGTCCAAAGGGGTTCTACCAATGCCTCTGCATCCTCAAGGTCAAAAACCCTGCACACTTAATAAAACTGAGTCAATAGAACCTGTCTACATCAAATAGTAACACATCATGTCGTCTTTCAATCGCATCATAATCAAGTAATAATGGTCTAACATCATAAAAATCCAGATCACTTGCGAGCAAGTGTCCTCAAATAATAAGTTTTCTCCATGCGCCAGAGCGGGATGTTACATAGACCCCCTCTTGGTCTAAACTTCGTCCCGAAGTTTCTCAGTATAAATGCAGAAATAAAAGTATCACAGTATCATAAGTCTATCTATCAAACAAAAATGGAAACTGTTGACGCCTATCATATGTGTCCTCCCAGGTCGCCGAGTGTGGACTATAGCTGTCCCACTAGACCTTGACCTGATCTACCGTCCGACGTCGTAACTGTCGAACGCGATGATCTAAGATGCGGACTAGCTCAGCCGTGAGCGCTCCCTCATCCGATACCTACAAGGAACTCATGTCAAGCACATGTGTAGGATCACTAACATAATCTCTCAAAACAGATACATGAAAAACATCGTGCATACGCCTCAAGGAATCAGGCAAGGCTAGTTGATAGCCCACGGGCCCCTTTCTCTCCACAATCTCGAAAGGTCCCACGAACCTAGGAGAGAGTTTAGCTCCCTTTCCAAACTTGATCAATCTCTTATGCGGTTTAACCCACAAGAAGACTCGATCGCCGACCTCGTAACTACGATCGACTCGGTGCACATCGACATAACTCTTCTGTCGATCATGTGCTTCCTTAATCCTTTGTCTTATGGTTTGCATCTTCTCTTCCATTTCTTGGATCGCTTCTGGTCCCAGCAGGACCCTATCCTCAATCTGATCCCAACTCAAGGGCATCTGACACGGTCTCCTATAAAGGAACTCAAAAGGCGCCATCTTAATGGTGCTCTGGTAACTGTTGTTATAAGCGAACTCTACTAGAGGGAAGAATTCCTCCCAACGTTTTTGTTGGTCCATCACATACATGCGCAACATATCTTCCAAGGTTTGGTTTGTACGTTTTGTTTGTCCGTCCGTCTCTGGGTGATACACAGTACTAAAGTTAAGTTGAGTTCCCAAGGCCTCTTGGAAACTCGTCCAAAATCATCCTGTAAACATCGATCCTCGATCGGATATAATCCTCTTAGGAACACCATGCAGCCTCACAATCTCACTGATGAAAACTCGTGCTATGTCAGGTGCCTGATACGTCGTACGCACAGGAATAAAGTGAGCACTCTTCGTCAGAGTGTCTACTACTACAAAAATCGAGTTGTGTCTCCTTGCCGTCAGTGGCAATCCAACAATAAAATCCATCGAAATAACTTCCCATTTCGATTCTGGAATGGCATGTAGTTGAAGTAATCTTGTCGGGTGTCTATGTTCAGCCTTTACCTGCTGACACTCTAGCCGTCTAGCCACAAAATTGACTATGTCGGCCTTCATTCCCTTCTAGAAGAATAAGGGTTTACGGTCTTCCCTCATCTTCGTAACTCCTGGGTGAGCCATGTAAACTGCTCTATGAGCCTCGCTCAGGATCAACATCCTCAACTCGTCATTTGGCGGTACGTATATCCGACCTCTAAACCTCAATAACCCATCACTATCAAAAGAAAATCCCTCATATCGTGGTACCATCATTGTGTTTTGTTCGATAAAATCCTCGATTTCTTTGTACCAGTCATCGTCACACGTAAAGTGAGAATCTTCTCACGTAGATTCATTTGAAGAGGTAACACCGAAAAGATGTGTGGCCTCCGACTCAAAGCATCTGCCAATTGGTTCACTATTGCCTTTATGTCAGTAATCTCGAAGTCGTACTCGCTAAGCAATTCCAACCAACGTCGTTGTCGCGCATTCAGGTCGCTTTGCGTAAAAATGTGTTGTAATCCACAATGATCAGTCCTTAATTCAAATTTCGTCCAACAAGGTAGTGTCTCCAAACCTTCAGGGAATATACAATGGCTAATAACTCCAAATCGTGTGTCGCGTAGTTCTCCTCATGCCTTCTCAGTTTCCTGGAAATGTAAGCAATCACTCGTCCGTCTTGCATCAAAACTCCGCCTAAACCTTCCTTGGATGCATCAGTGCATACCAAGTAGTCTGCATCCATGTCAGGGACCTTTAGTATCGGCGCTGTCATCAACAACTCTTTAAGCCTCCGAAATTCTTCCGCGCATTTCTCTGCCCAAACAAAATTCTTGTTTTTCTTCTGCAATTCTGTGATCGGATTTGCTATCTTCGAAAATCCCTCGACAAACCGTCGATAGTATCCTGCTAAACCCATAAAACTATGCACTTATGTGACATTTGTCGGTGCAGGCCATTCCATAATAGCCTCAACCTTGGCTGGATCCATGACGATACCTTCACCGGAGATGACATGCCCTAAGTAGTGAATCCTCGATGGATAAAAAGAGCATTTGGACAACTTCCCATAAATTTGTGTTCTCGTAAACATTGTAGTACCAATCACAAGTGCTCGTCATGCTCCTCCGTCGTCCGAGAGTAGATCAAAATATCATCAATGAATACTTGGATGAACTTGTCTAAGTACTCACAGAACACCCCATTCATCAAACTCATGAATACCCCTGGGGTGTTTGTCAGTCCAAATGGAAAAACAGTAAACTCGTAATGTCCAAATCTCATCTTAAAGGTGGTCTTAGGGATGTCATCCTCCTTGATCCGTAACTGGTGATACATGGATTGCAAATCGATCTTAGAGAACACCGTCGCACCCTTCATTTTATCGAACAGATCATCAATTCTTGGAAAGGGATATTGATTCTTGATCGTAGCCTTGTTCAGTTGACCGTAGTTAATGCAAAGCATCCATGATCTGTCCTTATTTCGTATGGAAATAACTGGTGCACCCCACGGTGACACACTAGGACGTATCAGTCCCAGGTCCAACCTCTCCTTCAGTTGCATTTTCAACTCTTGCAACTCCGGGGTCGACATCCGATAAGGAGTTCTTGCTATCGATTCGGTTCTCGGTTTAAGGTCTATGGTAAACTCCAGTTCCCGTTTCGGCGGCATCCCAGGCAACTCCTCTGGAAATACGTCCGCAAACTCCTTCACCACCGGAAGGTTTTCTAGACCTTTCGCTACTCCCTTCTCGTTTAGCGCGAGGATCGCATAAAGTTTGCACCCCTTACGCATACTCTTCCATAACTGTAAGGAAGAGACGAACCGCAGGGAAAATCCCAGGTTCCTTTCTACAATCACACATCTATGTCCTTCGTCATCATCCAAGCTCAATCGTTTCATCTTACAGTTGAGTATCGCCTCATGCCTTTCCAACCAATCCATACCGATCATGACGTCATAAGATCCTAAGATCGTGACGTACAAGTGGACCCTCGTGACAAATTCTCCCAGGTTAAGGGCACAGCCCGTAACCCTTGCTCCCACCTTCTGTTTGGCTCCCGAAGGCATCTCCACGAAGCTAAACTCATCCTATTCGAATGCCTTCTGGACGGCATCGTGCAAGGTTTGAGGCATCAAAACATTTAAACCTTTGCACACAGGCTACCATTAAGGCTCAACGTGAATCTGATGACCTTAAACTTCTCAAAGTTAAGGTGCAGAGCCTACCAGAACAACGCCATAAAACATGCCTCTTACTCGAGCACTGTACGATCTCCCTGTCATAAAGCGTTGAACTCTTTGAGCTGATGCTCAATGAATTCCTCTGAAAGATACCTCTCTCAGAACCGTTCCTCGAACAGTTCCCATGACACATCTTCAACGGCCATGTTCAGCTGCGGTAGGAGCGTCCTCCACCATAGAAGGGTGCTCCCCTTCAGTTGAAATACTGCCATGCGGACCTTCATGTTGGAGGTATAATTGCGAAGTGTGAAGCACATCGCCATCTTTTCCAACCATGCCTCGGCGGCTGAGCCTTCCGAGGCACCCAAGAACTCGGTAAATTTGACCTTCTCGAGTTCTCGGTGAAAGCTACCTATAACGGTCGGGGGGCGCGGCGGAACCTCAGCGGGTGTCGGGGCCCTGGCCTCGTCTCCGTCCAACCGGCTGATCAGTGCTTCATACATGCGAGAAGACCTCATCAACCCCATGACATCGCCAACTGCGATCTGCATCTGTCCGAGAAACTACTCGCCTCCCTGGGGGGTTAAACCCCTCTGGAAGGGATGCTACTGGAGGTGTCGTGCCTCCTCCCTTAGCACCCCGTCGTCTGCCTCCGCGGCGTCCTCTAACCATGATTACCATGCACGCACACAATCAACTCGATCCGCAATAGTATAGAAAATCAACTCATGTCAACGAAAGTCGTAGTCAATCCCAAGTTGCAGGTCGAACTGGCTCTGATACCATATGTAACAACCCTCCTTGTTATGACAAAAATGCTGATAACAGGTGCAATTTTTTTTTTTGTTTTAGAAGTGTGTGCGCGCGTGTAAAAAGGGAAACATACACGTTGGGCTCTACGTCACCACCCGACGACTAATAAGACGCAACCACGACGATCACAACGAGAAGCCGCAATCGTACAATAAGTAATTGCAAGCAAATACTACCCAAGACAAAGGCGCCCAACAATATCTTCAACAATAAACGACATACTGGGTTAGGTACCGTATGAACACAGAAGGTAGAATCCATGGTAGTAGGATTTACTATTTCTGCACAGGAAAGCAGGGCGTTTAATCTTAGTCCTCTGCTCCGGAGAGAGAGGAGGTCAGATAGGCTCCTGGCCGACTGCTCAGGCAGAAACTAGTAATCCCCTCCGGTGTGTCGCAAGAGTGGAAACCCTACCTTTAAAGGGCCCGAGACTCTTGATACGGCACTGGATTCTTTACACAGAAAAACACACAGACAATATACTAAGGCTACTGAAGGTGTCTACATCCCTCCTGACACAAGCAGACCACGCAATGCAATACCACCAAGTACTACAAAATCAAGGACAATCATGACCTCTATGGGAGACGCAAGTCAGGAGGACCTTAATATCGACCAACCACTATTGATACTCGAAGACATCAATCATAGATCAATTTCTCCAATTAATTTCCAATAAGCGGCGAGTTACCCACCCAGTCTTATACAACGTACATTAATTAATTGCAAGTCCCTGTTATCGAATCAACATGAACTTACCATAACCTCCCCATAACATAACCATATCCTCGCCTTCTACATCACATTAGCGGTGCAATTAAAATAAGGATAACCTTACCTTTTGTGGGACATGAATAATGACAGAACTACCAAAGCCTAACCATAAATAACCAAGTATTTACCTTCGTAAATAGAATAGCGTTGTAATTTAAACTAAGATGGGATTTTCATTACCAACATTGTAATTAACTAAAATCGATGTTAACATAATAGTTTAAAATCAATGGAAATCCATATTGTAATCGGGTGGTAGAGAAATGCTTAGCATTGTAATTCGAATTAATAAGGGCCTCTCATTACTAACATGAAACATCCCAATTTAATAATACACTAAATTTTCCATAAAGTAACCAATCGTTACATTCATGCTTCACCCCCAATTAAATAGTAATTAATAAAATCTTGGCAATTTCATAACAAGTAAACAAAAACCAATTAAATAACAAATTGAATAACAATTAAACAAATATCATTACCCTTAAGCAAAAATAATGTTAGCATTACATTACCAGAAGCCCACACTCAGTATCACCTTACATCTCTTATTATTCTCTAAACAACATTAACATTAACCTTTAACTAACATAAAACATAAGTCAATAAACTTTTATTATTCTCCTTTAGTTGTCATAAAACAAAATGCATACAATGCATATAAACTTTTATCATTCCACTTTACCAACATAAATTAAAAGGCATGTTAACCTTTCCATTGACATTGGAGATTACCGTTTCAACGCATTTAAGATAGGATAAGCAATCAATTTAAAATAAGGGATATTAAAAACACTCAGTTTATGATAACATAAAAGCAATTATAATTCATGGACCAATCAATATTATGTATTAAATTTAAGCTAGGATAAAAACAATTGAAAATAACACTTTTACTAAGACATTGAAAATAACCTACATCCTTAAATATAAATCATAGGGAATAGGGAATAACCTACGTCCTTAATTATAACAATCTGCTCTAACAAATAACCTACATCCTTGAATACACAATCTGCGCTAATCATTAGGAGTAAGTGTGAAATAATAAAGCTACCCCTTAGAATATGGTTGGTTATTGTTGTTCTGACCGCTCTCTTTACCAGTTGTCGTTAACTAAACAGGCGAATATCAAGCATTTGGAATCCAATGTCCGGTAACAGAGCAAGGCAGAAACGTTGCATTTATAGGTTAAGGCATCTGAAGTTGTTTTCTTTTTTGAAAACATGAAACTACCCAAGCCAGGTAAGTAATCCATCGGCAGTATAAAAGGAAAATGCGGTGTCAGACTCATCAACGCCAAGGCTGTCAGCTATTAAAAGCAACTGTTGTACTGCGGGCCAGAAGGGAATTGAAATGCAACCACTGTACTGCGCTCTAACCAATGCACCAGACGTTGAAGGTTGGTTTTCGAGTAGCGTAGAGAGACAAAAGCATTAACAACAACAAAATGCCATCCACCTGCAATAACTATAGAGACGGTGGACGGTGAAGAGGTCGAGTCCAAGGTAGTGACACATCTCTCTGATAATTATTTTCCTCCATGAGACGACACTCCCAATAATTTTTTCTGGGCACGACATAACACAAAAAAAATATTTTCTTTGCACGATATGTTGCTTTATTAAAAATGAAAATAAAAATTTCCTCAGTGACAAGCACTTTATCGCGTCCCTCAAACAATTTCTTTTTGCTATGATATACTTAATTGATTTTGATTTGATATTTGAAAAGTTTTTGAAACACACGAGAATGGCCATGTTGGAGTTATAAAACCATGTTCTCCCTTTGCACCATTGTTGACTGTGCCTCTGCCATTTGTGTAGAAAAATGACCAAGAGATCATGCACCCCATCATCAACCACACAATCCACCTCATCGAATGACTAATCGTCTCTTGACAAGTAATTCCCCCACTTTCTTAGATCGCTAAGCTGCTTCTCATCTCTTAGATTATTTTTATTCATGGACGGAAATCTGCGTGGTATGCGCCCACGGCGTATCCCAGTTATCTTAGTTTGTATTTGAACTGGCGGCTCTCAATGTGCCCTTTTTCCTCTTGTCTCTGTGCGCGTATGGCCGTGGTGCTACATCTAAAACTGTTGTTGGCGAACAGTAGATGTTTCAACTTGATCTACCGACTTTGATTCTTTGAATAAGAACTAGATGGGGATTCAGAGGCGCACGCTGTTTAATATTCATTCTATTTAGTTCTAGGTTGAGAAAAATAACTTAATTGTATTTCTTCTTGCTTGTGTTGCTTTTGTCTCCTTGACCCTTCACATTATATAATATATTACATGAAAGCATCTTTATTAGTGACTTGTCCGAGGTGAAGACGAAGGAGGAAGCGTTAAGTGGCTCGCCGTATCTCTTGTTAATTACACCTTATCACTTTCTGAGTTACCTGCATGCGATGTATTGTGTAGGAGGCAGCGTACATAAAAGGGAAAGGTGGAGATTTGAAACCTGATACACAGGCAATGAAGCAAGCATTGAAAGGTTTCAACAATAATACCGTAACAGAACTACCAGAAAGGAAAATGCTTAACTCACCTTGCATGCACCAATCTTATGTTACTAAGAGGGTTTATTACAATGGCGAACAGGACTCCTGGTAAGAGGGATGGCTTTCATTCAAAGCAAACCTGAGATTAACTGGTTCCCTTTTTATTTTTATTTTTCAACTCGAACCCATCCAACTGGCTACAGTAAGTGTGCTAGAACCCAAGAAAAAGGGGTGGGAACGGTTGGCAGGGTTTCCCGATGCTACACAAAAAATCCATGCGCCCAGGCAAGCATAAATTTATAATCCGATTAACTCCTTAATACCAAGGAATAATATACAGACAGGCACCTTAATCGATATTTTTTAATTGTCTAACTACAGAGGGAAAAACATTATTCTTTATCTATCAATGGAGGGAAAAACATTATTCTTTCTCTATCAACAGAGGGAAAAACATTATTTACCGTGGCATTTACATCCGTAAGACTTACACAACATTTACATGGCAACCAATTCCATTATCACAAGAGAACCTTAAGAATAAACAACAGATACGATTATAATCGCTAGGTCAATAACTAAAAACATTCATTTAGTCCTTTCACCGCTGAAACCCATTTCCAGCTTGAGTCTGAATGTGTACCCTTCTACAAATTTGGAAACCATATCGTTGCCTCAATGTCGTCCTCCAGTGTCGTCCGCACTCTGTGCCGCTCTTGCTCCGTGTCGACCGTAGAGGACTCACCGATACCTCCTAACCAACGCTAGGGGTACTTTGCTTCCCCCTTAGCCCCCCGAGCTGCAAAGGGGCCACACACAGTCCAGACATTAACCTAGCTTTCCCCGCTTGCCTCCAAGGCTGAGCTACCACTCTAATACAGCTGAGGAAATCCCCAACTCCCACAAGAAATCAATCCAGTTTTCCATTTTGGCAGCATAATCATACCTCATAGCAGATCCCCCTTATTTTTCCCCCATCTCCTTTCTTTTATCCCCTTTTTGACCTAATCACATTAGGTTTTTCAGCAAAAACCCTAAATCCTATTTCTTTTAAGTTTTCCCCCCTTTTATTTTTTTTTTATTATTATTAATTTTTTTTTTTTTGAAAACTCAATA
>ML779863.1:505821-534937 GCA_009831015.1 Picea engelmannii
TATATATATATATATATATATATATATATATTTTTTTTTTTTCTTTTAAGCTCCCATTAGTTAACTAATTAATTTCTTCTTTTCAAATTTACAACCACCTATTTGAATTAATTTCTTAATCTCTTTATTTTACCCTACACACTTTATGAAGACTCGCATTAGCTTAAGTGGGTTTTTTTTCTGTTCAGTTTTATTATTAGCACCTGTATTGTTAATGCTTAGCTAGTAGGAAATGAAATTCTAATGTTATTTGAAATGCAGAGCTATTGTGAGCTAGAATATAATGGCATTGTTATTAGGAGATGGTTAAGTTTTGATTATTATGTTAGGGCGAAGTAGTAGTACCTTCGCTAAAAAGATAAATTATCAAGCTTATTACTGGGAATGAGGAAAGGCCTTATGTACGCAATTAAGGAAGGAATTACTTTATGAATTCAATTAACAGAGGAATTGTTTTATGTATTTAATTAAGCAAGGAAACTCCTTGGGTTAGGTGGAGGTTGAAAATCATATGGTGAATGAATATTTAATGTATAGTCTTGAATTATGGTTTTTTTTTTTTGGACAAAGGGCTCAAATTCTGAACTGGCGACGCCTGATTAGGGGAATTGTTTAAGGATTTATTCAGGTGTTGATGACTTAGGGCTATTTAGGTTGAATCCTTCATCCACATTATTGTGACTTTCCCTTCAGGACGCACCACGTGCTCCAAGGGTGCCACTTGCCAACTGAGTTTCTTTTGTGCGACGTGCCTTTCAGGATGCAACACGTGCTCCAAGGGTGCCGCTCGCCAACTGAGTTTCTTTTGTGCGACGTGCCCTTCAGGATGCACCACGTGCTCCAAGGGTGTCACTCGCCAACTGAGTTTCTTTTGTGCGATGTGCCCTTCAGGATGCACCACGTGCTCCAAGGGTGTCACTTGCCAACTAAGTTTCTTTTGTGCGACGTGCCCTTCAGGATGCACCACGTGCTCCAAGGGTGCCACTCGCCAACTGAGTTTCTTTTGTGCGACGTGCCCTTCAGGATGCACCACGTTCTCCAAGGGTGCCACTCGCCAGCTGAACTGATTGGTAGACATCTATAACCCCTCGAGTCAACACTCCGCCAGGTGAACTTGTGGGAGACTAAGGGTTCTAAGGTATAAGGCCCCCGCCTTATTGCGCACCCCTTAGAATCATCGTGAGCGACTGTCACAGTCTTCCCTCACGGCATCGTGGATCCCCTCGAACTAGGTAATTGTTAACCTACAGTTCGATCCACGACGGGAGTGCTAGTAGGCGGTGGCAGGCATGTTGTCCACCCCTCTCCCTCAACCTCTCTGGAATCGTGTGTGGCCCCTTTACTCCATATGTGATTCTGGTCAGCAAGCTATCGTCATCCTGCATCATCAACAATCATGTCAGAAATGTCAACATCAAATCATCAAATCAAATGAAACATCACAATAAATATATCAACCCAAAAGCACACTCCCTGACTCAGTCCGGAGTCCAAGGGGGTTCTACCGATGCCTCTGCATCCTCAAGGTCAAAAAACCTACACACGCAATAAAACTGAGTCAATAGCACCTGTCTACATCAAATAGTAACACATCAGGTCGTCTTTCAATCGCATCATAATCAAGTAATAATGGTCTAACATCATAAAAATCTAGATCACTTGCGAGCAAGTGTCCTCAAATAATAAGTTTTCTCCGTGCGCCAGAGCGGGATGTTACAGTCAGCGTAACTCTTTTGTCTGTACTGTGCTTCCTTCAAGTTTTGTTGTACCTTTCCAACCATGTTCTCTATTTCTTGGAGCATTTCGGGTCTGACCATGAGTCTATCAGCCAGGTTATCCCAGCTAATTGGCGTCATACATTTTCTGCCATACAGTGCTTCGAAAGGGCTTAACTTAGCCGAAGTTTGGTACCCATTGTTATATGTAAATTCTACCAAGTGCAGATAGTGTTCCCACTTGTTCGGTTTTGTTCTTACATACATGCGAAGCATATCCTCCATGATCTGGTTTGTCCTTTCGGTCTGTCCATCCATTTGTGGATGATAACTTGTACTGAATTTCAAGTTGGTATCGATCCCTACAAACAATTCCTTCCAAAAGGCGGATATGAATTTTACGTCTCTATCTGAAATCATCATTTTAGGAATACCATGCAGTCTAAAGATTTCTTTGATGAATATTTCAGCAATGTTTATAGCTTTAAAAGTAGACTTTACAGGAATAAAGTGTGTAGACTTACTGAGTTTATCGATTACAACCATGATAGAGTCATTCTGTTTCTGAGTTTTAGGAAAACTTGATATAAAATCGAGTGATATAGTCTCCCATTTCCATTCTAGTATTGTCAATGGTTGTAATAGGATGGATGGATGTTGGTGCTCATCCTTAACCTGTTGACAATCTTGGCACCTTGCCAAATATTCTATTGTTTCTCCCTTCATACTAGGCCAATAAAATAGTTTTCTAAGTGTTGTTATCGTTTTCTGGTAACCTGGGTGGCCAGAATACGGTTTCTTATGCACTTCATCCAAGATTGTTAATTTTAACCCTGCTAAATCTGATATGTAAAGTCTATTTTTAAATTGTAGCAGTCCCTTCTCGTCGATACTTAGATCTGGTTTATCTGAATTTGTGGTGTTGTTCAGTAATTCGATCATTATTTTAGTATAGTTTTCGTCATCAATACATGTCGTCTTTATTCTTTCTTCTAGATCACTTTCTTCCCTGCTAGTATTCATCTCAAATAACCCATGGATTCTTCTACTTAAAGTGTATGCTACTTTATTTTCCTTTCCCTTGATATGTCTGACCTCGAAATCGAACTCGCTCAAGAAAGCTAACCACCTTGCTGCCTTGCGTTAAGATCTGGTTGGTTAAACAAATATTTCAGCCCGCTATTATCCGTTAATAATAGGAATCTTCTGCCCATTATGTAGTGTCACCACATCTTTAGAGCGTGTATTATTGTTGCTAACTCTAAGTCATGAGTGACGTAATTACGCTCGTGTTCTTTTAATTTCCGAGACTCATAACAGATAACGTGTCCTTCTTGAGTTAGGACACCACCTAGTCCTTCTTTACTTGCATCAACACATACGGTGAAGTCTTTACCTGGGTATTCTACTTTCAATATGGGTGTCATTGTCAATAATTCCTTGAGTTTGTTGAAGCTGTCTTGACACTTCTCTAACCAGTTAAACCTGGTTCCTTTCTTTTCTAATGATGTGATAGGGTAGGCTATCTTGGAAAACCCTTCTATAAACCAATGGTAATATCCGATGATTCCCATGAATGATCGTATATCTACTACATCCTTAGGTACCGGCCATTCCATAATGGATTTCGTCTTTTCAGGGTCTATGACAATGCCCTCTACTGAAATAACATGTCCCAGATATTGTATTTTTTCCCGATAGAAGTCACACTTGTCGAAATTGGCATACAATTTGTGTCCCCTTAACATTTGCAACACAGTTCTTAAGTGTTCCTCATGTTCTTCCTCCGTCTTTGAATAGACTAGGATATCATCGATGAATACTACCACAAACTTGTCTAAGTACTCACTGAAAATACTGTTCATTAGGCACATAAACGTGGATGGGGCGTTAGTGAGTCCAAAATGTATGACTACAAACTCGTAATGTCCATATCTTGTCTGAAATGTTGTTTTGTTTATGTCCTCGTATTTTATCCAAATTTGATGATAACCGGAGCGTAAATCCAATTTTGAAAAGATNTTGATCGAATAGATCATTTATCCTTGGTAAGGGGTATTAATATTAATAGTCATTTTGTTCAGTTGTCTATAATCGATACATAATCTTAGAGTACCATCCTTCTTTTTCACAAAGAGGATTGGTGGTCCCCAAGGTGAGACACTTGGTCTGATATATTCTTTGTCCAACAACTCCTGTAATTGTATTTTTAATTCTATCATTTTTGGTAGACTCATCCGGTAAGGTGCCTTTGAGATAGGAGTGGAACCAGGTAACAGGTCTATGGAGAAGTCTATTTCTTTTATAGGGGGTAATTCTGGTATCTCCTCCACAAACATGTATCTGAAATCACGTAGGATAGCAAATTCTTCGAAATTTGGCTTATCCTCCTTTACTGCTAGATTCGTTACTTGGATGGCATACACTTGACATCCCTTTTTCATACATTTCTTTAGTTGCATCGCTGAAATTTTTCTGACTGATACTGGTTTCGATATACCCTGGGTTATCTTGGTAGTGTCGGAATCATCCTTATAGTTAAGCATCCTTGTATAGCAATTTAATATTTCTTTGTGTCGCTCCAACCAGTCCATTCCAATAATCATATTCTAAGATCCTAGTGGTAGGATGTTCAGATCAGTCTTTATACTTTGACCATCTAAGCTGAACTCAAAATCCGGAAAAAACTCTGCTACCTTTCTTTTAGTACTAGTTGCTAATTGTACAAGCCATGATTTCACGTGCTTCAGTTTCTTAAGTTTGTTTGAATCGGCCACACTAGGTGTAATATAAATTAACATAGCTCCAGGGTCAATTAAAACAGAAATTCGAGTGTCATTGATTTTACCTTCAATTTCGACCACTGAGGACTGGTGGTCAGCTTGTCAACCATCTATGGCTGCATTTATCCGATGTAGGCTCTTGCCCACATTTCCCACTGTCGAGGCTTCCTGCAGATTAAGAACAATAGTTATATATTTTGAACTCAAACATGGACAGTTCCTCGTTAGATGAGGCTCTCTGCATTACCAACACTTAATGGCTCGTGAGGGTTGTCTCCAAACTTCTTCATTCCCAGGTTTACTAGTTTACCAGTACCTTGCGTATTTGAATGGTTGGAGTGAAAGTCCTTTATCGAAGAAAAAAATTATTGTATTCCGATGAGGAGTTGGTTGGTACCCCTTCTTTTGCTAGTTCATTTGCTCTTGTTTCTTATCCTTCCATGCTTTGGGAAACTCTACCTATTGTTTGTATTGATCGTAGCACATTCGAGCTTTCCTGAATACTTCCCTCAAGGATTTGGGGTTGTCAAATTCAATTATGTCCTTGTAGGACTGTGGCAAGAAGCTTAGAAAACGCTGATTTTTTACTTTATCCTCTCAGATGTACGGTACGAACTTTAATAGTTCTAAAAACGTATTTATAAGGTCCTCCATTATCATCTGTCCAAGTCGTAACTCGTAGAATTATTTTGTCTTTCTTTCATAGTAACTTTTTGAAAGGTATTGTTTCTTGAAATACTTCTTAAAGTCATACCATTCCAACTGTTTTTCCTTTAGGCCCTTGGCCAATTTCAGGTTCTGCCACCAAATGTTGGCCTTCTCTTTCAGATTGTAAATGGCCATTCTGACCTTCATGTTGCTAGAATAGTTGTAGATCTGGAAGTATTTTTTGATGTCCAACAAACATGCTTGAGCTTCCTCTCCTGTCTTGGATTCTCCATAAAAGGTAGCTAATTTAATATTTTTAAATTCTCCTTCAAGGTGGTCTACTTGTTTTCTTTTTTTGTCATTTTTAGTTTTTTCTTCAGCTGAAGGTATTCCTTCTGACGAACTATCTCCTTTTTCTGTTTCCGGCCCGAAGTTCTTCGAAGCCCTTTTTCTCACTTCTTCCTTGTGGTTATCGTATTTTAGGATTTTATTGGTCACTATATTGCATAGCAGGACTTCATTTATCTCTTTCTATTCCTGTTGTGCTTTTTTCAATTTTTCATCGCCCGCTTTGAAAATCTGTAAATCAACAATAAGGTTCCTCATTGTTTCTATCACTTCCATGGGCGAACTTCCGTCACTATCTTGTCTTGGATCTCCAGGGGGTCCCTGCTGGGGGTTTTCTCCCATCCTGATCTCTGCATCATCATGAGTTCCCACAATTAACAAAACAGAAATAGCTTTATGTTTGTAACCACCAGATTTTTGTTAGTTTTACATAAATCAAAATATATCTATACTAAACAGCTATTGTGGCCCTGTTCAGGTCCAGCGTTGTCACCTTTTTTCTCTGATACCATATGTAATGTACCTCAAAATTTACATGTAAAAAAATAAAATCTTTATTTAATTATTCTTTTTATTGGGTACATTGAGTTGATATTGTGTCTTTAAAGTTCAGTCAGTCGTCAACCATGATGTACAACAGTCCTTTGCCTTTACGACTCTAACCGATTTTTATCACATTGTCACCTCTTCCTATTTCAGTACTGAGTTATATAAGCGATCATAGGTACATAGCTAGGGATACCTTGTTTTTATTTACAACCTAGTAATACCCACCATTTCATTTCCCAAAACGCACTTTATGTTAAGGGGTATAACTACTTAAAACCAACTAATCCATAAAAGCAAAGGTCCTAGGAGTGAGTTCTTACGATAAATGACCTTGTATACATGTTATTACAAGGTCTAAGAGAAACATTTATCACCATTCGACATACTTTTAAAACAAACCCTTTCGGGGTAAAAATCAAACACTAACCATACAAAAGAAAAAACACGAGTGGCTATACCTCGGGTAGGATATGGTTAACGTAAAGGTAGTTTGGATTCAACGTATAATTGTGTAACCAGGTGATAAAAGAATCAACCCTACGTAGGCCATTCGGGTTCCTTGCCATAGATTCTCTGAGCAACATAACCGATTGGAACCCTCTCATCTTAAAGGCATGTCTGCAATATTAATGGCGCTCTGAGTTAAGTCAAATCATTACAGAGTTCGGTCGGCATGCCCAATGAAATGTCGACACTTACCATTGTTCACATGGCTAGGTACAATCCCACTCATCCTCCATTACTCCATACGAAGGTTGTCCCATAGTTATCACTTCATTCCGGTCTTGGATTGGTGAAGATAAAAGGAACGCTCCCGACTAAACTTTGTTTTCATTTTCTTTCATAGAAACATGGTCATGCTTCTGTGAAATCGGATCCTTGCTCCAAGTGTGAGAGCTCTTGGCAGCAGAGTCCTCGACGGACCACCCTGTAAGCGATAAGTCGACTTGGTTTTCATTTTCATTTGGGTTTTTTTCTGTCTCATCAAGTAGTTTTCGGTAAATCCAGTACACAAGTAGATCCTTGGTAGCATTCTTGTTTTATATCAGTGTTAATAATAACAACAAGGAAAACAGGGTGCTTTTAGTAGGGTTTAGGGTTTTCGTAGTTTATCCTCTCCCTGTAATGGCTTCCCTATCAAGACGAGACATATTTCTCTCATGGAAGGTCTTATCCCGATGTTTGTTGATATGCGCATCCGAGATATTCTATTTATTTAATTTCTTAACTGAAAACTTTCGTAGTGGTTGTGGTTTCCTTCGTCGGTTAATACCTAGTTGACAGTGTATGTAACCAACTTTTCTATGTGTAATATACCTCCTGGTACAGTGTGGAACTAAACAAAAGGCCTCGTGTTAAATCCTTTATGTTTATAATTAAATTGTTAAAATAGATTTATGTTTACTATTGCTTTACACTCATTATACGCATGTTCTCCCTATTTATGATTTACTTAGGGTTAAAGCTGGTATTCGTCACTAATGATTGGCGCCTTTTGTTATGTGAGGGTACCCATCAGGGAGGCACGAGCTCCTCTTCCGTCCTCGGTCTGGGAGCACATGGGTTTTAGCGCAAATAGCGAAGGATAAAAAAATCCGCTATCACAGTTAAGTTTTTCTTATTTCATTCTATTATTTTTAAATGGTTGTGTTATTGTTTGTCAGATACATTTTATTATTGTTTCGCCTTGTTTCGTGTAGAGTGTTCTCACGCCATGGAAGGGGAAACTCCCTCTTCACTCTTCCAAGAGGTCCTCAGGTTCCAACTACGAATAACCCTTTGTCTAAGTTATTACTGGCACCGATGATCGAGGCTATGGCTCGTTCTTAATATTGTGAAGATCTTTCATTTTTTTTCAATTATGTGTTAGTTGTTTTAAGGGTACACCCTAATTTTGTATTAAAGTCTGGTACATCGGAAGCACCCCAAGCTTGCGCTTGATTGGATTCATGATATCCATACCGCCATTTCTTTAAATGATTAAGAACAATGTATTGGGTTTTTTTGTTGTTGTGGGTATTATGGAAGTAACAGGGTTCAGAACTGATGTTTCTGTGTTTAACATTCTCTTCTAAATTTTTCCGAAGGTTCAGTTTGTCAAACAGAGTTGAATTTCACTTCTTGATTCATCTAGTTGATTTCCCAGAATTAATGTTGAATTTCATTTCTTGATTTGTTCTATTTAATTTCCCAGAATTAATTACACAGTCATATCAAAATAATTTAACCCTGTCTTGAGGTTCGCTCTCACTAGTATTGTGTGCTTGTATTCAAAATCCTCCGGGTTTTGTTAAGTTTTGGGCACTTATTTCTGCTATACAAACAAAATGGCAATGGTGGGAGTTTATGATGTGGCTCGCTTTCCCAACTCGTGATTGTTTTCCTTCATGTATTTCGCTTTATTCATCATATTATATACCCTAACTTACATTGGACCATAGATACGCTATGTAATTTATATTTTGACTCCTCTTCCTATTCCCATCCATTAATCTAGTATTTGGTCGATCTCACACCATAATTAATTCGGTTTGTTCCAGCGCCGATGATACTAAACCATACCATAGTATCTACGCTCCAATGCTTATGTATTGGGGTCTGTGGATTTTGCTGGACTATTTTCCTCCAAGTAGGGTTGTACACAAAAATAAATTACCTGACTCTGTTTATAGTTGATTTTGCTCCAATGTCACTGTATCATTTATAAAGGTTACCCATTATATAATATGTCTCTATTCATATTATACCCATGCAGTTCTACATGTATGTCGATCATAATCTTGGTGTTGCAAAATATATTTGACTATAGTTGGAACTTGTATACTTATTAATGAAGGTTCACCATATACTAGTTATCTACAGAAGTATAATTTCACCATAGGGAAATGGTACGCTCGGCTACCAAATACACTAAAAAAGCAAATCAATTTTCCTTTTGTTCAACAGATTTAAAATGAGCAAGGTAACTGTAGACTATAGTCATCGAATAGCCTTTGTCTATGTTGTTGGATGCATGCTAACTTGAAGGATTTCACTATATACATAACCAATTCACTCCACAGAGACAGAGATATTGAAATTCGGTACAGGAAAATAACACACATCAATTATATGATTACTCAAAACAGACAACTAGGAACTACTTCACTACAGATTTAACATGTTCAACACCATAGATATAAAATCATTTGTACAGGTAGGGGTTAGAGTAGAATATCTGAACTAAACTCGTGGAAAAATAAAGGGAACAACCACGTTCCTCCCAACCATAGAACTGAGCAGCCAAGATCACTTGCACAGTTCACCCCCTAGCCTGACCATGAGTCCATGAGGGAAAACTTGGAAACCCCTCTTCCGTAATGTCCTTTGAACCAATAGCTCCCCCTTTCCTTACACCCATTCAGTGTTCATAACAACAAGGAAAAATCAATAGTTTTCCTTCCCAACATACTTGGCAGCGTCTTGCCTCCTTACATATGATTATTTATCCATTTTCCTAGGTCTTTTCCCTCCTTTGGGAATTTTTGCAGCTTTCTAAATCTTTAGGGGTTTCCAGTGGCCAATTCCCTGATTTTCCACTTGTAAAAATCAGCCTAGAGGTAGTTCCAACATGTTCCCCTCTCATGGAGTCATGGTCAGCTAAAATTTAACATGGTTGTCCCCTTTGTCTCCTGCAATCAATCAAATACTATGCTTTTCATACAAGTGTCATAGTCCAATATCTAGCTGCGACAAATCAAATCTCTGCCCAACAGTCAAAATCATTTATTACAATTATAAAATTCAAAATTCGGAATTGCCATAAATGGCAAAAATTTTCCAATTTTGATTTTTTTTTTCCTAAAATGGAAATAAATTTCCGGCAATTTAAATTCTAAAAATATATTTATTCTCTTTATTTTTTTTGTGGATGTCACATCCTCTCCCCCTTAGATAAACACTGTCCTTAGTGTTCGTTCCTTTCCTGGAACAAGATTGGATGAGATTTCTGCAAATCTCCTTCCAACACCCAAGTGGCCTCCTCAGGGCTAAAGTGCTTCCATTGCACCTTTACTTGAGGGATGACTCTGTTCCGAGGTGCTATTTGTCTCCGATCCAGAATGTGCAGGGGTTCCACCTAGAACTCGCCTTTGGGTTCCACCTGCACCAAGTTCCAATCAATCATATGAGTAGGATCATGAATATACTTTTTCAGCAATGAAACATGAAATACATTATGAATTCTTAGATTAGCTGGAAGTGCAAGTTGGTATGTTACGGGTCCAATTCGAGTTGGTATCTCGAAGGGCCCACAAAACCTGGGTGCTAATTTGGCACAGTTCCCTAATTTCAATGAGCTTTTTTGGGCTTTGACTTTCAAATAAACATGGTCTCCTACTTGAAATTCCAAGTGTCGTCTTTTTTGGTCTGCGTAACTCTTATGTCTGTCCTGTGCTTCCTTCAAGTTCTGTTGTACCTTTCTAACCATGTTCTCCATTTCTTGGAGCATTTTGGGTCTAACCATGAGTCTGTCAGCCGGTTTATCCCAGCTAATTGGTGTCATACATTTTATGTCGTACAGTATTTCGAAAGGGCTTAACTTAGCCGAAGTTTGGTACCCATTGTTATATGCAAATTCTACCAAGTGCAGATAGTCTTCCCACTTGTTCAGTTTTGTTCCTACATACATGCAGAGCATATCCTCCACAATATGGTTTGTCCTTTCGGTCTGTCCATCCGTTTGTGTATGATAACTTGTACTGAAACTCAAGTTGGTATTGAGCCCTGCAAACAATTCCTTCCAAAAGGCGGATGTGAATTTTACGTCTCTATCTGAAATCACCATTTTAGGAATACCATGCAGTCTAAAGACTTCTTTCATGAATATTTCAGCAATGTTTATATCTTTAAAAGTAGACTTTACAGGAATAAAGTGTGCAGAATTACTGAGTTTTCGATTACAACCATGATAGAGTCATTATGTTTCTGAGTTTTAGGCAAACCTGTTATAAAGTTGAGTGATATAGTCTCCCATTTCCATTTTGGTACTAGCAATGGATGTAATAGGCCGGTTGGATGCTGGTTCTTAGCCTTAACCTACTGACAGTCTTTGCACCTTGCCAAATATTCTACTTTTTTGCCCTTCATACCAGGCCAATAAAATAGTTTTCTAAGTGTTGTTATTGTCTTCTGGTAACCTAGGTGGCCAGAATACGGTTTCTTATGCACTTTGTCCAAGATTGTTAATTTTAACCCTACTGAATCTGGTATGTAAAGTCTATTTTTAAATTGTAGTAGTCCCTTTTCATCGATACTTAGATATAGTTTATCTAAGTTCATGGTGTTGTTCGTTAATTCCACCATTATTTTAGTATAGTTTTCGTCATCAATACCTGTCGTCTTTATTCTTTCTTCTAGATCACTTTCTGTCCTGCTAGTATTCATCTTAAATAACCCATGGATTCTTCTACTTAAAGCGTCTGCTACTTTATTTTCCTTTCCCTTGATATGTCTAACCTCGAAGTCAAACTCGCTCAAGAAATCTAACCACCTTGCCTGCCTTGCGTGAAGATTTAGCTGGTTAAACAAATATTTCACCCCGTTATTGTCCATTAATAATAGGAATCTTCTACCCATCATGTAGTGTTGCCACATATTTAGATCATGTATTACTGCTTCCAACTCTAAGTCACAAGTGACGTAATTATTCTCGTGTTCTTTTAATTTTCGAGACTCATAATAGATAGTGTGTCCTTCCTGAGTTAGGACACCACCTAGTCCTTATTTACTTGCATCAACACATACGGTGAAGTCTTTATCTGTGTCTACTACTTTCAATACGGGTGTCGTTGTCAATAATTCCTTGAGTTTGTTGAAGCTTACTTGACACTTCTCTGACCAATTAAACTTGGTTCCTTTCTTTTGTAATGATGTGATAGGGTAGGCTATCTTGGAAAACCCTTCTATAAACTGGCAGTGATATCTAGTGATTCCCATGAATGACTGTATATCCGCTACATCCTTAGGTATTGGCCATTCCATAATGGATTTCATCTTTTCAGTGTCTACGGTAATGCTCTCTACTGAAATTACATGTCCCATATATTGTATTATTTCCTGATAGAAGTCACACTTGTCAAAATTGGCGTATAGTTTGTGTCCCCTTAACATTTATAGCAAAGTTCTTAAGTGTTCCTCATGTTCCTCCTCTGTCTTTGAATAGAATAGGATATCATCGATGAATACTACCACGATCTTGTCTAAGTACTCACTGAAAATACTGTTCATTAGGCACATAAACGTGGATGGGGCGTTAGTGAGTCCAAAAGGTATGACTACAAACTCGTAATGTCCATATCTTGTCCAAAATGTTGTTTTGTTTATGTCCTCGTCTTTTATCCGAACTTGATGATAACTGGAGCGTAAATCCAATTTTGAAAAGATCTTGCCCCCCCTCCCACTTGATCGAACAGATCACTTATCCTTGGTAAGGGGTATTTATTCTTAATAGTCATTTTGTTCCATTGTCTATAATTGATACATAATGTTAGAGTATCGTCCTTCATTTTAACAAAGAGGACTGGTGCTCCCCAAGGTGAGACACTTAGTCTGATATACTCTTTGTTCAACAAATCCTGTAATTATATTTTTAATTCTATCAGTTTTGGTAGACTCATCTGGTAAGGTGACTTTGAGATAGGAGTGGAACCAGGTAATAGGTCTATGGAGAATTTTATTTCCCTTCTAGGGGGTAATTCTTGTATCTCATCCACAAACATGTCTTTGAAATCACGTAGGACAACAAAGTCTTCCAACTTTGGATTATCATCCTTTACTGCTAGATTCATTACTTGGATGGCATACACTTGACATCCCTTTCTCATACATTTCTTTAGTTTCATTGCTGAAATTTGTCTGACAGATACCGGTTTCGACATACCTTGGGTTGTCCTGGTAGTGTCGAAATCATCCTTATAGATAATCATCCTTGTATAGCAATTTAATATTGCTTTGTGTCATTCCAACTAGTCCATCCCAATAATCATATCATAAGATCCTAGTGGTAGGATGTTCAGATCAGTGTTTATATTTTGACCGTCTAAGCTGAACTCAAAATCTCGAACAAACTCCACTACCTTTCTTTTAGTACTAGTCGCTAATTGTACAAGCCATAATTTAGTGTTCTTCAGTTTCTTAAGTTTGTTTAAATCGGCCACACTAGGTGTAATATAACTTAACGTAGCTCCAGGGTCAATTAAAACACAAATTCGAGTGTCATTGATTTTACCTTCAATTTCTACCACCGAGAACTGGTGGTCAGCTTGTCGACCATCTATGGCTTCATTTATCTGATGTAGGCTCTTGCCCATATCTCCCACTGTCGAGGCTTCCTGTAGATTATGAACAATAGTTCTATTTGTTGAACTCAAACACGAACAGTTCCTCCTTAGATGAGGCTCTCTATATTCCCAAAAATTAATGGCTCGCAAGGGTTGTCTCCAAACTTATTCATTCCCAGGTTTACTAGTTTACCACTGCCTTGCATATTCAGATGGTTGGAGTGAAAGTCCTTTCTCAAAAAACTTTTTGCTGTATTCTGATGAGGAGTTGGCTGGTACCCCTTCTTCCACTAGTTCATTCTCTCTTGTTTCTTATCCTTCCATGATTTGGGAAACTCTACTCGTTGTTTGTACTGATCATAGAACATTCGAGATTTCCTGAATACTTCCCTCAAGGATTTCAGGTTGTCAAATTCAATTCTGTCCTTGTAGGACTGTGGTAGGGAGCTTATAAAAAGATGAATTTTTAATTTATCCTCTGGAATGTACGGTACGAACCTTAACAGTTCTAAAAACTTATTTATAAGGTCCTCCATTGTCATATGTCCAACTCGTAACTCGTAGAATTCTTTTGTCCTTCTTTCATGGTAACTTTCTGAAAGGTATTGTTTCTTGAAATACTTCTTAAAGTCAGACCATTCCAACTATTTTTCCTTTAGGCCCTTGGCCAATTTTAGGTCCAGCCACCGAATGCTGGCCTTCCTTTTCAGATTGTAGATGGCCATTTTGACCTTCATGTTGTTGGAATAGTCGTAGATCTGGAAGTATTTTTTGATGTCCAACAACCATGCTTCAACTTCCTCTCATGTCTTGGATTCTCCATCAAAGGTAGATGGTTTAATCTTTTTAAATTCTCTTTCGAGGTGGTCTACTTGTTTTCTTTTTCTCTTAGTTTTAGTTTTTTCTTCAGCTGAAGGTGTTCCTTCCGACGAACTATCTCCTTTTTCTGTTTCTGGCCCAGAGTTCTTTGAAGCCCTTCTGTTGACTTCTTCCTCGTGGTTATTGTCTTTTGGGATTTTCTTGGTCACTATATTGTGTAGCAAGAATTCATTTATCCCTTGTTGTTCCTGTTGTGCTTTTTTCAATTTTTCATTGTCCTCTTTGAAAATCTATAATTCAATAATAAGGTTCCTCATTGTTTCTAACACTTTCGTGGGTGAACTTCCATCACTATTTTGTCTTGGATCTCCAGGGGGTCCCTGCTGCGGGTTTTCTCCCATCCTGATCTCTACATCATCCCGAGTTGCCATAATTAACAAAACAAAAATAGCTTTATATTTGTAACCATCAGATTTTTGTTAGATTTACATAAATCAAAATATATATATACTAAATAGCTATTGTGGCCCTGTTCATGTCCAGTGTTGTTACCTTTTTTCTCTGATACCATATGTAATGTACCTCAAAATTTACATGTAAAAAAAAATAAAATCTTTATTTAATTATTCTTTTTATTGGGTACTTTGAGTTGATACAGTGTCTTTAAAGTTCAGTCAGTCGTTAACCATGATGTACAACAGTCCTTTGCCTTTACAACTCTAACCAATTTTTATCACGTTGTCACCTCTTCCTATTTCGGTACTGAGTTATATAAGCGATCATAGGTACATAGCTAGGGATACCTTGTTTTTATTTACAACCTGGTAATACCCACATTTTTGTTTCCCAAAACCCACTTTATGTTAAGGCGTATAACTACTTAGAACCAACTAATCCATAAAAGAAAAGGTCCTAGGAGTGAGGTCTTAAGATAAACGACCTTGTATACATGTTATTACAAGGCCTAAGAGAAAAATTTATCACCATTCGCCATACTTTTAAAACAAACCCTTTTCGGGTAAAAATCGAACACTAACCATACAAAAGAAAAAGTGTGAGTGGCTAAACCTCAAGTAGGATATGATTAACGTAAAGGAAGCTGGGATTCGGCGTATAAATATGTAACTAGGTGATAAAAGAAACAACCCTACGTAGGCCATTCGGGTTCCTTTCCATAAATTTTCTGACCAACATAACCGGTTGGAACCCTCTCATCTTAAAGGCCTGTCTGCAATATTAATGGTGCTCTGAGTTAAGTCAAATCATTATAGATTTCAACTGGCATGTCGAATGAAATGTTGGCACTTACCATTGTTCACATGGCCAGGTACAATCCCACTCATCCTCCATTACTCCATATGAAGGTTATCCCATAGTTCTCACTTCATTCTGGTCTTGTCTTGGTGAAGAAAAAAGGAAAGCTCGTGACTAAACGATGTTTTCATTTTCTGTAATAGCAACATGGTCATGCTTCTATGAAATTGGATCCTTGCTCCAAGTGGGAGAGCTCTTGGCAGCAAACTCCTCGATGGACCACCCTATAAGAGGTAAGTCGACTTGCTTGTCATTTGCATTCGGGTTTGTTTCTATCTCATCGAGTAGCTTTCGGTAACTCCAGTACACAAGCAGATCCTTGGTAGCATTCTTGTTTTATATCGGTGCTAAAAATAGCAACAAGGAAAATGGGGTTCTCTTAGTAGGGTTTAGGGTTTTCGTAGTTTATCCTCTCCATGTACTGGCTTCCTTGTCGATCCGAGCCATATTTTTCCCGTGGAAGGTATTATCCTGATGTTTGTTGATATGCGCATCCGAG
This sequence comes from Picea engelmannii, assembly GCA_009831015.1. Taxonomy (NCBI): domain Eukaryota; kingdom Viridiplantae; phylum Streptophyta; class Pinopsida; order Pinales; family Pinaceae; genus Picea; species Picea engelmannii. The sequence goes on from ML779863.1 coordinate 521,816, forward strand.
ATATTCTATTTATTTAATTTCTTAAGTGAAAAATTTCGTACTGGTTTTGGTTTCCTTCGCCAGTTAATACCTAGTTGATAGTGTATGTAACCAGATTTTTTGTGTGTAATAGACCTATCGGTACTGTGTGGAACTAAACAAAAGGCCCCGTGTTAAATCCTTTCTGTTTATAATTAAACTATTAAAATGGATTTATGTTTACTATTGCTTGACGCTCATTATACGCATGTTATCCCTGTTTATGATTTACTTAGGGTTAAAGCTGGTATTTGTCACTAATGATGGGACCCTTTTGTTATGTGAGGGTACCCATTAGGGAGGCACGAGCTCCTCTTCCCTCCTTGGTTTGGGAGCACATGGGTTTTATCTCAAATGGCGAAGGATAAAAAAATCCGCTATCACAGTTAAGTTTTTCTTATTTCGTTCTGTTCTTTTTAAATGGTTGTGTTATTGTTTGTCAGATACATTTTCTTGTTGTTTCACCTTGTTTTGTGCAGAGTGTGCTCACATCGTGGAAGGGGAAACAACCTCTTCACTCTTCCAAGAGGTACTCGGGTTCCAACTATGAATAACCCTCTGTCTAAGTTATTACTGGCACCGATGATCAAGGCTACAACTCGTTCTTAATATTGTGAAGATCTTTCATTTTTTTTCAGTTCTGTGTTAGTTTTTTTAAGGGTACACCCTAATTTTGTATTAAAGTCTGGTACATTGGAAGCACGCCAAGCTTGCACTTGATTGGATTTGTTATATCCATACCGCCATTTCTTTAAATGATTAAGAACAATGTATTGGGTTTTTATTTGCTATGGGTATTATGGAAGTAACAGGGTTTAGAACTGATGTTTCTGTGTTTAACATTCTCTTCTAAATTTTTCCGAAGGTTCGGTTTGTCAAACAGAGTTGAATTTCGCTTCTTGATTTGTCTAGTTGATTTCCCAGAATTAATGTTGAATTTCGTTTCTTGATTTGTTCTAGTTAATTTCCCATAATTAATTACACAGTCGTATCAAAATAATTTAACCTTGTCTTGAGGTTCGCTCTCGCTGGTACTGTGCACTTGTACTCAAAATCCTCCGAGTTTTGTTGAGGTTTGGGCACTTATTTATATTATACAAACAAAATGGAAATGGTGGGAGTTTATACTGTGCCTCTCTTTCCCATCTCGTGACTGTTTTCCTTCATGTATTTTACATTACTCGTCATATTATATACCCTAACTTACATTCCATCGTAGATATGCTATGTAATTTATATTTTGACTTTTGTTACTATTCCCAGCCATTAATCTAGTATTTGGTCGATCTCACACCAAAATTAAGTCAGTTTGTTCTAGCGTCAATGATACTAAACCATACCATAGTATCTATGCTCCAACGCTTATGTATTGGGCTCTGTGGATTTTGCTGGACTATTTTCTTGTGAGTAGGTTTGTACACAAAAATATATTACCCGACTCTGTTTATAGTTGATTTTACTCCAGCATCACTGTATCATTCATAAAGTTTACCCATTATATAATATGTCTTTGTTCATATTATACCTATACAGGTCTACATGTATGTCGATCATAATCTCAGTGTTGCGGAATATATTTGCCTATAGTTGGAACTTGTATACTTATTAATGAAGGTTCACCGTATACTGGTTTTCTACAGAAATATAATTTCACCATAGGGAAATGGTATGCTCAGCTACCAAATAAACCAAACAAGGAAATCAATTTTCCTTTCGTTTAACAGATTTAAAATGAGGAAGGTAACTTTAGACTGTAGTCATCGAACAACCTTTGTCTATGTTTTTGGATGCATGCTAACTTGAATGATTTCACTATATCTATAACCAATTCACTCCACAGAGACAAAGATATTGAAATTCGGTACAGGAAAATAACATACAACAATTATATGATTACTCAAAACAGACAACTAGGAACTACTTCACTACAGATTTAACATGTTCAACACCATAGATATAAAAGAATTCAAACAGGTAGGGGTTAGAGTAGCATATCTTAACTAAACTCATGGAAAAACAAATGGAATAGCCATGTTCCTCCCAACCATAGAACCGAGCAGCCAAGATCACTTTCATGGTTCATCCCCTAGCCTGACCATGAGTCCATGAGGGAAAACTTGGAAACCCCTCTTCCGCAATATCCTTTGAACCAGTAGCTCCCCCATTCCTTACACCCATTCAGTGTTCATAACAACAAAAAAAAATCAATAGTTTTCCTTCCCAACATACTTGGCAGCATCCTGCCTCCTCACATATGCCTATTTATCCATTTGCCTAGGTCTTTTCCCTCCTTTGGGAACTTTCACAGCTTTCTAAATCCCTGATTTTCAAGGGCTGCCGGTGGCCAATTCCCTAATTTTCCACTTGTAAAAATCAGCCTAGAGGTAGTTCCAACATGTTCCCCTCTCATGGAGTCATGGTCAGCTAAAATTTAACATGGTTGTCCCCTTTGTCTCCTGCAATCAATAAAATATTGTGTTTTTCATACAAGTGTCATAGTCTAATATCTAGTTGGGACAAATCAGATCTCTGCCCAACAGTCAAAATCATTTATTACAATTATAAAATTTGAAATTCAAAATTTCCATAAATGGCAAAAATTTTCCAATTTTGATTTTGTTTTTTCCTAAAACGAAAATAAATTTCCAGCGATTTAAATTCTAAATATATTTTTATTTTCTTTATTTTGGGGGGGGATGTCACACACATAGAACCAATTAACTGTTAAACTATTAATCATTTTAGCTAAAACAATATTAATCCCTCAACCATTAATCTGACGCAAGTTGTTAAACCATTATGCCAATAAACCCTTAACTTCTAAGTTAGAGACTCAAAGATCAAACATTCCTAGAAATATGATCCTAAAGTGTGAACCCATTGACCCTGTATGTAGCAATGAAATTACATCTATATCATATCATCCCAAAGTCGATGAAATTTTTATCATTTAGAATCTATATTCTTGGTAATCTTTACTATCTTGTACAACATATTACAATAGTATAAAAGGATATAAATCCATGGTTCATGCACTTATTTTCATATCAGTGTTCATCTCAGAGTTTTGAGATAATCCAGGTTTCTCAAGCCAATCCTAATCCAACTTTTAATATTCCGTTAGGTTTCTTTGTACATCCATTTTATAACAAGTAACATAGATTTATATTAACCCTAATCTATCGTTAACTAGAATAGACTTATCCAATAGTCTGACTGTCTAGAATTGATAACTTTACCTAATACATAATTCGTTATTGATGTAAAAATGCAGTCTGCATACCAATCGTTGCCTATATATAAATGGATGTCATTCCATTGTATAATTTCTCTATCAATCAATCTGTAACGCATTGTCATTCAATGTATAATTTTGTTGTAGATATATCTCTGTGTATATTAAATTCACAGTATGTATATATCTCTCTGTATATTAAATTCACGGTATGTATATATCTCTCTGTATATTAAATTCGTAGTATATATATCTAAATCACAGAGTAATTAAATGATAATGTTGTCATTTAAATCTATGAAATCGTAGAGTAAAACAAATGAAGTTGTTGTGTAATGCAATAAATATAAAATTGTTGTGTTATATTGCCAAGAAAAATCACCCAGGGTTTCCATACTAATACCCAGAGAAATAAGGAAATTAAATCGCTAAGTGTGGGTGGTAAGAAACTAGGTGTATAACATCAAACGCTGAGCACAAATGGACAAATGAAAATACATTCATTCAATACATCAATATTAATCATTTGAAAACACAGGCAGAGATTTATCAGTCAAGAACGTAGTGATTGCCATTCAACTCAGAGGTTTGTCATTCACAATGCAAAGTTTTATCAATAAAAGTGCATGAAGATATTTATCAATCAAAACGCAGGGATTGTCATTCAAACTCAAAGGTTTATCATTCAGAACACATAGTTTTATCAATAAAACGCAGGCATAGATTTATCATTAGAATCACAGAGATTATATCAATCAAAGTGTTGGGTAATATGGAAAGAAATCATAGAGATGAATCGATCAGATATGAATCAAACAAAACATAGAGATACTCAATCAAAAGAAGGCTCAAAGACCAATCATTAGGAAAAGAATCAATTGAAAATGCAAGGATACACATTCACAAGAAGGCACAAGGATTAGAGATCAATCATAAGAGAAAAACATATAGATAAGTAAGGGATAGATGACTAGGCAAAATGTATCCTTCACTTATTATCCATGAACAAGAAAGAAGGGCATTTGAATCTATAGGTCAATTTGGCTCTTGGCCGACTCCTCAGGCACGGATTAATAACCTAAGGGATAAGAGACAAAAGATAAAAACTAAATTTTTCTTCGTATTAATCAATAAAAAGAATGCAGAGAAGTCATTACAATCAGAGGTTGGGTTCACCATGGGAAATAAACTCAAAATACAATGAGCAAGGGGATTACAAATACCATAGGAAAGAAGGTGCAATAAGGCTCATGCCAATGAAATATTCAACCGAGCACAAAACAAATAACATGTGTAAATTAAATTTCATTGCAAGTAACAAATTTAACAGCCATACCTTAACCAAATGTGAATTCTCCGAAGTTGTTGTCCCACACACGGTCTATCCAGCTCCCGCTTGCAAACCCATATGACCTCATCGTTACCCCTTAGCCAATTCTAGGGGTACTCTTCTTCCCCCTGAGCCTTGTGAACTGCAAAGGAGCCACGCACACAATACCAGAGAATGCTATCACCCAACTCACCTCGCAAGGTCAAGCTACCACTCGTTACCCGAGCTGGGTATCCCAACTCCCAAAAGAGAAAGTTCAGTCAAGGTAAACTTTCAGCAGCGTAACATTACACAAAAAGATGAGATCCATACTCCTCCTCCTATATACTTTCTATAGAGTTTTCAAGTAATTAGTTCCCAAATTTTCATTAAATTCCTTTTTCATTTAATTAATTTTGAAAAACCTCTCTCGTACACATGTCGTCGGATCCCCTAGTTGCACCAGAAAATCAATTTTATTAATTAATTAAATATTCCTATTTCCCTCACCTGCCTAAAAGAATTCCTAAAATTGCTCCTCGGTGTCCCAAAATTCCCTTACACTTCTTAAATCACTTACACCTTACTTAATTCCTAGTTGAGTTCATAATTAGAAAGTTTCAAAGGCAAGATTCCTGACTAAGTTAGACATTCAGTTTTTTCTTTATGTTTCCCTTTTCCTTTAAGTTTCCCCCTTTTTTCTTTTTAACTAAAAATCAATTTAGCAAGTGTAGATAAAACAACCATTTACCCTTTTACTTTTTTAGTTAAAAATTAATTTAGCAAGTGTAGATAAAACAACCATTTACTCCCTTTTTCCTTTTTAATTAAAAATTAATTTAGCAAGTGTAGATAAAAAAACAATCATTACCCCTTTTTAAAAATTTAATCCTCCATTATAATTTTGAATTTAATAAATAAGTTTGAATTTCTTACCCTCCTTCTTGATACATGTTTATTTATTAATTTGTTTTTTACAACATGTTCTACTTAGACCTAGGTTTTAATTTCACTAGGTTGGGTGACATTTTTATTAGGGAAAATTGTTTTTAAACCTTACTTATCACATCATTCATTTTAAGGCCAACTAGGTTTATTCACTTACTCGTTAAAATCGTGACGTTCCATTCAAGATGCACTACGTGCTCTAAGGGTTCCACTCGCCTCTTTCTATTTTCCTTGTGCGACGTGCCCTTCAGGACTTACTACATGCTCCAAGGGTGCCACTCACCTCTTGAATGAATTTGGTAGAATTCAAACCCCTGTAGTTAATACTCCCCCAGATGATATTGTGGGAGACTAAGGGCCTCTAAGGAATAAGACCCTTGCCTTATTTTGCACCCCTTAGAAACATCCTGAACGATTGTCATAGTCTTCTCTCATGGCATCGTGGGTATTATCTAACTAAGTAATCATTAACCTACAATTCAAGCCATGATGGGTGTGCTAGAAGGTTGTGGCAAGGTTGCTGCCACACCTCTCCCTCAATGTCTATGGTTGTCTTCTGTTACCCCTCTACTCCAAATGTGAGTTTGATCGACAAGTTATCGTCAACCTACATCATCAACTAATCATGTAAGAAATAATATTCAATCATCATAACATCTAATCATATGTACTTATGTCACATCAACAACATTCAAACCCAACAGTCCACTCCCTGATTCGATCCGGAGTCCAAGGGGTTTCATCAATGCCTGTACATCCTCAATGTCCAAAGTCCTGCATACTCAGGAGAACCCTGTCAATAACACTTGTCTATGTAAATCCAACAAAATGACATATCATCAAGTCCATAATATCTCATAATCATAATAAAAATTACCATTAGTATAATAACCTGGATCACTTGCAAGCAAGTGTCCTCAAAAAATAAGTTCACTTAGTGCATTCAAGAGTGGGATGTTACATACACTCCCTCGTGTTTTAAACTTTGTCCCGAAGTTTCACAGTATATAAGTGCCGAAATAAAGTGCATAATAATATCATAGGTATAGCCATCAAACAAAAATGGAAACTACTGGCACATATCATATGCTTCCTCCCAGGTCGCCGAATGCAAACTATAGTTGTCCCACTAGACCTTGACCTGATCCATTGTTCGACGCCATAGCTGTCGAATGCGATGGTCTAGGATGTGGATTGGCTCAGCCGTGAGCACACCCTCGTCAGATACCTGTAAGGAACTCATGTCAATAACATATATAGGATCGCTAATATAATGTCTCACAACAGATATGTGAAAAGCATTGTGCATACACCTCAAGAATTGGGCAAGGCTAGTCGATAGGCTATGGGCCCATTCTTTTCCACACCATTGAAAGGTCCCACGAACCTAGGAGAGATTTTATCACCCTTTCCAAACTCGATCAAACTCTTATGCAGTTTCACCCACAAGAAGACTCGATCACCAACTTTGTAACTATGGTAGACACAATGCGTATTGACATAACTCTTATGTCGATCCGATGCTTCCTTGATCCTTTGTCTTATTGTTTTCATTTGATTTTCCATCTCTTGGATCGCTTCTAGTCCCATTAGGACCCTATCCTAAATCCAATCCAAAATCAAAGGCATCTGACATGGTCGCCCATAAAGACACTCGAAAGGCGCCATCTTAATGGTGCTTTGATAATTTTTGTTATATGTGAATTCTACCAATGGAAAGAATTCTTCCCAATGATTTTGTTGTTCCATCATGTACATGCGCAACATGTACTCCAATATTTGGGTTGTTTTCTTAGTTTTCTCGTCTATATCCCGGTGTTACACATTATTTTGGCCACCATGGTGATGTTTCTACAAGCATGTGTTCAGGGTCTCAAAAGGATCTTTTGCATGAGAAAAGTGATTGGTTTATTCCTCTACAAAACTTGTTTTTACGAAGACATCATAGGTTGCATATAAGGCACACTGCTGAAATTCCTGATTTCGACAAGTTGTCCTTCACTTGGCCTGCAGAGTTTCCAAAGGCTTCTATATGGAGAGGGTGAGGCGACATTTGAAGACTAAAGAAAGGAATAAGTTCACGAAGGTTATAGAAGGGAATCTTCTAGAATATGAGGTGGTGTCCGTTTGTTTGGGATCCTAATGGTTTCTATGATTTGGTGGGATCATCCCAATATATTTAACCACTTCTCCTTCTCCTATATAATGATGGGTTTCTCATGGAAAAGGTTAAGAAATATTAAGCAAGGAATTGGTGAAATAATAGGCTGAGAATTGTGTGAGGAACTCTTTTTCAATTGATTCTTGAGGTCTCCATTTGTCCGTCAAGCTATTGTGGGTCATCTTCATGCAAATATGATGAAAGTGTGTGTGTTGGTGCAAAGAGCTACTGAAAGAGAACCTTGCAACATCAAGGTGATTTGGTTGTATCTTCCACTTTTGCTCAATATAATATAGTGGCATGTTTATTTCCCATAAAATCATTCTCATTTTATTACATGACTCCTTGATCACATGTATAGGTTTTCATTGAATATATTATTGTTTCTTTCACTTTGGTTGGTTTGTGTTTCATTGCAAGATCAATAGCACAAGAGAACCAAAGTGAAGCAGGGACAACATAGACATAAGGAAGCGATATTCAAAGGTAAGTCACTCATCTCTCTCGTTTGATAATATATTCAATGATTGAAACTTAGGGAAAGTGTCATGTCATGTCTTGTTTTGTTCTATATCTAGGTGGATCTAGGGAGATCCGTTTATGTCCGGATTCACTGATTTATCCAACAAAGAAATTGGTGACCATATTGGGGATACGACCTGTTTGTGTTTTTTTGTTGTCCATTTTCCTTTAGCCTCCTTTTTTTAATTCTAATTCAGTCTCTGAGTCTGTAGGGGATCCATCCAGGATCTTTGGATCTGAAAGTTCTTTTAGACTTTTTTCCTTTTTACAAATTTCGTTTGTTTACAAACACTTTCATACTGTATTCTATATACAGCCTACAAAAACCTTAGATTTCCTCACCCTGACTGTTTGGACCAATGTGGACTTTTCACACCCTTCCTTTATCTAGCATGTGGAAACCCAAAATTTCTGCACTGTAACCTATTGTTGGCCTGTGACATCATCTGTAATTTTTTTTGGATTTGGTCTTTTTGTCTTTTAATGCCCCCGTTTTTCTTTGATCATCTCAGAGGAAATTTTGATGATAGTATTTGACTGGTTTCTGAGTGTAATACTTGTTTTTGATTGGTTTGCAAAGATCGCGAACCCTTCATTATCATTTTGTCAGTTTTTGCTTCTTGATTTTTATCAACAAGGATATAATCTATGAATTCGATTTTGAGTGCTTGATTGATTAAAAGTCTTTTCTTTGATTTAAAGTTTTGGATTATTTTTCATTTTTTGGATTGCTTGTTGATTTGAAAGACACTTTTGTTTGTGTTTGACAAACACTTTCTTTTCATCTTTGTTTCTATCTTCATTGAAAGTTTGATTTGGGTATTTTGTTGAGTGTATCTATTTTCTTTGATTACTTTCCCTTTCCTTATTACATCCCGGAATTGGTTTTGGAAAGGAAGAATTAGAGTAATCTATTATGTTTAGTAATCAATCACAAGAAAATTGTTTGCATTCAAAATTTTTACAAGAGAACAAATTGAGAAATTTCATAGCTTATGATTTTTTGAAATTGCGTTCATTCAAGAAAAAGAAATTGTATTTTGTAGCTTATGTGGTTCCATAGAATACCTTCTCCTTCCTGTAATTAGATTTCATTGAACTGAAAACTTGCACCATTCATCTCTTCTTTCATATTACTGGGTCAAGGTCTCATAAAACATTTGTTTCATTTCTATCTCCCTCTTGTGTAAACAACAACCTCTAAAACACTGCGTAATTTTAAAATATTCTAGTAACTTTTATTTTCTAGAAACTGTATCCATCAACATTAGATAGGCTAGTGCTTTGGAATAGGTTGTGAGGAACACTCTCCAAAGCATAAAACACACTGTAGCATCTTGTGATATGGAGTGTTTAAATCCATTTGCAACATTTTTTCCTGGGAAGACCTTCTCACACAACAATCAAACATGAGGTCACATTGAGACTGGCAGAGTTACTCACCCTTCTTTGTTGGTATTGGTGTAGATATTATGTGTATTATGGGGGTCTCTTTAAAGGCATACCCACAATGATGAGTGGAAGCCTCTCAAGTTGATTTCAGGATAGATACCCTACCTTTGCACGTGGATCAGACTATCGACTGTTTCCCCAGGCATCATTGTTGTTCTTGGTAACATTAGTAGCCTATCTTTTTAGGGTCTTACACAAGGTGACTGTGGAGGGGAAAGTATTCACAATACCTGGAATCAACGTTGGCCAGACTCACTTGGGATCGATCCTTGGAGGGTATACCCACGAGTATGTGTGGGAGCTTGCACCAGGGTGTAAGTCCGTTAAGTAGGTTGTCAACTTAGATTTTCCACCCGCTCTACCCCAGCCCCTTTTTGTCTTGACTTCGTGACATAGGATTTCATCACCAACTAGTGACTTCGAAATAAGAAGGTTTGTTTGCTTGGTTTGATTTCTAGATTTTATTAGTGAGTGTTGTTTCTTTGCGTAGTTGGCCATAGATTTTTTTTGTAAAATATTTGGTTTGGACAACATTGACCCTCCACACCGTTCACCTAAGGTGAAAGGACTACCCCCAAAATATCTGAAAGGTTATCTCCATTTTCCTCCTAATTCACTAGAGGACTCCCCTACACAGGGAGAAATCTAGGACAATGTAACCTCACAAGTGGTAGGTTCTGCCTCTTTAGAAGACTTCTGAATTATTTTTGATTCTCTTGAGGCTTTCTGACTTCCTTCAACCTCATATTCTAGATACGAGAGACATATTCTCGAGATGAATTCATCAGGAGAACTTGTTGTTGAAACTATTGGAGTAGTGATTGGACCTCATACAGACCCTAGAGTAGAGAATCCCCCTTTTTCTATTGAAGAATTTAGAATCCCAACTCACATGGTGCGAGAAATTTACGGAAACATAGGAACAAATTCTTACTTCCCTGTTGTATCACAATTTCTTCAAACGTCTGTTACCTACACAATACCATTCAACCATTTTTCTGGTGCAACCAACAATATCACTGTCAATCCAGACACCCAGTCTGTTGGTCCCCCTCTAAAATTTTTCTCTCCAAATGGCCCATTCTACCATGGCTCCTCATGCTACAACTATTCCTACCAGACATGTGGTGGTTAATCAAGATCCCATTGAAACTGTTAAGAACCAAATATCAATATAGCATAGAAAAACCTCAGAAAAAGTACTCAACGCCTTGAAAAAGAGATAATTTCAGATAATAAGCCTCTTTGAGGGGGCAACCTCCTTTTACCCCACTTAAATGTTCAAGTACAAGATGATTCAAAATGAAAATGTCTCCTTGGTATATATAGGAGACTAGGAGGTATAATTACAACTAATGTCCTAAAGATGACATAAATAAAATAACATTACTAATATAATATGCCCAAATTAAGGGGTAATGAGCCAATATTAGGGCTTAACATGCCCTCCCCTTGAGACAAGTGTTGTCCGCAATGCTTGAGTAACTATGGATGCTTTTGTATAAAAGACTCATCTTCCCAAGTGGAATCTTCAACCAGTAGTTTCCTCCATTTAATGAGATACTTTGAAATGGATCTATTCCTCAGCTGGCAAACTCTTGTGTCAGTGATGGATTCAGGCTCCAATATGATTTTTCCTTCCTCATCAAGTTCTGGCAATATAGTTTGAACTGAGATCTTGTCACCTATAACCTTCTTTAAGCATGAAACATGGACAACTGGGTGTAATCGTGAAGATGCAGGCAACTCCAATTCGTATGCCATAGTACCAATCTTTTGCAACACCTTATAAGGTCCATAGTACTTTGGTGATAATTTATTATCCTTCTTCGCTTGCTTGAGGGACATCTGTTTGTATGGTTGTAGTCTTAAAAACACCCAATCCCCTACTTCAAAACTTCTTTCACTACGATGTTGATGTGCTTGTTGTTTTATGTGATTATGTGCCATGGTTAGGTTGTCCTTTAAGATTTGGAGAATTTGTTGTTGATTCTCGATGTGATCTTCCACTGCTTGAGCCTTAGATTTTTCTTTTAGAGAAGAAGTGATGGAAGGAGGGTGGTATCCGTAAAGTGCCATAAATGGTGTCATTTTTGTTGCAGTATGAAAGGAAGTGTTATACCACCATTCTGCCAAGGGTAACCATTTGAACCATTATGTTTGTTTATAAGAGACAAAGCAACGAAGGTAGCCTTCCAGACATTTGTTCACTATCTCAGTTTGTCCACTAGATTGAGGATGATAGGATGAGCTATGGGCCAATCGAGTACCCAAACAAGAAAATAATTATATCCAAAATTGTCCAGTAAAGATGGGATCTCTGTCACTTACAATAATCTTTGGGTTGCCATGTAGCTTTTGAACTGCCTCCATGAATGCGATGGCAACTGTACTAGCTTTGAAGGGATGAGAGAGTGCACAAAAGTGTGTGTACTTGATCAGTCTATCAAAAATCACCATGATGACACTCTTTCCTTTAGACTTTGGTAACCCTATGATGAAATCCATGGAAACCTCCTCCCAGCACTGACTTGGGATGGATAATGGTTGTAAAAGACTTGGGGTGTTAATTGTTTCCACCTTATTTTGTTGGAAAACCACACATTCTACCACAAACCTTTGAACATTAGTTTTAAGGCCATCCCAAAAAAAATCCTTCTTGACTATATGGTAGGTTTTCAAAAATCTCGAGTGCCCTCCTATTGGAGAGGTGTGCAATTCCAATAGTACCTTTTGTTTGAGTTGGGATTTCTTACATAAATATAAGCGATCTTTGTACCATAGTGAATCATTTTTTCATGTAAATGTATCTAATGCACTGGAATCCTGCTGCAACCTTTGAATGAGAGTCCACACTTTTTCGTCATTTTTCCATTCATCCATTGCTTCTATTATCCAATCGAGTTGGATGATCAAGATAGGACAAAGAAAGGCCTCAACATCTTCATCCTTTCTTGAGAGTGCATCTGCCACAACATTTTTCTTCCCCTTTTATAGATGATTTCAAAATCATAACCCAATATCTTAGTTACCCATTTTTGTTGTTCTTCTGAAGATAGTCTTTGTTCCAAGAAGTATTTAAGACCATCATGATTTGTTTTGACCTTGAAGTGCCTACCTATTAGGTAAGGACGCCATTTCTTCAATGCATGTAGTATTTCCATCATTTCCTTCTCATAAATGGGTTTGTGTAAGTCCCCTCCCTTGAGTGGTCGACTTTCAAAATCCAGGGGCCTTCCTTCTTGCATTAGGACAACACCAATTCCATTTCCCGAGGCATCACATTCCACAATAAAGGTTTTTGTGCAGTTTGGAGTAGTCAAGACAGGAGCTTTACACATCACCTCTTTAAGTTGTTCAAAATCTTTAGTTGCCTCTGGAGTCCATGAAAATGCATCCTTCTTAGTTAGTGTCGTTAAAGGTGCTGCTATTCTTCCATAGTTCCAAACAAACTTGTGGTAGTAACCTGTCAAACCC
>ML779863.1:545298-601957 GCA_009831015.1 Picea engelmannii
GAAGATCCTTCTAGAAGTGGAAGCTTCTATTAGGTCTTCTTACATCCGCCTTATTCTATTTTATTAAAAGGTCTTATTAATATTGACCTTTATTACATCCGAATACATTGATCTACCTATGTGCGGGTTAGGACCTTAACAAAAACACTCTCAAGTCAACCATGTTTTACCTCCCAACCTTGGTCATCCATATACAGGTTCCCTAAATCCTTCTTGGGGTCCACACTCCCAGTCGAATGTTCCTTCCCAAGGATACATTCCCTATCAACCCTACCTTGCAGGCCACATGCCTCAAAACCCCTCCCAACCGAATCTGTCGGGACCGTCTCCTTACATGCAAACTTCTTATGGTCCTACTAGTATATTGATGGGACTTCCTCCCCAAAGTCACCAATATCCTCACGTGAACATACAGTTTCCTCTTCTATCCACTTTGGATTTACCCGATTTGTCTAGAATCTTGAATGATCTTATCTTGCATTCTTCCCACTGGCCCGTCATACCAGCCAAATTACCGTACAACATCCCCAAGTTTGATGATCGACCGGGAGAAGATCCCAACAATCATGTTATGACTTTCCAGCTTTGGTGTTCATCCAACTCTTTGATGGACGAATCCATTCGGTTACGACTCTTTCAATGAACTCTCACGGGTTCGGATGAAAAGTTGTACATAGAATTACCGCAAGGTTTCTTTAACGACTTCAATACCCTAGACATAGATTTTCTCACACATTACCAGCTACCTATCCGCTATGAGATAGGAAGAAATATTTTGAGTTTCTTTAAGCAATCCTCTTCCACTCACATTTCCGATCACATCCATGAGTGGAGACGCCGAAGACGCTTGATCAAACTTGACCTTCCTGATCAGTTATTGGCTGAATGGTTCACCAAATCATTAGTCAATAAAATCCCTTGTGATATTTCCATGGGTGGCGTTGTCACTGAAGAGCAGGAAATTAGTGATCCTTAGTACCTAGATTTTGCTTATTCACAAATGGGCACTCATGACTTTCTCCCTGACGATCCTCTCCCTTCTACCACTGCTACCTCAACAAATCCACCCTAATACTAAATCCAAACTGACACTAAATCCATGTCAACCAATCACACCAACCCCAAATATCATGCTTCTAATGTTCAAGGTGTTCTGAATCCTACTCCTTCCACCTGCAAAACTTTTGAGGTTAACTCTGTTCAATCCACCCCTGTCGGCAAAAATAAATCGAAAAAAGGGAAGGGTAAGAATAAGGAGGATATAAATAATAATCCACAATCTGAAAAAAACAAAAAGCAACCTATTGATGATAAGGACAAGCGTAAACCTCGATATCCTTTCCTTATCTGTGGTGAAGTTCGCTACACGAAAGATTGTCCAAGATGTGCCAAGTTAACTAAGTTCCTTCAAGGAATCGGGAAGCCTCCCACACCTGTCGTTTTGTCACAACCTTTCCCTTTTCAGCAGCAGACTCAATTGGTCATTCATGACCAACCCATACTTACACTACTTCATATGTCCTTATGTGTACTGGTGATTCCAAAAATAACGACATTTCCATCACAGCTCAGGGTAAAGATTACTCTCCTTCTAAGGACAAAGTTGAATGTATACCACCTTCATTGGTTCAACCGCCTCCCTCAACTTCACCTCCCAATAGTCCTCTTCATATCAAATGACCGGGTCCCGATACAGTTCTCCACCCTCCTCCAAAGGGTGTTGTTTGAAAGTTTACCTTTAATCCTCATGTGCATGCTGCTCAAAACTACAGCATTGTAGAAGATCCTACGCCATCACCCTCCGCGATGTCAGCTCTCTAAGTCCTTCAAAGTTGTCCTGCTCAACGGAAGGCACTGTTAAAGGCCATTGGTGGAATTTATCCCACAAATACAAATTTGATAATCTTTGACCTGGAAGATCACATTCCAAGGTTACCTCCTCAGTTAGCATTTCATATACAAGTTGTCATCGAGAACAAGAATATATGTAGAACCGTTATTGACGAGGGATCCTCGACATGCATTATGTCTATTATCTTTTGGAAATACATTGGCTCTTCTCCCCTCACTGAATCACGCAATACACTTAAGGCTTTCAATTGTTATGGTTTTAAACCTTACAGTGTTCTTCCCTCGTTGTCTATTAAGTTGGAAGGAAAATCGGTCAATGTTGAAGTCAAGGTCTTTGATGTGCCTCTTGATTATAGCCTCTTACTTGGTCGTAGCTGGATTGAATCCATGCGTGCAGTTTTGTCTACCCTTTTCTAGGTGTTATGTTTCCCACACCAGGGAAAGGTCGTTATTTTCTACCAACTGGCATTTTTGAATTCCGATTCTTGTACTAGCAATGTACCATTCATCCTAAATACACCTCCTGGGTACGAGAATGTTTGCGTGGGTCTTCTGAAATATTAAACTTTGATGGGTACATTTCCAATCCCACCACCTGATATTCCACCTCCTTTTGTCACCTCAATCAACATGATTTCCACCTCTGTTTGTGAAACCCCCACGTCTCATGACTCATGGATAGTAACTAACCTCAGTGATTATCTTCGCTATGGAGAAAAAATTCCCTTAATTCCAGTTTAATCCTCTTATCAAGCCATTCAATCGACAACCCCTTCTACCCCCTCTCTTATTGATTCATCTCCCGATCAGTTTCATGTAATATTTCCTACATATGAGATGATCATGTCAGTTATGTCCATGGAAGACACCCCATGGGACGACGGACATCATCATTCCATTATCTTCCTAGAACAACACACCATAGAGAGTTACCAACGGATTTTGACTCTGCGGACCGTTCTTGTCGTTTCCTCTATTCCTGAGTCCACACATGATGTTATATATGAAGGGAACCTCAATAATATTTCACCCATTGTTCCTCTTGACATATCCATTAAAAATGGAGTCATCGAAAATGTTCACATCGGAGTTTCATGTTCCGCTGACGAGGTTGTCACTTATAAACCCCTTTTTTTAGGAATTTCATGACGTCTTTGCCTAGAGCTATGAATATTCGGATATTGACCCCAATATCATTATACATGAAATTAAGACCTACCTATATGCTAAACCCGTCTGATAGAGACTTCACCTGGTCAACCCTCATAAATTTGTTGTTATGAAGCTCGAAGTTGAAAAACTTCTTAATGTCATCTTTATCTATCATGTGGCTTTAACCGATTGAGTATTCAATCTAGTTATGGTCAATAAGAAACAAGGCACGATCCGTGTATGCGTCGATTATAGGGATATCAATAAATCTTGTCCTAAGAACAATTATCCAACCTTCTTCGTTGACCATATCATCGATGATTGCACCGAAAGTGAAATCTTATCTTTAATGGACGGTTTCTCTGGCTATAATCAGATTAATATTTTTCATGCGGATCAACACAAGAGCACCTTCATTTGTCCTTGGGGTACCTTTGCCTATTGGAAACTCCCATTCGGTTTGAATAATGTCGGTGTGAATTTTCAGCGTGCCATGTATTATTCCTTTCATGATATCAAGAGCATCGTACAATTGTATCTCAATGATATTCTGGCACATTCCATGCGTCGACAAGACCACCCGACACACCTCTGAGCCATTTTCATTCACTGACGTTTCTATCGTATCCATTTGAACCCACACAAATGTGTTTTTTGTGTGGAGTCCGACCAAATTTTGGGTTTTATTGTATCACTTCATGGAATTCAAGTTGACCCTTTGAAGGTTGAGGCCATCCTTACTTTACCTCCTCCTTCCACACATCGCCAACTTCAAAGTTTGCAAGGGAAGGAAAAACTCTTGGGTCGATTCATTCCCAATTATGATGCGTTAATGCAAGGATTTACTCGACTGTTGAAGAAAGGTTATGATTTTGTATGTGAGATACTGACAACAAATATTTTGATGCTTTGAAACTTCCTTTAACCCATACACCACTGCTTTTCCCACCCGATTACAGTCGAGACTATTTCCTCTACCTCGCTGCTTCAGACTCTACCATTTCCATGGTTTTAGTCCACGAAGATGATTTTCATGATGGACATGTAATTTATTATGGTAGTTGGAGTCTCACGACTATCGATGCCAAATACTTACATGTGAAGAAAATAGTTGTGGAGGCTATACAAGTCCTCCAACGTTTTCGTCATTATATCCTATTACGCAAGACCACTGTTATTTCCAATTGCAACCTCATGCAACATATCCTTATGTGTCAATTTATGGGGGGAAAGTACGCCAAATGGATTGTGATACTCTAGGAGTTTGACTTAGAGTTCGAGCGCGCTAAGTCTAATAAATCTTTGGTTTTCGCCGAACTGATATGTGACCTTCCCTCCAGTGAGACGAGAAATGTGGCAGAGGATTCCTTACCTGACAAATCCATGTTCCTGATCAGTTTTGATGACGTTTGGTATGGATGTATTATCATCTATCTCCAAATGAAAACTTTATGGCCTGATATTTCTATCATAGACCATCGTCGTATATGGTATCAATCCCATCAATACATCATTCTCGGTGACACTCTTTATCGTCGTGGTATTGAATATATTTTTTGACGCTATCTCATTTACGATGAGGCTGAGAAATCTATGAACAAATGTCACTCTAGATCATGTCGTGGTCATATGTTTGGGTATGACACTGCCCAAAATATCTTGCGAGCAGGGTATTTTTTGCCCTCACTTTTCAAGGATTGCATTATAGGTGTCCAAAAATTCCATGCTTTCCAAACATATAATAATAACATACGATCTCACCCTGCTCCCTGACACCCTGTAGTTTCTATTGGTCCTTTCACGAAATGGGGAATTAAATTCATGACATGTAACCCTCACTCGGTCGAGGGGCATGGATACATCATCATAGTGATAGATTATTTCACCAAATGGTTCGAGGTGATGCCTACATTCGATAACACTGGAAAAACATAAACACTATTCATATTCAATCATATCATCATTCGATTCAGAATCTCGCAAGCTATCGTTAGTGATCACTGTAGCCATTTTCAAAATTTCATGATGTCCAAGATTACTGAAAAATTGGATCTTCGACATGAAAACTCAACCCCCTATTACCCATAGGCCAATGGCGAGGTTGAAGCGATAAACAAATTTATCATTACTATGCTTCTACGGATAATAGGAATTCACAAGACAAGTTGGCACATGATGTTTTTTTCATCATTTGGGCCTATCGAACATCTGTGAAGTCTGCCACGAGATTTACACCTTTCTAACTATTGTATGGTATTGAAGTTTTCCTACTGATTGAATGTGAGATACCATCTTTGAATATAGCCATTGAATTTCTTCCCAACACCTCTGTTGAAGAGGAATGTCTATTGTATCTGATGCAATTAGATGAAACCCATCCTGATGCCACCTTGGTTATTGAAACTCAGAAAAAACATGTCAAATCCCAATACGACAAGCATGTCAAACCATGTGTTGTTTCTGAGGGTGATCTAGTTCTCCTCTACGAACAAGATCACAATTTACTAGGGGCTGGAAAATTCAAGGCTATGTGGTGAGGCCCTTATATTGTCAAACGAGTGTTGGATAAGAGAGCCTATAAGTTAGTGGATTATGATGGAATTCCTTTGAGTGAACCCCAAAATGGGCTTTACTTGAAGAAGTACTATGCTTAAGTCGTCTTTGCATGAGTACTTGTATTTTTACTGTATCATACTCTTGTGTGTTTTTTGCATTGTTTGGTTTCAACCCCCAACTGCTTACCTTGCATTGTGTTTGGTTTCCAAATGTCAACGTCTTCTCTACCCTACATTGGCTTTGTCGATCGCGCTAGTCGTAGTACTTAGAACCTAGCATCTTCAACTTGGGTAATCTACACACCTATGAACGAATTAATCAGTCTACATGGTGTTTTCATCAGTCATGCAACTAACAATATCATGGAATACAATGCAGTCATCAAATTATTGACCGACGTTGTTTGACTTGGGATCTGTCATCTTGTTGTACGACTTGACTCGCAATTAGTAGTACTACAGTGGAGTAATGCCTATGCTATTCGAAGTCCTACTTTATTAAGGGTATATTTATGAATTCACCTCTTGGAATGTTATTTTGATTACATTAAATATCAACACATTCCTAGATGTCTAAATACATTAACAGACGCATTAGCTAATTATGTGTTAGACAAACATTTGAGACATTTATAAATCCAATCACATTTTGTACATAAAGCAAGTAAGATAATAGAAGCCTCATGTATATATAACAATAAACGTTTTTACAAAAGAGTTTTTGTGTGAAGACCAAAATATCAAAATGTGTCAAAACGTGAAGCACATGGTTTCATATAAAAAATAGCATCAAGGATGTTGCTTACGATAACACATGACTGCCCATGCTACCCTACAGAGTAGTTGGCTAATAGAACCAGATACACCCATGGTATGTCATTGATAACATCTCAGGATCTCATCAATAGAGATGTCCAGGAAATTTGATGTCAATCCCTCTAGGTTCTTCCTGATCGCCTCGTACTCACTAGCATCCCATCCTGCTACTACGGTTTCTTCCCCTCATCTCTAGATAGGGGATGTACCTAGAGGCCGATGCAATCCTACATCTACATTGTCAAAGATTTTTTGATTAGTCTTTGGATTAAAGACATAAAAAAAAAATCATATTTTAAAATCACAAAAACATTATAAAATCAAAATATTCTTCTTACCTATGTTCCCCCATTGGGAACCTTTAGGTAGAACTAAGTTGGGTTCAACTCTAAAATCTAAATTGGCATATGCATAATCATCTATCATCAGTAGTTAAGGCCTCAACTAGTCAAAAAACACGTCATTGTATCTGATGATGGGGCCCGTCACGTGCCGAGACATGATGTCACACAACCTCTTCATCCTTGGATCTTATGGGGCTAGTAAGCCCCACTCTACCTGTAAGCACAAGAGAGGAACCCTCTCCAAGAAGGACACTAAAATAGATCTGTACCTGAATTGTTTCAGGTCCACTTTCTTGCACTTTGTCATTTGTTTCTTCATACTGCGAAGAAATCTATCACTCCAGTTAAACACCCGAGGCTCCATAAAATCCACTGCATACTGAAAGTAAATCTGGAGGGCCATGTGTGGATATGCACTCCCTACCATACATGCAATGGTAAAAAAAATATTTTGGAGGGGTATATCTCGGACACCCCTAATGGCAAGCTTGCCCTTACATCTCTCAGCATCTGGATCACAGTATCGACGGATATATTCTCTCATCGGTAGACCAGAACCTCTATCTCCTGTCAAATTCACATGGGACCCAAGGAGTGATAATCCCATCAGAAATTATATATCTTCGATATCTAGTGAGAGTATGTGGGTTCCCACATGAAAAAACTGTTGATCCACATCCCACATGTGGACTAGATACTCAAGTAACCTGATTTGGGCCCTCATGCCCTGGATTTTGAAGAACTTTAAGAGCCCACATTGTTGGAGGGAATTAACTGTTCTTGGGTCATTCCCAATGAAATGATCGTCTTCCTTGTGTTCCCTGTCCCTCCACCCCAACATTTTGATGGAAAAAAACCTGCATGATATTCATAAGGAGAAGTTAACATCTTCATTTGCTTCTTTGAAATTTTTCTATTGGCTAAACGCACATAAAGAGATTTTGATTTTCGCTCACCGCAGGTGAGGTTTTATGCGCAGTGTGAAACTTCCGCAAGTGAACCGAAGGCTACCTATGGAAACCTATGGTTTCTACAGGGCTCTATATGCACCACCTACAGTGGCCCCTCTACGCACCTACCGACCAAGAAATCAACTAAAAAAATGACTTTTAACGAGTGGAAAAGAAACTTAGTCCATTGAAAAGAAAGAGGAAAATATGATTACCTTTTTGGCAGAAGCCATTGGTCAAATAGTTTCCCGTGCCTCCCGTAATCGACAGTGGAATACTGAGGTAAAATGGATTTTTTGAGACAAGTTTTGGATAGAATGAAAATGGAATGGTAAAAATGAGTTTTTCCTTATATTTATTAAATTTTTACTTTTTCTATTAATATTTTATATTATTTTATACATTTTTTCCAAAACCTAATGGTCTAATGATATTGTGAGTATTTTGATTTTTCATAGATGAAGAAACTAGGATCCTGAACGATGGAATATAGACACATTTTTGGTTTTTATTTTTATTTTTTGTCACCTGTACCAGTACTTTTTAGGTTTTTTAGGAAAAACCTCGAGATCAGTATTTGTTCATTCGCGTGCTCGCTAATCAATGCGAATGAAACTGAGTATTCTTTTGTCATATTTTTGTACTCGTCATGGTAACACGAAAATAAAGAAACTTATGGAGTATCCTTTAAGCTCTGCTCACGCTCCGTAAAAATGAAAAGATTGTCGAGTGACCTTGTTCTTTTCACGCCCGTAAAAGTATTTGAAGAAAATGTTTGATGGGAAATACTTTATCAATTTTTCAGTCTCATTAAACTGATTTACGAAAAAGGAACTGAGAGAGTCCTCTTTAAGTGTTTTTCAGACTCTCTAAATATGAAAAACCCCCGAGTTTTCTCTCTTTGGACTCGTTAAAAAAAAATCGAAAGACCTACATGGAATCAAACCACTCCTTCTTAGGGTTCATTAAATATACTCTGAGGGACTCATCCAAAGGACGGTCTTACATCAACAAGCATACATTATCCTCCTCAATCTTGCGTAAAAATAAAGAGGTACTCACCAGAAATGGTGGGGGAAATTTTGGGAAAGAAATGTGTATCAGTATTTGTGTTAGTGGTAGTAATAGTCTCTCTTGAACATGACACACCCTTTATCATTATATATCCGAGTTGGGTAATCCATTTGTCTCTCGTCTGGCCTTCTGCAAGTTCATATATTGAGTCATCCTTGATTCAATGCTGCCAAGACCATATTCGTGTCATTCATATGTTCAAGAGAATTCCAAACAAGACCTCTATCGAGTCGACCATCTGCAGTTATCAATTCCTACCATAATAATTTTTCATACTTTGATCTACCCTAAATCTGTTACTTATTTCGTGTCATTGATTGGGGATACATCAAATCCCTCTTGTGACGAGTCTTTTCCTGTCGAATTCAACTCATTATCTAGGAAAAAGACTTAGAAATCGATTAGTACCTTAGAACCTGCATGCCTTAATGGCGGGTTTCTTCACTTTCGACAATGGGTTCACATCATTGACCCCTCATTGAGATATTCTATCCAGTGCTCGACTTCATCTCATTTATTTGAATTTGATGGATTGTACTACGGTACCTTGGGCATCATTGACATCAATGGTGATTTCCATCGCACTTGTTAACGGTTTTCATCAATGACCGGTAATCAAGTGGTTTCTACCATGTTCGACTTCAGAACCTGCAATCGCATGGATAGATTCGTACTTATGGATGATGGGATTGAAGACTCTGGATCTCATCATTTTGATCCAGGTTGCAATGCAGTATTTATGATTTGTATTGACACATAGATCCACTTTGTATGTCTCATGGCTATGTCTGAATTCGAGTTTTCTAGAGCATAGATCCACAGTGTATTCCTAGTGGCTATGCAAAATCTTAGTGACATGGATCCACGGTGTATGATTAGTGTCCATGACTGAAATTTATGATTTAAATCACTTGTAGTCTAAGCATGGTAATTCCTACCTCAGAAATGGTATCATATTGTGCATATGCTTGGTTGTTTGCAGGTTCTCGATTGGTGCGCTCTTTGTTTCCAACACACACACATGTTTTACAAAGTATTTCGGCTGTCATGAATTCCAACATCATACTTTGGGGGGAATTTTGTTACACATTATTTTTTCCACCATGATGATGTTTCTACAAGCATGTGTTCAGGCTCTCAAAAGGATCTTTTTCATGATAAAATTGACTGGTTTCTTCCTCTAGAAAACTTGTTTTTAGGAAGACGTCGCAGGCTACATATAGAAACAAAGTGGAAATTCCTGATTTCCACAGGCTATCCTACACCTGGCTTGCGGAGTTTTTGTAGGATGCTATATAGACAGGGTGCATTGGCATTTTAAGACTAAATAAAGGAAGAAGTTCATGAAGGATCTACAAGGAAATCTTCTAGATTATGAGGCAGTTTTCGTATGGTTGGGATCCTACTGGCTTATCTGATTTGGTGGGATCATCCTAATCTCTTTAACCACTTCTCCTTCTCTTATATAATGATGGGTTTCTCATGGAAAAGGTTAATCAATATTAAGAAAGGAATTGATGAAAGAATAGGCTGAGAATTGTGTGAGGAACTATGCTTCAATTGATGCTCGAGGTCTCCATTTGTCTATCAAGCTATTCTGGGTCATCTTCATGCAAATCTAAAGCAAGTGTGTGTGTTGCATCAAAGAGTCGTTGAAAGGGAACCTTGCGACATAAAGGCGATTTGGTTGTGTCTTCCACTTTTTCTCAATATAATACAGTGGCATGTTTATTTCCCATAAAATCATTCTCATTTTATTACATGACTCCTTGATCACATGTATAGGTTTTCATTGAATATATTATTGTTTCTTTCACTTTGGTTGGTTTGTATTTCATTGTAGGATCAATAGAACAAGAGAACCGAAGAAAGGTAAGGACAACATAGACATAAGGAAGCAATATTCAAAGGTATGTCAGTCATCTCTCTCATTTGATAATAGATTCAATGATTGAAACTTAGGGAAAGTGTCATGTACTGTCTTGTTTTGTTCTAGATCTAGGTGGATCTAGGGATATCAATTTATGTCCAAATGCACCGATTTATCCAAGAACACCGGGTGATACGAGGTACTAAAGTTAAGTTGGGTTCCCAAGGCCTCTTGGAAACTAATGCAAAATTGTCCAATAAACACTAATCCTCGATCGGATATAATACTCTTAGGCATGTGATGCACCTTCACAATATCATTGATAAAAACTCAAGTTATGTCAAGAACTTGATATGTCATACGCACATGAATAAAATGAGCACTCTTCGTTAGAGTGTCGACTACCACAAAAATTGAGTCATGTCCCCTTTTCTTCAGTGGCAATCCAATAATGAAATCCATCGAAATGACCTCCCATTTTGATTCTGGAATTGCATGTGGTTGTAGTAATCATGTCATATGTCTATGTTTAGCCTTCACTTGCTGACATTGTATACATATTTCCACGCAGTTGACTATCTCTGCCTTCATTCCTTTCAAGAAGAATAAGGGTTTAATCTCTACCCTCATCTTCATGACCCCCAGGTGAGCCATGTACACTTCTTTGTTAGCCTCTTATAGGATCAAACTCCTCAACTCATCGTTGGGCGGTATGTAAATTCAAATTTTAAATCTCAATAATCCATTGTTGTCCATAGTAAATCCTTCAAATTTTGGTACCATCATTGTGTTTTGTCCGATAAAATCCTTGAGCTCTTTGTACCAATCATGTTTGAGCTGTAAAGTTAGAATCTTTTCACGAAGATCCGTCTGAAAAGGCATCACCAAAAATATGTGTGGTCTCCAACTCAATGCATCCACCACTCTGTTCATTAT
The DNA here is from genome assembly GCA_009831015.1 of Picea engelmannii. NCBI lineage: Eukaryota > Viridiplantae > Streptophyta > Pinopsida > Pinales > Pinaceae > Picea > Picea engelmannii. The sequence continues at coordinate 556,847 of ML779863.1, forward strand.
TCCTTTTATGTTTGTAATCTCAAAATCATACTCGTTAATTAGTTCTGAACAACTTCGTTGTCATGCATTCAAGTCGCTTTGCGTAAAGATGTGTTGTAGTCCACATTGGTCCATTTTTAGTTTGAATTTTCATCGAATAAGGTAGTGTCTCCAAACTCTCAAGGCATAAACAATGGATAACAACTATAAATCATGCGTTGCGTAGTTCCCCTCATCCCTTCTCAACTTTATTGAGATGTAAGCGATCACTCGACCGTCTTGCATCAAGACTCTTCCTAAGCCTTCCTTGGGTGCATCGGTGCATACCAAGAATTCCTAGTCCATGTCAGGGACCTTTAGTATCGGTGTTGTTTTCAAAATCTCCTTGAGCCTATGAAATTCTTTCATACAATTCTTGGTCCAAACAAACTTCTTGTTCTTCTTCTGCAATTCTGTAATCGGATTTTCTATCTTCGAAAAACCCTTGATGAACCATTGATAGTATCCTACTAAACCCATGAAGCTACATATTTTCGGGACATTCGTCGGCATAGTTCATTCCATAATAGGCTCGACCTTTGCTGGATCCATGGGGATACCTTCCCCAGATATGACATGCCCTAAGTAGTGAATATTCAATTAATAAAATGAGCATTTAGACAATTTCCCATACAATTTTTTTTCTCTCACAAACACTGTAGTACCAAGTGAAAGTTCTCGTCATGATCCTCCATCATCCCAGAGTAAATCAACATATCTTCAATGAATACTTGAACGAACTTGTCCAAGTACTCATGGAGCAACCCATTCATCAAACTCATAAATACCCCTGGGGTGTTCGTCAGTCCAAATGGTAAAACAATAAACTTGTAATGTCCAAACCTTGTCTTAAGGGTGGTTTTAGGGATGTCATGCTCTTTGATCCATAACTGGTGATACCTTGATATCAAGTCTATCTTTGAAAACACCTTCACGCCTTTCATCTAATCAAACAAATCATCAATCCTTGGAAATGGATATTGATTCTTGATTGTTTCCATGTTTAATTGATGGTAGTCAATGCAGAGTCTTCATGACCCATCCTTCTTCTGTATGATAAGTACAAGCACACCCCACGGTGACACACTTGGATGTATAATTCCTAATTCCAACAAATCCTTCAATTTCATTTTCAACTTCTGTAACTCCAGTGTCGACATCTGATAAGGCATTATTTCTATTGATTCAGTTCCCAATTTTAGGTCTATGGTAAATTCCAATTCTCTCTCTAGAGGCATCCTAGGTAACTCCTTAGGGAAGATGTCTGCAAACTCTCTCACCACTGGAAGGTGTTCTAGACCTTTCACAACTCCCTTCTTGTTTAAATCAAGGATTGCATAAATCTTACATCCCTTGTGCATGCCCTTCCTTAGCTACAAGGAAGAGATGAACCTCAAGGAGACTCCCTAGTTCTGACCTACAATCATGCATCTCTGTCCCTCATCAAATAACGAGCTCAACCATTTCATCTTACAGTCGATTATTGCATCATGTGATTCCAACCAGTCCATATCGATCATGACATCATAAGACCCTAAGGCTGTGACGTATAGGTATTCAGGTGAGAATCATACTAAAGTAGCTCCATAAAATGGGCCTCATACTTAGCCACTGTACGGTCTCCCTATCACAAGGCATTGAACTCGTTGAGCTAATGCTCAATGAATTTCTTATCCATATACCTCTCCCAGAACCATTCCTCAAACAATTCCCATGAGATGTCTTCGACTTCCATGTTCAATTGCAGTAGGAACGTCTTCCACCATAGAAGAGCGCTTCCCTTCAGTTGAAATACTGCCATGTGGATATTCATGTTGGAGGTATAGTCATGAAGTGAAAAGCACATCACCATATTCTCCAACCATGCCTCGGTGGCTGCATTGTCCGAGGCACCAAAGAACTCAGGAAATTTTACCTTCTCAAGTTCATGGTGAATGCTACCATTACCAACTAGAGTGCACGGTGGACCCTCAGGGGGTGTTGATGCCTTAGCATCATTTCTATAACATCAACAAGCATACATTATCCTCCTCAATCTTGCGTAAAAATAAAGAGGTACTCACCAGAAATGGTGGGGGAAATTTTGGGAAAGAAATGTGTATCAGTATTTGTGTTAGTGGTAGTAATAGTCTCTCTTGAACATGACACACCCTTTATCATTATATATCCGAGTTGGGTAATCCATTTGTCTCTCGTCTGGCCTTCTGCAAGTTCATATATTGAGTCATCCTTGATTCAATGCTGCCAAGACCATATTCGTGTCATTCATATGTTCAAGAGAATTCCAAACAAGACCTCTATCGAGTCGACCATCTGCAGTTATCAATTCCTACCATAATAATTTTTCATACTTTGATCTACCCTAAATCTGTTACTTATTTCGTGTCATTGATTGGGGATACATCAAATCCCTCTTGTGACGAGTCTTTTCCTGTCGAATTCAACTCATTATCTAGGAAAAAGACTTAGAAATCGATTAGTACCTTAGAACCTGCATGCCTTAATGGCGGGTTTCTTCACTTTCGACAATGGGTTCACATCATTGACCCCTCATTGAGATATTCTATCCAGTGCTCGACTTCATCTCATTTATTTGAATTTGATGGATTGTACTACGGTACCTTGGGCATCATTGACATCAATGGTGATTTCCATCGCACTTGTTAACGGTTTTCATCAATGACCGGTAATCAAGTGGTTTCTACCATGTTCGACTTCAGAACCTGCAATCGCATGGATAGATTCGTACTTATGGATGATGGGATTGAAGACTCTGGATCTCATCATTTTGATCCAGGTTGCAATGCAGTATTTATGATTTGTATTGACACATAGATCCACTTTGTATGTCTCATGGCTATGTCTGAATTCGAGTTTTCTAGAGCATAGATCCACAGTGTATTCCTAGTGGCTATGCAAAATCTTAGTGACATGGATCCACGGTGTATGATTAGTGTCCATGACTGAAATTTATGATTTAAATCACTTGTAGTCTAAGCATGGTAATTCCTACCTCAGAAATGGTATCATATTGTGCATATGCTTGGTTGTTTGCAGGTTCTCGATTGGTGCGCTCTTTGTTTCCAACACACACACATGTTTTACAAAGTATTTCGGCTGTCATGAATTCCAACATCATACTTTGGGGGGAATTTTGTTACACATTATTTTTTCCACCATGATGATGTTTCTACAAGCATGTGTTCAGGCTCTCAAAAGGATCTTTTTCATGATAAAATTGACTGGTTTCTTCCTCTAGAAAACTTGTTTTTAGGAAGACGTCGCAGGCTACATATAGAAACAAAGTGGAAATTCCTGATTTCCACAGGCTATCCTACACCTGGCTTGCGGAGTTTTTGTAGGATGCTATATAGACAGGGTGCATTGGCATTTTAAGACTAAATAAAGGAAGAAGTTCATGAAGGATCTACAAGGAAATCTTCTAGATTATGAGGCAGTTTTCGTATGGTTGGGATCCTACTGGCTTATCTGATTTGGTGGGATCATCCTAATCTCTTTAACCACTTCTCCTTCTCTTATATAATGATGGGTTTCTCATGGAAAAGGTTAATCAATATTAAGAAAGGAATTGATGAAAGAATAGGCTGAGAATTGTGTGAGGAACTATGCTTCAATTGATGCTCGAGGTCTCCATTTGTCTATCAAGCTATTCTGGGTCATCTTCATGCAAATCTAAAGCAAGTGTGTGTGTTGCATCAAAGAGTCGTTGAAAGGGAACCTTGCGACATAAAGGCGATTTGGTTGTGTCTTCCACTTTTTCTCAATATAATACAGTGGCATGTTTATTTCCCATAAAATCATTCTCATTTTATTACATGACTCCTTGATCACATGTATAGGTTTTCATTGAATATATTATTGTTTCTTTCACTTTGGTTGGTTTGTATTTCATTGTAGGATCAATAGAACAAGAGAACCGAAGAAAGGTAAGGACAACATAGACATAAGGAAGCAATATTCAAAGGTATGTCAGTCATCTCTCTCATTTGATAATAGATTCAATGATTGAAACTTAGGGAAAGTGTCATGTACTGTCTTGTTTTGTTCTAGATCTAGGTGGATCTAGGGATATCAATTTATGTCCAAATGCACCGATTTATCCAAGAACACCGGGTGATACGAGGTACTAAAGTTAAGTTGGGTTCCCAAGGCCTCTTGGAAACTAATGCAAAATTGTCCAATAAACACTAATCCTCGATCGGATATAATACTCTTAGGCATGTGATGCACCTTCACAATATCATTGATAAAAACTCAAGTTATGTCAAGAACTTGATATGTCATACGCACATGAATAAAATGAGCACTCTTCGTTAGAGTGTCGACTACCACAAAAATTGAGTCATGTCCCCTTTTCTTCAGTGGCAATCCAATAATGAAATCCATCGAAATGACCTCCCATTTTGATTCTGGAATTGCATGTGGTTGTAGTAATCATGTCATATGTCTATGTTTAGCCTTCACTTGCTGACATTGTATACATATTTCCACGCAGTTGACTATCTCTGCCTTCATTCCTTTCAAGAAGAATAAGGGTTTAATCTCTACCCTCATCTTCATGACCCCCAGGTGAGCCATGTACACTTCTTTGTTAGCCTCTTATAGGATCAAACTCCTCAACTCATCGTTGGGCGGTATGTAAATTCAAATTTTAAATCTCAATAATCCATTGTTGTCCATAGTAAATCCTTCAAATTTTGGTACCATCATTGTGTTTTGTCCGATAAAATCCTTGAGCTCTTTGTACCAATCATGTTTGAGCTGTAAAGTTAGAATCTTTTCACGAAGATCCGTCTGAAAAGGCATCACCAAAAATATGTGTGGTCTCCAACTCAATGCATCCACCACTCTGTTCATTATTCCTTTTATGTTTGTAATCTCAAAATCATACTCGTTAATTAGTTCTGAACAACTTCGTTGTCATGCATTCAAGTCGCTTTGCGTAAAGATGTGTTGTAGTCCACATTGGTCCATTTTTAGTTTGAATTTTCATCGAATAAGGTAGTGTCTCCAAACTCTCAAGGCATAAACAATGGATAACAACTATAAATCATGCGTTGCGTAGTTCCCCTCATCCCTTCTCAACTTTATTGAGATGTAAGCGATCACTCGACCGTCTTGCATCAAGACTCTTCCTAAGCCTTCCTTGGGTGCATCGGTGCATACCAAGAATTCCTAGTCCATGTCAGGGACCTTTAGTATCGGTGTTGTTTTCAAAATCTCCTTGAGCCTATGAAATTCTTTCATACAATTCTTGGTCCAAACAAACTTCTTGTTCTTCTTCTGCAATTCTGTAATCGGATTTTCTATCTTCGAAAAACCCTTGATGAACCATTGATAGTATCCTACTAAACCCATGAAGCTACATATTTTCGGGACATTCGTCGGCATAGTTCATTCCATAATAGGCTCGACCTTTGCTGGATCCATGGGGATACCTTCCCCAGATATGACATGCCCTAAGTAGTGAATATTCAATTAATAAAATGAGCATTTAGACAATTTCCCATACAATTTTTTTTCTCTCACAAACACTGTAGTACCAAGTGAAAGTTCTCGTCATGATCCTCCATCATCCCAGAGTAAATCAACATATCTTCAATGAATACTTGAACGAACTTGTCCAAGTACTCATGGAGCAACCCATTCATCAAACTCATAAATACCCCTGGGGTGTTCGTCAGTCCAAATGGTAAAACAATAAACTTGTAATGTCCAAACCTTGTCTTAAGGGTGGTTTTAGGGATGTCATGCTCTTTGATCCATAACTGGTGATACCTTGATATCAAGTCTATCTTTGAAAACACCTTCACGCCTTTCATCTAATCAAACAAATCATCAATCCTTGGAAATGGATATTGATTCTTGATTGTTTCCATGTTTAATTGATGGTAGTCAATGCAGAGTCTTCATGACCCATCCTTCTTCTGTATGATAAGTACAAGCACACCCCACGGTGACACACTTGGATGTATAATTCCTAATTCCAACAAATCCTTCAATTTCATTTTCAACTTCTGTAACTCCAGTGTCGACATCTGATAAGGCATTATTTCTATTGATTCAGTTCCCAATTTTAGGTCTATGGTAAATTCCAATTCTCTCTCTAGAGGCATCCTAGGTAACTCCTTAGGGAAGATGTCTGCAAACTCTCTCACCACTGGAAGGTGTTCTAGACCTTTCACAACTCCCTTCTTGTTTAAATCAAGGATTGCATAAATCTTACATCCCTTGTGCATGCCCTTCCTTAGCTACAAGGAAGAGATGAACCTCAAGGAGACTCCCTAGTTCTGACCTACAATCATGCATCTCTGTCCCTCATCAAATAACGAGCTCAACCATTTCATCTTACAGTCGATTATTGCATCATGTGATTCCAACCAGTCCATATCGATCATGACATCATAAGACCCTAAGGCTGTGACGTATAGGTATTCAGGTGAGAATCATACTAAAGTAGCTCCATAAAATGGGCCTCATACTTAGCCACTGTACGGTCTCCCTATCACAAGGCATTGAACTCGTTGAGCTAATGCTCAATGAATTTCTTATCCATATACCTCTCCCAGAACCATTCCTCAAACAATTCCCATGAGATGTCTTCGACTTCCATGTTCAATTGCAGTAGGAACGTCTTCCACCATAGAAGAGCGCTTCCCTTCAGTTGAAATACTGCCATGTGGATATTCATGTTGGAGGTATAGTCATGAAGTGAAAAGCACATCACCATATTCTCCAACCATGCCTCGGTGGCTGCATTGTCCGAGGCACCAAAGAACTCAGGAAATTTTACCTTCTCAAGTTCATGGTGAATGCTACCATTACCAACTAGAGTGCACGGTGGACCCTCAGGGGGTGTTGATGCCTTAGCATCATTTCTATAAAAACAATTGATCAATGCCTCAAATATCCATTGAAAGGACCTCATCAACCTAACCACATCACCCACAACAATCTGTTCCTACCCGACAACTTCTTCATCTAGCTGGGGGTTATACCCCTCGGGCATGGATTCTACTGGAGGCATTGCACCTCCTCCCCTGGCACCACATCGTGAATATATATGGTGTCATCTAACCATTCTTATCAGATGGGTAGTTTAAAGTTTTAATTAGCTCTAGGTTAATACTCAAGGGTTTACTCCAGTGGAAAGCATGGTGATCCAAAGTCACAGGGTTGAAGTTGATCTGATACCATATGTAACGACCCCCATCATTACAACTATATGCGAAGAAAAGAATTTTTTTTGTGTGTTTTTTAAGCAGGAAGGCAATCAACGAAAATAATTAATCAACACAGCTTGACGACGAACACAACTTACACATTCAGGCAATAGACAACAACAACCCAACACGCTAGTGCATCATGCATCTGGATGAAACATGTGATAATCAAAAGACAGATAAAAATGACTACCTTCCCGACAAAATAAAGACAACACCTACAAGCTAAAGGACAACATCAATGACCCGACAATGGGTTTTGACGACCAGTAACTAGAAACCTGTAAGGCATGCAAAACCAACCGCATTAAGGTGTTACAGAACCAAGTACCAACATCAAATACAACGAACAATGCCCACATCGAGAAGCACAAGACTCTGACCAAGTTATCATTCACATCTATCCATCAGGGTGCCCAATGATCCCTTGATTAGGAATCTTGTCGTCACAAGGCAATAGGTGTGATAGTAACCATGGCGCAACATAACATATCTAGACCTTTAACCCAAGCTAAATCCCTTGTGCTACGAGACCAAAATATCTATCAGTAAATACATGATGACTATACCCAAGCACCCAAACAACAAGTCGAAAAGACGCAATGTGAAAACACTCAAAACTAAATTGCACAGATGACCGAAGGATGTCTAGTTCCTATAAAGAAAACATATGTGGTGAAACAACTATGACCAACCACCATCTCAATTCTACTTAAGTCTCAAGGCACATAGAACCAATTAACTGTTAAACTATTAATCGTTTTAGCTAAAAAATATTAATCCCTCAACCATTAATCCAAAACAAGATATTAAGCTATTATGCTAATAAACCATTAAATTCTATGTTAGAGATTTAAAAATCAAACATTCCTAGAAAGATGATCCTAAAGTGTGAACCCATTGAACCTGTCTGTAGCAATGAAATTATATCTATATCACATCATCCCAAAGTCCATGAAATTTTTATCATTTAAAATCTATATTCTTGGTAATGTTCGCTATCCTATACAACATATTACAATAGTATTAAGGGATATAAATCCATGGTTCATGCAATTTTTTTCGTATTAGTGTTCATCTCTGAGTTTTGAGATAATCCAAGTTCCTTGAGCCAATCCTAATCCAAATTTTAATAGTACATTAGGTTTCCTTGCACATCCATTTTATAACCACTAACATAGATTTATCTTAACCCTAATCTATCGCTAACTAGCATAGAATTATCCAATAGTCTAGTTGTCTAGAATTGATAACTCTGCCTAACACATAATTCACTATAGATGTAAAAACGCAGTCTTCATACCAATCGTTTCCTATATATAAATGGATGACATTCCATTGTATAATTTCTCTATCAATCAATGTGTAATTCATTGTGATTCAATGTATAATTTCGTTGTATATATATCTCTGTGTATATTAAATTCGCAGTATGTATATATCTCTATGTATATTAAATTCGCAGTATATATATCAAAATCATAGAGTAATTAAATGATAATGTTTTCATTTAAATCTATGAAATCACAGAGTAAAATAAATGAGGTTGTTATGTAATGCAATAAATATAAAATTGTTGTGTTATATCGCTAAGAAAAAACACTTAGGGTTTCCATGGTAATACTTGGACAAACAAGGGAATTAAATTACCAAGTGTGGGAGGAAAGACACTGGGCATATGATAGAAAATTTTGAGCACAAATGGATAAATGAAGAGACATTCATTCAATACGCCGAGATTGATCATTGGAAAACGCAGGCAGAGATTTATCTTTCAAGAACGCAGGGATTGCCATTCAAATCAGAGGTTTGTCATTCACAATGTAGATTTTTATCAATAAAAGTGCAAGTAGAGATTTATCAATCCAAATGTAGGGATTTTCATTCAAACTCAGAGGTTTATCATTCACAACGCAAAGTTTTATCAATAAAACTCAGGCATAGATTTATCATTAAAATCGCAGAGATTATACCAATAAAAGTGTTGGGTAATATGCCAAGAAATCGCATAGATGAATCGATCAGAGATGAATAAAACAAAACATAGAGTTACTCAATCACAATAAGGCGCAAAGAACAATCATTCGGTAAAGAATCAATCGAAAATGCAAGAATACTCATTCATAAAAAGGCACAAGGATTAGAGATTAATCATAAGAGAAAAACGCAGAGATAAGTAAGGGATATATGACTGGGAGAAATTTATCCTTCTCTTATTCTCCATGCACAAGAAGGAAGAGCATTTGAATCTATAGGTATTTAAACACCATAGTGATGACCATCGATTTGGCTCCTTGCTAACTGCTCAAGCACAGACTAATAACTTAAGGGATAAGGGACAGAAGATAAAAACTCAAATTTTCTTCGTATTAATCAATAAAACAAATGCAGAGAAGTCATTGCAATAAATGGTTGGATTCTCCATGGGAAATCAATTTAGAATACAATGAGCAAGGGGATTCAAATACCGTATGAAAGCAGGTGCAAGAAGGCTCATGGAAATGAAATATTCAACCGAGCACAAAAAAAAATAATATGTGTAAATTAAATTTCATTGCATGTAACAACTTTAACAGGCATACCTTATCCAAACATGAATTCTATGAAGTTTTTGTCCCATGTCCATTCCATCCAACTCATGTTGGCCAACTGATATGACCTCACTGGTACCTCCCAGCCAAATCTAGGGGTACTCTTCTTCCCCCTGAGCCCCCCCAACCACAAAGGGGCCACACACACAATACCAGAGAATGATAGCACCCATATCACCTCGCAAGGTCAAGCTACCACTCGTTACCCGAGCTGGGTATCCCAACTCCCACAAGAGAAATTCCAGTCAAGGTAAAATTTCAGCAGTGTAACGTTACGCAAAAAGATAAGATCCATACTCCTCCTCCTCCATCCTTTTTATAGAGTTTTCAAGTAGTTAGTTCCGAAATTTTAATTAAATTCCTTTTTCATTTAATTAATTTTGAAAAACCTTCGTCGTACACATGTTGCTTGATCCCTTAGTTGCACCAGAAAATCAATTTTATTAATAAATTAATATTCCTATTTTCCTCACGTACCTAAAAGAATTCCTAAAAACACTCCTTGGTGTCCCAAAATTCCCTTACACTTCTTAAATGACTTACTCCTTACTTAATTCCTAGTTGAGTTCATAATTAGAAGGTTCCAAAGACAAGCTTCCTTACTAAGTTAGACATTCATCTTTTTCTTTATGTTTCCCCTTTTCTTTAAGTTTCCTATTTCCTTTAAGTTTCCCCCTTTTTCCTTTTTAACTAAAAATCAATTTAGCAAATGTATATAAAACAACCATTTACCATTTTTCCTTTTTAATTAAAAATTAATTTAGCAAGTGTAAATAAAACAACCATTTATCCCCTTTTTCCTTTTTAATTAAAAATTAATTTAGCAAGTGCAGATAAACAAAAACCATTACCCCTTTTTTAAAATTTAATCCTCCATTATAATTTTGAATTTAATAAATAAGTTTGAATTTCTTACCCTCCTTCTGGTTACATGTTTATTTATTATTAGTTTTTTTGACCACATGTTCTACTTAGAATTAGGTTTTCATTTCACTAGGCTAGGCGGCATTGTTTTTACGGAAAATTGTTTTTAAACCTTACTTATCACATCATTTATTTTAAGGTCGACTAGGTTTATTCACTTACTCGTTAAAATCACAACGTTCCCTTTAGGACGCACTACATGCTCCAAGGGTGCCACTCGCCTCTTTCTGTTTTCCTTGAGCGACGTGCCCTTTAGGACGCACTACGTGCTCCAACAGTGCCACTCACCTCTTGACTGACTTTGGTAGACTTCAAACCCCTGGTGTCAATACTCTGTCGGGTGATCTTGTGGGAGACTAAGGGACTCTAAGGATCAAGGCCCATGCCTTATTACACACCCCTTAGAATCTTCGTGAGAAACTGTCACGGTCTGTCCTCACAACATCCGGGGTCTTCTCAAACTAGGTAATGGTTAACCTACAGTTCGAGCCACGACGAGAGTGCTAGTAGTTTGTGGTAGGGATACTGCCACACCTCTCCCTCAATATCTTTGGTTGTCTTGCGTGACCCGTCTACTCCAAATGTGAATCTGGTCAGCAAGCTATTGTCAGCCTACATCATCAACAAATCATGTCAGCAATAATAATCAATCATCATAACATCTAATCATATGTACATATTTCACGTCAACAACATTCAAACCCAACATTCCACTCTCTGACTTGTTTCAGAGTCTAAGGGGTTTCATCGATGCCTTTGCATCCTCAATGTACAAATTCCTACACACTCAGGAGAACCCAGTTAATAACACTTGTCTATGTAAATCCAACAAAATAACATATCATCAAATCCATAATATCTCATAATCATATTCAAAATGACCATTAGTATAATAACTCGGATCATTTGCAAGAAAGTGTCCTCAAAGAATAAGTTCCCTCAGTGCATGCAAGAGAGGGATGTTACAGATACAATTATATGTATCTAGATCTAGAATTAGAAGTAAACTATCCTAAAATGCGTCAAACATTTACTAGTTACCTAACACATACCAATCTGTTGTTTGGTTCATCATTCTGAATGACCTCCTTCCAACCATCACAACAATATTTTTCATACTCCTTAAGATATTCTACTGACATGGTATCTATCTCCCCATATGTTTTATAAACAAAAATGGTCCGAGAATTGACTTCTTCTCACTGACGGTTCAAACCAACATCAACGCCATAAAAAAATGATTCCAAATTTTTCCCAATTGAATTCCTAGCCTGTTTTCCAACATCTGATGAAGCTCGCAACGCTGAATGTGAAGAAAATTCCCCTGTTGGTTAAGATACTAAAGGTCATGGAGGCCTCTGCAATGTCGCATTTTGATATGCCCATTTTCAATAATATGTCCGTCCTATACGAGCCCCATATTAATCAGACGGTAGACTAGTATAATCAGGGTGCATGTCCATGAAAAAATCTGCATAAAAGTGTCTATCAAAATATAGTGGAACCTCATCATTCCACCACAATTTCCCATATGCTACCAAAAATCCATTATACAAATGTCCTACTATGTTGGGGTTCTTAAAATATTGCACCTTCAACACCTTTCAATTTGGCCCATCTTTGAAATTGAAAATCAAAATTTCATTTTCTTTTGAAACTTTATCTTTTACCTCGTCCCATTTATCAAGGCCCATTACCTATCACTTTCACCACCTCATCAATTCGATAAAATCTAAGTGGTTGGCCCCATCTTTTGGTATGCATTTATAAAGTTTTGCAATGAATGAAAATCAATCTGCAAGCTTTGTTTACTCTATCGAGGGAGATCCAAAATCTTCAAATCATTTTCCAACCTTATTTTAACACTTGAGAATTACTCAAGGGTCACTGCTTCAGTAATCCCTTCCCATGGAATCTCATCACCTACATCAAAAGGATAGGTGAACGTAGGCGTGTAATCTTTTGTTTCTTGATAACGTCACCTCCTAAATCCACCTTCACCCTCTTCACCAACAGTAGAATCTTTATGAAACCCACACTCTCTTTCATTGTCTTCCATTGAACTAAACTCATTGTCTACACACACATTTTAAAGTAATTACAACATTTAACTTGACATAAATATAAATACACAAAAATACAACAAAAATAAACAAAATCAAAGAAAATTACCAAACATATTTTCTTTTCCTGATGTATTCCCTACATTATCAGGTGTAGGAGTATCAATTTGAAACCTATCTAAGAACGTTTCATCCATAGCACTTTCTTGAGAACATTCTTGAGTTGATCTATTCACAAACTCATTTGATAATCTCCTCTAAGGAGATTGTTGTTGGTCACTCAGAGTCTCAGTCGAAGAAGGGGTTCCTCTTCTTCCTTCTTGGGATAGCCTAGAGCATTTGTGATGAATGTTTGGAGACTTGTGTCTCGACATCTTGCCTCAATATCTATCCTTTTTAAATTCATAAATATGAAAGTTCATAAGTTTTAGAAACATTAAATGGAAATACTAAATTTGTAACACAAGCATTTAAGAACATATATTGAAAAAACATATATTTGAAAAACTAGAACAACTATATTTTTACAATCCCTGACAAAACATTTACTTAAAAATGAAACAAGAAACAATATCACATGATGCATGTTGTTACTATCCTCTTAGATATATTCTCAGAAAAATATTCAAGGGATCATTGATCAAACCCTCAAGGAAGATCTCATCATGATACATGGAACAAATTGCCAAGGAGAAATTTTAGGGTAAAATATCAATATACTAACCAACAACATACACATGTGGCACCAATAATAGAAGATAATTACAACATATTCAAGGTGGCATTAGAAAGCACATAAAGAGGATGACACCAACAAAAATATGAGGAAGGTGACACTAGCAAGTAGGACCAAAATCCCCAAACAATAACCAATAAGATATCTCCAACAAGATGGAAAAGACTAAGAAGAGGGGTCGTAGCCACACAATTAAATAATTAAATAAGTCAAGAGAAACAAGTCAAGGAAACTAACTTTATTTAGGAAAAAGAAAAGAAACAAAACTAAAAACCCACACAACAATTAAGGGGGGCATAATGCAATCAAGGGTGGTTTCAACACAAAGTCAACAATTAAATTCTTCCAAAGTCAAGAAGGATAAATTTATTTAGGTAAAGCACAAAACCAAAAACCCACACAACAATTAAAGGGAGCGTAAGTCAAACAAGGATGATTCCAAGACAAAGTTAACAATTAAGTTCTTATTGAATGACAAAATGTCCACATGATTCTCATGATATTTACTTATAAGATTTTATCATCCCATCATAAAAGGAAGACCAATAATGTGATCATTCTCTTCTTAACTACTCCTAGGTCTCATGGACCATCCCGAGAGAGAAAAGAATCACACATTGTCTCAACATGGTACTTTAAAAAAAAACAAAAAAAAACCAAAAAACCTAAGAAAGATCAATAATGTGATCATTCTTTTCTTTGGATGTTATTTATTTTATACATTTGTTGTTCTTCAATAATGAGACAAGCTCAAATTCAAGCCCGTCCCTGTACATGAATAGGTCCAAATTTGGATCTATCATCCCATCTGATAAACATATTATACATCTACTTGTATGTGCCTGATATGGTCTAGGTATTGTTGTGTATTTTTTTTTTCTCGATTGTGTCTGCATCCTATTGTGTTCATAAATTATTAATTTATAGGAGGTTTGGTCCTATCCATGTACAAGGACAAGCCCGAATTCAAGCCTATCCATGTACATGGACAAGCCCAAAAATTTCCCTATCCATGCCCATGGACAGGTTAAATGGTCTTATCTATGCTTACTATTATAGATGTTGATGCCAAGGTTAATAAATATCTTGAAATCATTAGGTGGTCATGTCAATTTGATGTCTAGGTAAAGGTCTAGAAGTTTACTAAGTAGCATCCTAGCTAGTTATAATTCTACTAGGTCAAGATATAAAGCCTACAACAACACTAGTAGTAGATACAGTTCCTAGGAATTCTATATGCTTACTAATACCATAATCACATTCTTCTTTAGATAAAGGTAATCTCATAACTAACACCATATGCTTACTTATAGTTGTTGGAACCATTACATGATGGGTAACTATGAAGTAAGATCTACCTTAAGATCAATATCTACATGTCACTACTTCTACCATATGTAATAGCACAAAATAATCAATACTCATAATGTAATTAACATAAATCTAATGTTCATTAAACTATTAGTAATATGAGATCAGTACTATGATTCAGATCACCTATCCATCACATAAAGTGAGTGTATTAGTGCTACTTGTGATAACGATTATCTTATTACCATTTATTTCTATTACTTGGATATGGATTAGTACAAAACTAACTATGAGTACAACTTCTTGATATGAGTCTAATGTATCATATTATAAACTATTGATTACACTAGTTTGAATCTCTCATTGTGTAGTAGACAATGATATTTCTTCTCATTAATTCCATAACATTCCATACTGTGAATCTCATCCTTGTACCAGAACAATGATCACTCTAAGGAAGTAAGTCCATTGAATAGGGATACTACTAACATCTACCCTATTTGTCCAGTTACAGTTAAAGGTTGTTGTATGAGCTATATCATAGGGTCATGAAGAAAATGACACGATTGTTAACTACAAAGGGAAGTATATAATAAGATCTAAAGGAAATATCTTAAGCTGTAATACAAGGGGAATAGAGCCATTCCATTACTATTATATCAGTAATACAGGAACAACTTAACTTAAGGTTCAACAAGGTGATATCATGTTACCTATTTACAGTAATCATTACATATTGTGATATTAATATTATCTCTTATTAACTACATGGAATATCACTAGAAATCAATGACACTAAGTATCAACACTTGTATTACACTTGTATGCAATTCCAATGCTTGTGTCATAAGATATTGCACTTATTTTAACCTATCACCATTATCGAGTAATGTGTACATTCCCCATATTTCCCTAATCAACACTGTGGAATAGTAATAAGTAGTATGTGTTCATTATAGATAGCTTAGGTGTTACTTAAATATCATCTTAGTTATCGTATACTTAGTGTTATATATGGTTTATATGTAAGTTCAAGCTCAAATCTACGATACTAGATCTATGGGTATAATCAATACTGATCCATATATTATGCATATTACTTAGTTGTATCAATACAGTTAAACATGCTATCTCAAAAGCAGAGGCTCTATCTAATATATTCACATACATCGCTTGTGTTCACTTTCAATACTATGATTCCAGTCAAAGTTGATCGACACTAATATAGAAGTAATAAGTATATAAATATAATGTAATCCCAATAATATTTCCCTATTTTATAGGTATAGTTATACCCTTACTACACGTCGAACAATGGGAAAGCAAGCTCATACCAATCATTATTAAGAATAGAATCAAACGACATACTAACTAGGATATCATAACCACTCTACTGTGAATAGCTTGATTATGGTTGAAATGTGACTATTTACAAGATAATAGGATAAGATGAAAGGGTAATGGTATTTAGACCGATAAGCTAACTATCACCTTTGTTATGATTAAAGGTAAGAAAGAGCCATATTCAAGTATGATGTAGAGTGATATTGGTCTATTACATATACTATTGGATCATCACTATTTACACAATAAGTAAAATTGAATACATTTTTTGTATCCCTATTCTCTATTGGTCTAATGATTTTCTTACACCAATACAAGATATTAGGCTTAGTATAAAGCTTGGTTCAATATTGTAATCATATTGATATGTTATGTTCTTACTATTACACATATTCAAGCTTGTAACTGCATTGATATCATATAAGGATTCACATTCTTCTTATTTATAACTATCCCTAATAAAGAAGAGATCAATATTACAAACCCTTATGACTCAACATTATAAGTTTATACAACCTTTCCGTATGGTTAACGTGACTAGTATTGACCTATGTTTAGAGTTAACATAGTAACCCTTTAAGGAATACTAGTATTATGCATAGTTAATGATATTCAATGGTAATAGTTATGGAAACAAGATTCACCCTTGTAACAACAGAGATCATATCTCTTATCCTTGTTGATCTCTTTGATTTTCCTCATATCTACGTTGTTCATTTCCTTATATTCCCATATCTATGGTATGCTCATATTGTAAATCTTTGCACTGTATGGATTAAATAAGGCATAGACAATACCATGCAATATGTAACTAGTATTTGTGTCATATTAGTGTAAATACAAAGGGTAATAGAGGCCTGGACATAGCCATATTCGACCATGTCCATGTACAGGGAGAGGCCTGAATTTAGGCCTCTCCCTGTACATGGACAGGGTCGAATATGGATCTGTCCATTTATAGGGACAGACAAGAATTTGAGCCTGTCGCTATATAATGATAGAGATATATTCATACCTATCCATGTACATGGAAATGCCTGAATTCAATCATGTCCATGTACATGGACAAGGTCGAATATGGCCCTATCAAAACTATTAAATTTGAAAAAATTAAAACTACATTATTAAAACGAAAAACTATAAAAAAAACTAAAGATAAAACTAATATTAAAACACTCCATATATTTTTTTCCTAACTCTTCATAACTCTAAAAAATTAAAATGCATAACGAGTTTACTAAAAAATTAAATTTTCAGAAATTTAGAGTTTTGATAGGGTCGATATGGCCCTACCCATGTACATGGACATGATGAAATTTGGGCCTCTCCCTATACATGGATAGGGTTGAATATGGATATGTCCATGTACAGGGACAGGCTTGAATTTGAGGTTGTCCCTATACATGGACAGAGCCATAATCGGCCTTGTCCATGTATGGGTAGAGGCCTGAATTCGCACCTGTCCCTATACATGGGAAGGGCCATATTGACCCTATCCATGTACATGGACATGGATGAATATGGTTATGTCCATGTACACAGATAGGCCCAAATTCTTGCCTATCCCTATACAAGGACATAACCGTATTCGACCTTGTCCATGTACATGGAAATTCCCAAATTCAGGCCTGTCCCTTTACATGGACAGGTGTTATAACCCTAAATTGCACCAGACATGCATACCTAGCATCATGTGATCTTACTTGATATGTTTTCCAAGCCATCACTGAAAAACTCTTCTAAAAAACCATTGTTTTGAAGGTGTACGCACCCTACACCACTATTTCCCATGTACGCATGCTTGTTGCACCACTACAGCCTATGTACACTCACAAAAAAGCGCGAAAAAATAAAATTGCAAAGGAATACGGGTTTTTGGGCCGTTACCTAACCAGTTGACCGCCCATAGCTAGTCACCCCAACTGTTACTAGATCTTTTGGCCTATAAAATAAGGTGTTGGGGTCCCATTCGAAGAGAAGCATGAGAGCATAGAAACTCTGTCCATTTTAGTACTCCCCCTTTGCCCCAATATTTTGCAACCACATTATGAGTTTCAGCCAGAATTCTTTTTTCCTCCATTGCAAGCCTTTTCCATTTCCCTAGAGAGAATTGAATAAGAGAAGAAGACGTGGAATCAGTTGGTGCATGGTGAAAAGGATCCTAGGGCCAAGTTCAAGGAGAATTTGTTGGTCTCATATTGTAAAGGAATTTTGTAATATTAATATAAAGCAATACTTTTTCCATCCCACCAAATGATGTCTTAAATCTTTATGATTTGTTACATTTTTGTTATGATGTCTAACTCACTAATCCTTATATAGAATGCATTCTTGTAGTTTCTTGTTTTCCTTTTGGTGAATGCAGGTTGGCCTTGGGAGGAGATTTGTAGTTGAGAAACAACTAAGCGCAAAGGGATCGACACTGAACGCAGAGTTTAAGGTATGCCTACCAAATCCCTATACTTTGTCTTTTATGTATTATTGTGGTGTAATGACAGGATAGTTGTTTAAAAGTAGGAGACTTTAGACGATTAGATCTTCCTGCATTTTAGAACCCCGGTGTAGTCCGTCGAGGGGTTTTCCTGCTATAGTAGAATTGGTGACCGTACTTGGGAGACCTATAGGGTTTTTTGGGGATATTCTTTTGGGTTCTTTGAATCAATTTATTCATTGTTTTTGGGTTTCTTTAAGCTTCTGTGTCTTTAAGGGATTTTTCTCTTCCATACAATACTCCTTGACTTTGCTTGAGTGTTGGTTTTCATATTTTTTGAGAAGTTATAGAGTTGTACGTGGCCTGTAGTGGGCCTGTATGCGTGCATACATGCCCTGCCTTTGGATATCCCCCGTACATATGCAGGCTGTTGAAGTGTCACTAGTATGCCTATGTTGAGAAAATATTTTTTAAAGAAGAGGCATTCATCCTCTTCCCTATCAGAAGTCACACTTCTCAGGGGTTTTCTTGATCTAGCTTTGGTTTCTGTTATAGCAGTTTGTAGCCTATGTCTGACCTCAACATAGATTTATTTTTATCAATTATTTCTTGTGTTTTCTTTATTAGGGTTTTTAGGCAAGTGTGTGAGTCTGTTCTAATATGCCTGTTTGGTATTGTCAGTGAATCCCTGTGATTTGCAATTGGGCCTGAAGTAATTTCTTAGTATTGACTTGTCATCATTTTTCCCTATTTTTCTTTAGAAGAAAAGAAAATATTTCATTTTCAAATTTCTTGTTTTGAAGCATAAAACAATAATAAAAAAAAAAAAAATCATTTCTTTGTTTGGTAAAAGTAGTTCAAGTTAGTTGCTTTATTTAAAGGAAAAAGAAAGTTTTCTTAAGTTATTTATTTGAATTCTTAGGACATTAATTAGCTTGTAGTTGATCAAAATCTTGTTTTAAGTTTTTCTTTTCAAATATCTGAGAAAAGTAGTTACGAAAAAGTTTGGTTAAAGAGTCTAAATTAGCAAATCTTTATTTGTGGAGAAGAAGTAGTTTGTTTTCAGTTTCATCTTATTCTCTTCTTCTTCATCTCTTAAAGAACATCATTGGTTTCACTTATGTTCTCTTTGACTTAAGACAACCACTAAAATTAACAATTAATTAAAAGTTATTAGACTTTGTGTTTGTAGGGTCCATCAATTCAGTCTAGGCTAGAGCCTTGATTTAGGATTGGAGAGGAAACTCTTCAAGGCTACAAAAACAAACATAAGATTCTGTACTAGGGAGTTCTTGATAGTACAGTAACCGTGAAAGTTATCCAAAACCCTCCTCTAACACAAGAGATAAACACAAGGTCCTGTGCAGAAAGGTAGCGGAGATAACCCCTCAAAAGCCGGACCGAGCATAGTGGGGAATGCATATAGAAGGCTTATCTTGGGATTCCATTGATCACATTTTCCATGGAGCTTCGTGGGTCTCCAATACATTTGAGATCCTCATTCGTATTTTGGAATACTTTATTTCGATACCCTTTATAGGTTTCAAGCTTGATACCCTGCTCATTGCAGTCCACCCGACTATCGATTGTACCTGCCTGGTGATTGTTCATGTGATGACAACCTAGTTTCATTTATCTTTGTGACTTACATAGGTGACTGTGGGGGTATACCACGGTACCTAGGGTAGACATCGGGCGATGATTTGTAGATTATACCCAGAGGGTGCTTCCATATTCGAGTTTCACTTGCACCGGTAAGTTGCTCTAGTGTTGACTGGTGTAATTGTTCTTCCAACTAGCTACTGATCTACTTGTCTTATCTCATAGGATCTTTTTCTAGTGTGGGTTGGTTTTTAATGTTACTAGAAATACCTAGTGTGTCATTGATATTATCACACCGTGGAGGATTAGGAGCTAAGTCAGTCACATAGGATTCTTTGCCTACCGTTAGTTGATCTGGAACCACCCCCGCCACCTCTAAGGCAAAGGCTAGACCAACAAGATTCTTTTGAGACGACCGGGCCACAGGAAACTGTACCTGACCCATCTCTGAGAAGAGAACATTTGATTATGGAGGAACCAACCATTTCTAAACTTGGAGAAGAAGCTCTTGGTCTGTATAACACTCCAATCACTGATCTATCAGTGCCCATGGTCATACAGGTTGATCCTTAAGAGCATCAGGTAGTGTCACAAGCAGTGATGGCAAGAAATGTTGTTATTCTTTAGGGAATTCTCATACTCCCTCTATGGCTATCACTATAGGGGGATTTCTGCCTCCTACCCAAACATCATCGGTCCAAACCACTATGGTCTCGACCGCCTCTACCTCAGACAATGGTATGATTCAGTCTATGGCGGAAATCACTGTTTCTTTCACCCAGAGTGCAAGAGGCCCTACGTTCTCATATGGGATGCCTAGCTTCAATACGATCTCTGTCCTTTCCTACTCCACTCTAGATACTTTAGGTCTGGGGGTAGGGAGATACAACTCTCCTACACAAGGATCCATGGGGGGCACTTCTGCTCTCTATACCCCTTTCCCTTACGGGGGGGGGGTTCATATACTTCCTTTGTCCCATTCACTCAGTGGTGCTCACTAGCACTCCGTTGGGTTGAATGTAAACTATAGTTCGTCTGGATCAAGTAGTCAAGGGCTTCCTTATTATAACATTTTGGTAGGTTCAACATTGTTCTCTTTGTTCGACGTGTTTGGTAACAACGCTTTCTCATCAGTTGTCGTCTCGGGCAGGGGAAACCTTGGTTTTGGATCATAGAATCCTACGCAGGGTACTATTCTTGTGTAAGGGGCACACACTTCCAAAGGACCTTGGAATCCATGGCAGGGATCAGTTCCCTCGTCAGGGATGTCGACCAGGGGAAACCCCTTCCATAGCTAATGGAACCCTGGGCAAGGCTCAGGACCTATTCCTGTCGGATTGGCACAGGGAAACTCTTTCTAGAATCCTTGGAATACAATGCAATCTCAAACATCCACATCCTACTATGGGAGTCAGCCAATGACATATCACCAAGTGTAGAATTCATGCACTGTTCACAAAAACGGTTTTTACCATAACCCTGGCGAGAAACCCAACTTTTCCTGGCAACCTGGTGCCAGTCAAACTCCAGGCTCCTTTTTCCCTGGTTACAACCAACAACCCAAAATTCCATTTCTAGAAACTTTGCATTTTCCAGACTTGTCAAGGTTACTAAATGACCCTGTATGTCACGATCCTCATTTGGCCTCCTTTTTCGACGAAGTTTCCTTCGAACATTCCAAAGTTTGAAGCTAAGCCTAATGAAGATCCAGGCGATCGTGTGACTACCTTCCATCTTTGGTGCTCGTCCAACTCATTGAAAGACGACTCCATATAGTTGTGTTTGTTTCAATGCACTCTCATTGGGAGTGCGAAGAAATGGTACATTGAGCTCGATCGCTCGAGATACTCTTCCTTTGACGATTTGAAAATGGTTTTATTAAACCATTTCCAATTACCTGTGAGATACGATGCTGACACCGAATTGTTGGCCAACTTTGAGCAGACAAAAGAGGACCATATGTCAAATCACATATGAGAATGGAGATGCTAGAAGAGTTTGATAAAAGTACCAGTCCCACTAGCATTCCTGTTGGAGTCGTTCCTTAAGTATTTGGTACCTCAGTTATCCAAAGATGTAGTAATGTCGGGGGTATTTTAAGAAGAAGAAGCGATAATGGGAGCTCAACTGCTAGAGCTGATTTACTCTCAGTCTAGTTTACTTTACGAAATTTTAGCAAATGTACCGCAGTCAATACTTGACAAGACTAGACAGAGATATGGACCACATGCCAACGATATTGTTGGTTCAACGCAAAAAACGCACGTTGATCAGTTGTCAAATAAATTTCAACAATTGTTGATACAACAGACAACGACTAGCCAGAGCACTAGTTCGGATGCTCCCCCTACCCAAATGTCATATGTATACAGTGTGCAATTGACAAACCAAAAGGCCACCCAATATCCTGATGAAAAGAAGAAATAATGAAAAAAAGGTAAGGGGAATAAGAAACCTACCAATAATGCTAACGGGGGAAACACAAAAAATAAAAAGTCTAAGTATCTGTGTAATCTTTGCACGGAAGACTATCCGACTCACTAGTGCCCTCGACTTGTAGAGGCCCAAAAATTATTGTCATAGCAGTAGCCTGTCATGTTAATGAACCCATTTCCACATGGGAAATATTTGACCCAAGCCTCTTCGACCGCGGAAGGGGGAAGTCAGGAACCCTCCGTCTTCAAGTAATCCTTCATCTACAAATGTGTCCATGATGAAAGGTAGCGTTGATATAGCAACTAGGACACGCGACTACATAATTCCAAACACCTATGAGAAGGTTAAAGAATCCGACAACCCACCTCTTCCTCTCAAGATTGAGAATATGTTGGGTGAAACAATGAAAGGCATCCCAAAAGGTGCGTTCAAGAAAGCTTTTCACAATCCAAATGCAAGGGCTGCCCAAAAATACTCTGTGGTGGAGGATTTGTCTGAAACACCTTGTGCAATGTCTGCTTTGGAAGTCCTCCATAGATGCCCTTCCCAGATAAAGGCTCTGTTATTTGCCTTTGGATCTACTGAGACTTGTAATCTAGGAATGATCATTCTTGATATGACTAACTTAAAACCTCATCTCCCTTACCACGTGGCGTTTCAGATAGTAGTGGATTACACAATGAAAATTTTTACTTGAAACATTTTCCACATGGTAGTTGATGAGGGCACCTCAACATGCATGATGTCTTTGGCCTATTGTGATGTCTCTGTGATGTCTTTGGCCTATTGTTATATCTCTGGTGCGATGTCTCTGTCACCTACTCTTCTTACCTCTTTCGACGATCGTTCTTTCCGACCACATGGAATCATCCCCTCTTTTCCCGTGCAGTTAGGGGGGAAGACCGTGTGCGTCAAGGTTGAAGTGGTCGATGCATATTTCAATTAAAATCTCTTTTTAGGAAGGATTTGGACCTATTCTATGCAAGCAGTGGTCCTGACATTTTTCCGGGTCTTGTTGTTTCCACACGAAGGCTAGATCGTGTCCATTGATTAGTTATCCTTCTCTCATCATGACCCTTCATTGGGGGTATCCACGGTCCTAATGATTGATAACCCTCAGCCTGACATCATCAACATAGGGGTTAGTTTGTGCCCACCTTTGATGGGTACTTTTGATTACCCACCTCCATCCGACAATGTCTAGTACATATTGGTTGTCCCCGACCAGCCTAGGGGCGAAATATTTCAAATTGCGTCATTTAGCATGACTTACTTTAATGATCCATGGACTCTTCCTTCCCCATCAGCCATGATGGAAGGGAAAAGGCACCATGGCATGGCCATGCCTTTATCCATGGCAGAGGTTGCATACTCTATAGTTCAACAAGCTTCTGTTGATCTCGATCTAACTCTCGCACAATAGTTAGGTCTATTTCTCAAGCCTACTTGGGCTCAAGTTTCCCTCATCGATAATGATTATTTAGACTTAGTATTTCCCTCAAACAATAAATTATTGAGGCAATGACTAGTCTGGACAAACCCTGGGATGATCTCCATCACAGATCTTATTTCCTCCTAGAGTTAATAAGAACAAAAGCAGGTGAATTCACTCTGACTATGACTGGAGATAGGTCTTTCCCTATCAATACTTTTGATACGCACACAGTTTACGGTGAAGGAAATATGGAAAACATCGCTAAAATGATAGTTATTGATATCTCCAGAACCCCTGGCATCGTGGAGAATGTCTTCATCGGAGCAGACTACTCTCCCAAGGAGACTCAAATCTACAAGGATTTATTTAAATAATTCTGCGACGTGTTTTCTTAGCCTTACGAGGAAATGTGAGGCATAGATCCAAGAATCCTTGGACATGAAATCATGACATATCCTAACGTTAAGTGGGTCCAACATAAGCTTCATCCAGTTAATACTAGGAAAGCAACATCTATTAAGGTTGAATTAGAGAAACTACTCAAACTTGGTTTCATCGACCCCATCCAATTGACTCAATGGGTGTCAAATTCCATGCCTGTCAACAAAAAACAGGGTATGATTCGCGTATGTATGGAATTTTGTAATTTGAACAAGGCTTGTCTAAAGGATAATTTCCCCATGCCATTTATTGACCAGATAGTTGATGAATGCGCAGGTTGTGATGCCTTTTCTTTCATGGATGGTTTTTTAGGATACAATAAGATATAGATTAAACCCCAAGACCAACACAAAACCACTTTCATTTGCCCGTGGGGTATATTTTCTTATTTCAAGATGCCTTTTGGTCTGAAAAATGATGGAGCTACTTTTTATCAGGCCATGTCTTTTGATTTCCATGACCTCAAACACATTGTCGAGGCTTATATTGATGATTTAGCGTTACGATCACATAAGAGAGTTGATCATCCTGCACACTTCCGACTTATCTTTGAGCGATGTTACAACTACCAGATTCGCTTGAATCCAAACAAGTGCAATTTTTGCGTAACGTCGGGTCTTCTTCTAGGTTTCAGAGTTTCAACAATAGGGATCATGGTCGATCCTCTCAAGGTTGAGGTGATAGTTCAGTTGCCTCCCCCATCCAGAGTCCCTCACCTTCAGAGTTTGCAGGGAAAAGTTAACTTTTTACGGTGTTTCATCGCAAACTATGCAGAGATCACAAAGGGATTCATGTGTTTACTAAAGAAAGATGTTCCTTTTTATTGGGACGAAGCCGCTCAACGCTCTTTCGAAGCATTGAAACATGCTCTCATGTCAGCCCCTCTTCTTCGACCACCCAATTATAATAAATATTTCTTATTGTACTTATCCAGTGCAGAGTTGACAATCAGTATGGTCTTGGTTCAAGAGGATGATTCTCTATTAGATTACGTGATTTATTACCTAAGACGAGGCCTGGATGGACCAGAAATCAATTATTCCCACGTTGAAAAACTTGTGTTGACAATAGTT
This sequence comes from Picea engelmannii, assembly GCA_009831015.1. Classification (NCBI taxonomy): domain Eukaryota; kingdom Viridiplantae; phylum Streptophyta; class Pinopsida; order Pinales; family Pinaceae; genus Picea; species Picea engelmannii. The sequence continues at coordinate 582,496 of ML779863.1, forward strand.
CATGTTTTCCAGTGGTTTTTTCATTACATCTTGTTTTGCAAGACCACCGTCATTTTCATTGTGAATCTATTTCAATACGTGTTGACACGACGTGTAATCGACAAAAATATCAATGGATGGATAGTTATCCTCCAGGAATTTGACTTGGATTTTGTTTGAAAGAAATCCAAAAACTCATTGGTCTTTGCGGAACTCATCTCAGAACTTCCAGTTGAATCAGGTGATGTTATACCCGAGGAGTCGCCTATCAAAGGAGACATGTTTTTGATTTCATCTTTGAACCCCTGGTATGGAGATATACTAGTCTATCTCCAAACTTTGAAGTGCCCCACCTATGATTCTCATGATGAGAATCATAGTATATGCCATCAATACAAGAACTATCTCATACTCGAGGACACTTTGTATTTTCGAGGCGTATATTGCATCCTTCGTCGATGTCTCACTCATGAAGAAGAGGAGATCGTGCTTAACGATTTCCACACTGGAGCATGTGGTGGTCATCTGTCTAGGTTGGTAACATCCCAAAAGATTCTATGAGCCAATTACTTTTGGCCGACATTAATCAAAGATTGTGTTGAATTGGTCAAGAAGTGCCACTCATGTCATATCTTCTCTCGAAAGACGAGGGCACACCCTGCTCCCATGTTTCCCATCATCACAGTTGGTCCCTTCACAAAGTAGGGGATTGATTATGCTACATGTAACCCCCCTTCAACAAGGGGGCACCGTTATATCACCGTAGCAGTAAACTACTTTACGAAGTGGGTCGAGGCTATGCCAATGTTTAAAGATGATGGTGAGACAACAACTCTCTTTTTGTTTAACTAGATAATAGAAAGGTTCGGCGTCTCGTGAGAGATTGTCACTAACCATGGAAGTCACTTTCTGAATAAAATGATGTCTGATTTAATGTCAAATCTTGTGTTGAGGAAAGCATCTATCACCCTACTACTGACAAGAGAATAGTCAGGTGGAAGCTATGAATAAGTCCCTTAAAACTATTCTACAATGAACAATCAATTCGACCAATTCAAATCGGCATTTGATGTTGTACTCGACACTATGGGCATACCAAAAATCTGTTAAGACTACAACCAGTTTCTCACCTTTTCAACTCATTTACGGGATGGAAGTAGTCTTGCCTATAGAGTGTCAGATCTCATCTCTAAAGTTGGCAGTACAATTATTTCTAGACACTTCACTGCTTGAAGAGCGTTTATTATATCTTGAGCAACTTGATGAGTAGTGTCAGGATGTAGCTTTGGCTAACGAGGCTCTTAAACAAAAATTCAAGTGTCAGTATGATTGATCTGTTCATCCTCGGATTTTCTATGAAGGCAACCTTGTCCTAGTCTATGACCAAGATAAGGACCCCCTAGGGGCAGGTAAGTTCAAACCCATGTGGTTCGGACATTTCATCGTGAAGGAGGTTTTAAAGAAGGGTGTTTATCATCTAGTGGACTTTGAGGGAAATTCTTTGGTGAAGTCTAGAAATGGGCTCTACCTCAAGAAGTATTACTTGTAGGTGGGTCTCCTTGGGTGACTTATTGTACATATGTATAGTTCTTATACATTTTTTCTTTTAGTATTTTTCTTTTTGGTTTTATGGACATGTCATATTTTGAAGTCATGTTTTTCACTGTGGCATATGTCAAGTGAATGAGAGGTGTTCGTTGGGTTTGCAGATGATACTAGATGACACACTCGGAAGCTTGCTTCCGTAGCTTGGGTGATTTTTAGACCTCAAGGCCATTTTTTGTCTTCAGGAGGTATATGTTTAGGTGATGCCACAAACAATTTCGTCAAATACAACGCAATCTTAGAGTTTCTTTGTGATGCTTTGTCGCATGGTATCTCTCACCTCTGGGTCTACTTAGATGCTCAGCTGGTTGTGTCCCAGTTAAATGGGGGTTACCGCGTTTACGATCCTACTCTAGACCAACGGTTACTTAGGGTATGTCTCTTAGAACGAAGCTTTGATTATATTATGTATATCCATGTTCCTAGGAGATTGAATCAAATCACAGATACTTTAGCTAGTAATGTATTAGATTGTCACATTACACACATGTAAGAAAAAGAACACACACGCACATGTAAATAAATTTGTAAAGTAGATGTAATCCATAAGATGAAAAAATATGTAAATATGCATATATATATCAAAAATATCAGAGTACATGGGTGGGCGCAAGCACCTCAAAAATATGTCTAGTAAGAGTCACGAGGTTCATGCCCTAAACAATACACAAAAGGTTCCCTTGGCATGTAAGTAGTCTATCCTAGCTAAGGGAGGGGCCTGTTGGCCCTGCCATAGTAAACTACAATGTTTTCCAAACACCGGAAGAACTGGACCCAGGTCCGTGGCACCCCAACTATGTGAGGTTGCATCAACAGTGGTAGATCCTCGATCTCTGCCATAGGGACTGTATGGGTGAGTGTGATGAGGTTCCACTCCATTCGTCTCAATACTTTCTCAACCTCTCCGGCTAGAGGCCCCCCTGTTGTTGGTGGTGGTCCAACGGTTGTTGTTGGTCCTGCCTTTGGTCAAGGACGTCGCCTGGTCCTTGAGAAGTCTATTGGACGCACTAGTCCCACATATGTACAAAAATATACTTAAGTGTTAGATACTTTGTGATGCAAGAGCATCGTAAGAGTCAAGCAAACGTGGAGGCGAAGGACAGATGGAAAGCGCAACACACATTTTTCACGTTTTGAAATGTTTCAAAAGGTTAAGGGAGTGGATATTAATGTAATAGTTAGGAAGATAGTCTACTTGCATTTATATCTTGGAGGTTGTAAATAGATCTTGAGCGATTGCTCTCATCTGTAAAACATTAAGGCATTTATGCATAGTTAATGAAGGTAGGTAGATTTGAATGATAGATTAGACAGTTTTAGGAGTAGGAGAGAAAACGGATATAGACACCCTCACCATTGTATCATTGTAGAATTGTACCATTAGAATAGAACAAAAGAAGAGAGTTGTAGAGAGAGCTATAGAGAGGAACCCATGTACAGAAGCTTTGAATTAATATATGGAGCTTTGAATCATACTCATGGTGTTATGATGTTTTATGTGTATACATGTTGAATGATATGTTGATAGTTGTTTCATTCTCTCTGTTATGCATTTTATTTAATACTATGTGTATGTATGATTTCATGTTGAATGCTTGAAGTCTGAGAGAGAAAGAGAATGAGTTTAAATTGTTTCTCTTCCCGAGTGAGAGTTTCTGCAAGGAGTACAGTGAAACATCCGCAAGGAGTGTGTTGACAAAGGTTCAGAGTTTATCTCTAAAAGCTCAGGAGGGATACCGTTGTTGTTAGGTTCCTAACCCACACATAGGTAGATTAATATATTCAGATGTAATAAAGGTCAATATTAATAAGGCCTTTCAATAAAATAGAATAAGGTGGATGTAAGAAGACCTAATAGAAGCTTCCACTTCTAGAAGGATCTTCCTCTAGATGCTTCTCTTGATAGACATATTTAGTATAAATAAGGGTCGAGGGTATGAAAACCCTAGCTTGGAGATTATTGTAACAGAGCGTTGCTCGATTGGAGGTTGCCCCCTCGAAGAGGCCTGTGAACATTGCTTTCTGAATCAAAGTGTTATTTATGTTGTTGTTCTTATATCATTTATGTGTTATTGTGGAGATTATGCTGGATATATTACTGTTATTCTACCATTTCTATCATTTTATTTTTGTTCAGCATATTTATTATATCTGGTATCTTGCAAGTGGTATCAGAGCACTTTCCTTTGCAGAAATTGTGGGATTTTTTTTTTCAAGGTAGAGACATATTCCAGCGTCTTTAAACCACACAGATATATCATTACGTGCATAAACCCACGGTTGAGGGATTCATACACACATGAAATACAAGTGGTTCTTAAGAGAACATCTGTTGGCCACCCTTGTAACCCCTGTTGGTACCCCTTCAAGTGGTAGTGCATCAGACAACACCTGTGTACGGATCAGTCTAAACAAAATTTCACCATTATTTGAGACCTATTCCATTGGATTCATCTCTCCACCCTTATCACATTCATCCATATCATTTATTGACAAAATTTTTGATCCCGCCCACCCCTTTTCAGTGCACACATCCTCATGGCCCATACCCATAGCCAAGACCTGGAAGCTCGCTTCAACACCATGCAATCTGGTTTCCTTGAAACCCAAAAATAAGTGAAACAACTCAATTCTATTGTTGCCTCCATCGATTCATCCATCAATGCTATCATAAATACAACCATGCAGTCCTCAATGGAGGAAGTCAAACAAGAACTGACCACCCAACTTGAATCTGTCTTTGCATCACTCTGCACCAAACTGAAGATCCCTACAGATGACCATTTCTTTGAAGCACCTCCAAAGAATGAAGGTGAAACATCCTCCCATTTAAATACCTTTCAGTCCCATCACTTTCAGCGTGACATATGCTTTCCATGGGTGGACATGACCAAATTTGATGGCTCGGACCCCGCTGGTTGGGTAACCCAAATGGAACATTATTTCTCTTTATATGGCATTACAGATGACTTGGCCAAACTCCAATATGGTGTTCTCCATCTAGATCAAGAATGTTGGCAATGGTGGCAATGGAGAAAAACATCCCGTCAAGGGTATATTGCTTGGACCCAATTTGTGACTGAGCTTTATGAACACTTTGACACAGACACCAACCATTTGGGCCATTTGACAAAGTTGAAACAATCTGGAATAGTATAATACTTCATAGATGCCTTTGAACACTTGGATTTTCAAACAGAGGGCATGACTAATTCTTTCTTTCAAGAGTGTTTTATTAGTGGCCTCAAGGATGAGATTCGGGCGCATGTCCTCATGGCTCGACCCTCAACTTGGGTGGAGGCTACCAAAATAGCTAAAGAAGCACAACAGGTTGTATCATCTCAAAACCAAAAACCCTCCTTTATCCCTCGCCCTAAACCCGTCACTCCCACTACTCCCTCCGCCCCATTAAAAATCCAAAAATTGACTAGGGCTAAAATGGTTGAATGCCAACTCAAAGGCCTTTGTTATAATTTTGATGAAAAATATTTCTTGGGCCACAAGTGTAAGGAACAAAATATTTTTACAGCCATCTCTAAGGACATTTCAGAAGAGGATGTTGAAATTGCCCTTGTGTCTGAGTCACCTGAAATCACTAACATAACCCCTCCCTCATACCCTCCCAAAGTAGAACCTGTCATTTCCCTCAATGCTCTCACTAGCTTTTCTGCTCCCCAAACCCTCAAGTTAATCGGTTACATCAAGCATCGAAAGGTCATCATTCTGGTTGATATTGGAAGCACCCATAATTTTATTCATCGCTGCATTTCCCAAGAAACTCATTGCTACATCCATGCTATCAACAATTTCCAAATCATGATTGCCAATGGTGGTTCCATGAAATGTGGAGGGCTCTATGAAAATGTGTGTCTCCAAATTGGTGAATACCACCTAAAATCCCATATGTTTGCTATCGACATGGGTGGTTGTGACATTGTGTTGGGTGTATACTGGCTAAGAACTTTGGGTCCCATTCTCATGGATTTTAAATCATTAACCATTCAATTCAACCAGGAAGGCCACCAATATAAATTCCAAGGCATCATTGTTGGTTCACCTAAGGTCATTAGTTCCCATCGCATGGAAAAGTTGCTCAAAAAAGGTCATTCTGGTGTCATTGCCCAACTCCATGCCATTCAAGCAACATAAACACCACCAGTGTTGCATGACCTCCAAGCTCTCCTTTCTAAACATCAAATGGTATTTTCCACTCCCCAAGGCCTCCCTCCTTCCCGTGGTGTTCATGATCATTCCATTCCCCTTGTACCCGAAATCCTTCCTCCCAATATTCGTCCATATTGCCACCTCTTCTCACAAAAAAATGAAATTGAGAAAATGGTCCAGGAACTCCTTAATGCAGGCGTTATCTACCCTAGTATGAGCCCTTACTCTTCTCTTGTAGTCATGGTCCTGAAGAAAGAAGGTTCTTGGAGAATGTGTCCTGACTTCCATGCCCTCAACAAACTGACCATTAAAGACAAATTTCCCATTCTTGTCATTGATGAACTCTTAGATGAATTGAGTGGTTCCCAATTATTTACTAAACTTGATATTCACTCGGGCTATCACCAGATACGTATGAAAGGGGAATACATTCCCAAGATGGCCTTTCACACTCATGAGGGACACTATGAGTTTTTGGGCATGCCCTTTGGCTTGTGTAATGCCCCATCCACCTTCCAAAGCCTCATGAATCATGTCTTCCATCCCTTTCTCCATCATTTTGTCTTAGTTTTCTTTGATGATATCCTCATCTATAGAAAAATCTAGACCGACCATCTTACTCATGTGGATCAAGTTCTCCATCTCCTCTCCCAACACCAACTTTTCCTGAAACAGTCTAAATGTGCTTTTGGTGCCTCAGAGGTAGAATATTTGGGTCATCTGGTTGGCAAGGATGGCGTCAGGGTGGATCCAAAAAAGATTGAAGCTATGTAATATTGGTTGCACCCAAAGACTCTCAAAAGCTTGCATGAATTTCTAGGATTAACAGGGTATTATCGCAAGTTTGTTAAGAACTACGGAAAGATTGCACCACCTCTCACCGCTCTCCTCAAAAAGAACTCTTTCACTTGGACTCTAGCAGCTACTCAAGCTTTTCAAACCTTGAAGACGACCATGTGCACCACTCTGGTTCTATCCCTTCCTGATTTCACAAAGACCTTTGTGTTGGAATGTGATGCCTCAGGGAAAGGAATCGACGTTGTCCTTATGCAAGAGGGTTGACCTTTGGCCTTCACCAGGAAGCAACTGTCTGAAAGGAATCCGGGAAAACCCATTTATGAAAATGACATGTTGGTTATTTTGCATGTCGTTGAGTTGTGGCGCCCTTATCTCTTGGGGCAATGCTTCCAAATCGAGACTGACCATCAAAGCCTCAATTACTTTCTGGAACAAATGTATTTCCTTCCAAGAGCAAAAAAAATGGGTGACTAAGCTCTTTGGTTATGATTATGATATCATTTCCAAGAAGGGAAAAGACAATGTAGTGGTGGATGAACTGTCTCGAAAATATGAAGAAGAAGGATCCCTTTTTGGTCTTTCCTTCATTGTACCCGATTGGCTCCAAGCTATGCACCAGGAATGGCTTCAAGATCCCAAAAGTTCGCATCTGATCCAGTAATTGTAGACCAAGGTTCCGGCTCCCCCAGGGTACTCTTGGCTCCAGGATGAGCTTCGATACAAAGGTCATTTGTATTTAAGTAAACAATCAATGCTTAAATCCATAGTAAATTCTAAGCTTCATGCTACACCCACAGAGGGGCACTCAAGGTTCACCAAAACATATGACAGAGTCAACCGTTCTTTTTCTAGGATGGTATGAAACGGGACATCCGTAATTTTGTATCTAAATGTGAGGTGTGTCAACACAACAAGGGAGAAACAGTGAAATCTCCAGGCACACAACAACCTCTTCCAATTCCACCATCTATTTGGAAGGATATATTTAAGGACTTTATTACCGGCTTACCCAAATCAGAGAATAAATCAGTCATAATGGTGGTTGTGGATCACCTTTCCAAGTACTCTCATTTCTGCGCTCTTCAAAACCAATTTATTGCATCCATGGTGGCTCAACTTTTCATGGACCAGGTTTTCAAGCTTCATGGCATGCCACACTCTATTGTTTCTAATCGTGACCCAACTTTCACAAGCAATTTTTTGCAAGAACTGTTTAAGATCCAGGGCACCCAATTGCATCTCAGCATAGCTTATCATCCCTAGACTAATGGTCAAACGAAAGTTGTCAACAAGTCTTTGGAAACATATATGAGTTGTTTTTCTTCTTAAAAACAACATCAGTGAACTCAATCGCTACCCCTAGTCGAATGGTGGTACAACACTTCCTACCATACAGTTACTCGCATGACTCCTTTGAAGTGATATATGGACAAAAGCCACCTTCAGTTCTCTCATACTTACCAGGTATCTCGAAGGTCTAGGTGGTTGACCAAACACTTACATTTCAAGAGGATATTCTTCATACCCTTAAAGAGAACTTGGTCATGGCACAAAATCGCATGAAGCAACAAGCAGATCAAGGTCGCTCTGAATGTCAGTTTGCAGAAGGGGATCATGTGTTTCTGTGACTGCAACCATACAAGAAAACTTCCCCCAAGGATGAGCACTATCAGAAGCTAGTGCCAAAATTTTATGGTCCTTATATAGTTCTCAAGCATGTAGGACAAGTCGCATATCAGTTAGGTTTTCCCAGTCAGTCGAAGCTACATCTAGTTTTCATGTTTCATGGTTAAAGAAGGTGATTGGAACTAGGTGCCAAATTCAAACTAACCTTCTCAAGTTAGCTGAAGAAGGATCCATTTGGCTACAGCTAGAAGTCGTTTTGGACCAGTGTGAGTGTCGCCTGCGTCAGAGAACCATCAAGGAAGTGCTAGTCCAGTGGAAAGATACAAGTCCAGCGGATGCCACTTGGGAACCAACTACCATTCTGCAGCAATTTCCTCATCTCAAGCCTTGAGTACAACGTTGTTTTTAAGGGGGAAGACATGTTAGGGTCATAACCCGCACATAGGTAGATTAATATATTCGGATGTAATAAAGGTCAATATTAATAAGGGTTTTCAATAAAATAGAATAGGGTGGATGTAAGAAGACCTAATAGAAGCTTCCACTTCTAGAAGGATATTCCTCTAGATGTTTCTCTTGATAGACATATTTAGTATAAATAAGGATCAAGGGTATGAAAACCCTAGCTTAGAGATTATTGTAATAGAGCGTTGCTCGATTGGAGGTTGCCCCCTCGAAGAGGCCTGTGAACATTGCTTTCTAAATCAAAGTGTTATTTTTGTTGTTGTTCTTATATCATTTCTATGTTACTCTGGATATTATGCTGGATATATTACTGTTATTCTGCCATTTCTAGCATTTTATTTATGTTCTGCATATTTATTATATCTGGTATCTTCCAGTTGTTTTGATTTCAACAGAAGTGTAAGTGAAGCAAAAAATCTGTGCAAGGTGTGCCCAGGCTGGTTGAAGCTTAGAACTTATCATCCAAGGGGAGAGTTGAAAGACTGTTGTTGCAGGGAGTGCACCGAGTCGAGAAATCAAATACTTAGAAGTATTTGAAAGAGTGCTGCAAGGAGTGTGAGAAAGAATCCTTTTGAGACTTGAGTTGCAAGTGAAATCTCGGGAGGGATAATACATTTGAACACTTCAAAGGAGGATGAAGGTCGAACTACTTCAAAGGGAGATGAGAGTTGAAGTCATCCAACAGAAGTAAATTTCATAAGGAAGAACCTTGATTTATTTCGCAGAAGTTGTTCAGGAGCAACGAGCGGTCGAAATTCTCTGTGGAGAATTCGCCAAGTCACGAGGACCATGGGATTCCAGTGAAGCTACAAGAAGGATAAGAGTTAGATGAATCCACCCTTCGAGTGGTAAGAATCAACATGGACCATTGATCGTGTTTTGCACAAGACATCAAATCATTTCATCATTTCGGGGATCATGACGACTGGGAGTTGAGCACAGTGGAACGAAAGTCCTGAAGTCGCGAGTTGTGATAGGAATTGGCGTGGAGTCTCAGGATTTCAGCACTTCAGGTGTCGAAAAATGGAGGAGGCGGCGCCTTGGGATCAAGAGTTTCGAAAGATGGAAAGGTTGGAGTGACATGTGGCAGGAGTCCACATCAAAGACAGAAAGCGTTTGAGTGGACAGGTGGCGTGTCCTCGTCAAATAGGTGGTGTCCAACCTTGTTGACTGTTTTGGGGTTTAGAGGTCGACGAATTGGGAGTCTTGCATCAGGATTCACGAAGTCGGAAATTATGAATCAGTGGAAGGTTCTGTGAGAAACCAACCTTTGCTGAATACATTTCGAAGGATCGACATTTTGGGTTTCGGCAGGTTCAGGAGCTCGAAACTCGACAACGAAAAGCGTAATATTGTGAAACCCGAAAGCTCGAATTAGGAAGGGCATAACTTTATTGTGATCAAGGAGATTTGGGTTGGTACCTGGTGTTTGTTCACATAGGCTCAATTCATAAGGACCTGTGGATCGATTCGTTGAAGGTTCCGATAGGGATCCGAAAGATCCACTTCGGTTCAAGGAGATTTGAACAATCCTGTGAGGGGATCTCGACCCAAGGGTTCGGGGGTCTACACCAGTTGTGTTATCAGAGCACAGAAAAATTTCTTTTCTTTTTGTAGCAGAGGAAAGAGAACCATTTCTCAATCATGCCACCGAGAAGAAGATATAGGCCAATACCTGATCCAGTAGTGGAAAGAGAAATGCACGAACTACGTGTCAGGCTTGATGCCATGGAGACAACACAGAGGTGCACTATCGACATTAGGGATATCAACGAAGCTAAAAGTGAAAATGAAGTTGGAAACGAAGGATAAGAAGTTGAAGTCGAAGATGTTGTGGATGAATGCCTATTCAGGGTTGTTGTAAGGATAAGTTCCAGAGAAAAAATGGAGATTCCCATGTATGAGGGGAACCTAGATGTTGAAGAGATTTTAGATTGGATTAGGGCTCTGGATAAGTACTTTGACTATGAGGATGTCGAGGAAGACAAGAAGGTCAAGCATGTTGTCACAAGACTTAAAGGGAATGTAGCATTATGGTGGGATGAACTGCAGGATGACAGACACTGCAAAGGTAAGAAGAAAATCAAGAGTTGGGATAGAATGGTTGCAAAGATGAAAGCCAAATTCATACCCAAGGATTATCAAATTACTCTATTTCAGAGAATGTAGAATTTGAGATAGAAGCTGATGTTAGTGAAGGAATACACTGAAGAATTCTACAAGTTAAACATCAGAGTAGGTCATGGGGAAAGAGATGATGAAAAGGTTGCTAGATACATGAATGGTCTGCGATATGACATCCAGGATGAGATGAGCATGATGATCATTCAAAATGTAGAGGGTGCTTATCATATGGCTCTGAAAGCTGAAGAGAATTTGAGCCGGAAGTAAGGTCAAAGAGGCCAAGGCAGAAGTCAAGCCAGAGGCAAACCAATTCCCAAAGACAGAACTGAGAGACCTCAAGAAGGGGGAAAGAAACCTCAAACTCAACTTGAGAGAGGAGGAAGCTCACAGAGAGGGAAGTATGTTGATAGAAATACTTTTCCTCGAGCTAGAGGAAGAGGAAGAGGACAAGGAGGTGAAGTGAAATGCGTTGTCTATGGGAAGAACAGACATAAATCTTATGAGTGTCTGGACATAAAGAAAGAAGGTGTTAAAACTCACATTTCCGAAGCACAAGGATGGAATGTTGAGGCAGAAGATGTTGAGGGCGGAATATCCTTGATGATGAGGAAAGTTCTCTTAACACCAGAGAAGGAGGTAGAGAACCCAGCCCAAAGGAATAGATTGTTTCGGATTGCTTGTAAAAAAAAATACAGAGTATGCAAAGTCATCATGGATAGTGGTAGCACAGACAATCTCGTTTCTACAGAGATGGTAGAAAAGTTGGAGCTGGAGACTATCGTACATCCAAGCCCATACAGAGTTTTGTGGCTACACAAAGGACATCAGGTAAATGTCACTAAGCAATGTTTTAGTTGAATTTAAAATAGGAGAATATAAGGATGAAATATTATGTGATGTCATTCCCATGGATGTTTGTCATCTATTGTTGGGTAGACCATGGCAATATGACATAAAGGTGATTCATGATGGGAGAAAGAACACATACACCCTGGAGAAGAATGGGAGAACTCACATGTTGTTGCTTATTAAAGACAAAGAAGTAAAAAAAAAGGTAAGTAACACTATACTTCTCATGAGTGGGAAGGAACTTCTTAATGAGGTTAAGAAGAAGGAAGACACAGAAGTTATTGTGTTCAGGAAGCCTAGAATTGTTTTGACCAGTACACAAGTGGATGATTTACTAGAGGAAATCCAGAAGTTGCTGGGAGAGTTTCCTGATATAGTAGTAGACGAACTACCTTGTTCGTTGCCACCTATCAGAAGTATAAGTCATCACATTGATCTTATACCTGGATCCATCTTACCAAACAAATCTGCATACAGGTTGACGCCACAGGAGAGTGAAGAATTCAAGAGACAAGTCCAGGACTTAATGGACAAAGGATTGATTAGAGAAATCTTGAGTCCATGCGCTGTTCCAACAATGCTCAGCCCAAAGAAAGATGGAGGCTCGAGAATGTGTACCGAGTCAAGAGCGATCAATAAGATTACCATCAGATACAAATTTCCATTGCCAAGGATGGATTATTTGATGGATTGCTTCAGTGGAGCAAGATTCTTTTCAAATATTGATTTGAAAAAAGGATATCATCAAATTCGTATGAGAGAAGGTGATGAATGGAAGACAACATTCAAGACGAATGAAGGGCTATATGAATGGCTTGTCATTCCATTTGGCTTAACAAATGTCCCTGGTACATTCATGAGATTGATGAATGATGTCCTGAAGGAGTTCATCAGAAAATTTGTCATTGTATATCTTGATGATATATTGATTTTCAACAAGATAGAAGCAGAGCATTTAAAGCATTTAGCTACAGTGATGAGGAGATTACAGTAAGAGAAATTGCTGATAAATATGAAGAAATCATCATTCATGAGGACAAAACTCATTTATTTGGGTTTTTTTATCTCTACAAATGAGCTAAAAATGGATCCAGAAAATGTGAATGCAATCAAGAATTGGCCATCGCCGAAGAGTATATTTGAAGTTCGAAGCTTCCATGGATTGGTTAGTTTCTACAAGAAATTCATCCGAAATTTCAGTGGGATTAGCGCACCGATGATGGACATGGTGAAGAAAAGACATAAATATTTTCATTGGACAGAAGAAGCAGAGAAGAGTTTCAATACACTGAAGAAGAAAATCACGGAGCAACCAATTTTGGTTTTTCCAGATTTCAACAAGACATTTCAGGTCAAGTGTGACATGAGTGGATTTGCAATAGGAGCGGTCTTGAGACAAGATGATAGGTCGATCACATACTTCAGTGAAAAACTAAATGAAGCGAAGATTAAGTACTCCACATATGACAAGGAATTCTATGCAATCATACAAGCGCTAAAGAAATGGAGACATTATTTGGTTCCTAAAGAGTTTGTTTTGTACAGCGATAATCACGCTTTTCAATTCATGACTCGACAGGAGAAGTTGAACCAAAATCATGCTAAATGGGTTGAATTCATGTAGAATTTTACTTTTGTAGCTAAGCATATTTCTGGAACTGCTAAAAAAGTTGTTGATGCTTTGAGCAGGAAATGTTTTCTTATGCAGGAATTCAGAGTCAAAACTTTGGGTTTTGATAACCTCAAAGAAATGTACAGGGATGATCCAGATTTTAAGGAAGCATATGAGGCATCTGAGAATCCAGTTCTCATGGATAGAAGCCAATGGATTGGATAAATGATCCAGGATGGGTTATTATTCAGGGGCAATCAATTATGTATTCCAAAATGCTCCATGAGGGAGAATCTGTTGAAGGAAAAAAATAGTGGAGGATTGGTCGAACACTTTGGTCATGATAAGACATTCTCAAAGTTGAATGGCTCATATTTTTGGCCAGGGATGAGGAAATATCTTAAGAAATTTGTGGACAGATGCAGAATTTGTCAACACACAAAAGGAAGAATACATAACATAGGGTTATACCTGCCATTACCCATACCAGAAAGGTCGTGGGATGCAATCAGAATGGATTTTTTAATGGGACTGCCAAGCATGCAAAGAGGATGTGATTCAATCTTTGTGGTAGTCAACATATTTTAAAATATGGCACATTTCATACCATGCCAGAAAACCAACGGCGCAACTCATATTGCGAACCTGTTTTTCAAAGAGGTTGTTAGACTTCACGGCTTTCCAAGGAGCATTGTTTCTGATTGAGATACCAAGTTCGTGGGACATTTCTGGAGGAATTTATGGAAGAATTTGGGGACAAGTTTGCCTTTTAGCTCAGCTTATCATCCTCAGATGGATGGGCAGACAAAAGTTGTGAATAGAAGCGTGGGATATTTGCTAAGAAGCCTAGTGACTGAACACCACAGTCAGTGGGATCACATTTTTCCACAAGCGGAATTTGCTTATAATGATTCAATAAATAGAAGCACAGGGAAGAGTCCATTCCAAATTGTATATGGAATGCAGCCAAGGGGAGTTTCTGGATTGAAAGATTCGGAACAAGTTGAATTCAGAAGTGCTAGTGTGGAGGACTTTGCAGAAGCAATGAAGGAGCTTCACAGTCAAGTCAAGGAGCGATTACAGAGTTCAATCCAGGAGTATAAGTGCAAAGCAGATCAACATAGGTGAGAACTTCAATTTGAAGTTGGTGATCTGATTCTTGCACATATGAGGAAGGAGAGGTTCCCAAGGGAAACATATAACAAACTGAAGATGAAAAAGATTGGACCATGCAGGGTCGTGAAGAAATTTGGGGCACATGCATATGAGATTGAATTACCCGATGGGATCAGAATGTCACCGATATTCAATGTTGCAGATTTGTACCCTTATAGAGTTGAACAACCAGGAACAAAGGATGAACAAATAGAAGTTCAGTGGAACAAACAAATGCCTATAGCTAAAAATCCACAGATGGAAAGAATAATTGACAAGAGGGTCAGCAGGAAGACCAGACGAATAGAGTATTTTGAATACTTGGTCAAGTGGAAGGGACATCCAATGGAATATGCTAGTTGGGAAGATGAAGTAGAAATTCAGAAGCATGCACAGACCATGCAAGATCTCATGAATAGGAGTTCATGAAAATTTTCAATCGAGGGAGTATGATGCATGAGCATCATAAGAGTCAAGTGAGCATGGAGGTGAAGGACAGCTGGAAAGTGCAACATGCATTTTTCACGTTTTGAAATGTTTCGAAAGGTTAAGGGAAAGGATATTAATGTAATAGTTAGGAAGATAACGTACTTGCATTTATATCTTGGAGGTTGTAAACAGATCTTGAGCAATTTCTCTCATCTGTAAAACATTAAGTCATTTATGAGTAGTTAATGAAAGTAGGTAGATTTGAATGATAGATTAGACAGTTTTAGGAGAAGGAGGGAAAATGGATATAGACACCCTCACCATTGTATCCTTGTAGAATTGTATCATTAGCATAGAAGAGAAAAAGAGAGTTGCAAAGAGAGCTGTAGAGAGGAACCCATGTACAGAAGCTTTGAATTAATATATGGAGCTTTGAATCAGACTCATAGTGTTATGATGTTTTCTGTGTATACATGTTGAATGATATGTTGATAGTTGTTTCATTCTCTTTGTTATGCATTTTCTTTAATATTGTGTGTATGTATGATTTCATGTTGAATGCTTAAATTCTAATAGAGAAAGAGAATGTGTTTCAATTGTTTCTCTTCCTGAGTGAGAGCTACTGCAAGGAGTGTAGTGAAACATCCACAAGGAGTGTGTTGACGAAGGTTCATAGTTTATCTCTGAAAGCTCAGGAGGGATACCATTGTTCTCATTTCAATAGAAGTGTAAGTGAAGCACAGAAGGCGTGCAAGGTGTGCGCAAGCTGGTTGAAGCTTAGAACTTATCAACCAAGGGGAGAGTTGAAAGACTGTTATTGCAGGGAGTGCACAGAGTCAAGAAATCAAATACTTAGAAGCATTTCAAAGAGTGTCGCAAGGAGTGCAAGCAAGAATCCTTTTGAGACTTGAGTTCCAAGTGAAAGCTCAGGAGGGATAATACCTTTTAACACTTCAAAGGAGGACGAAGTCCAAACTACTTCAAAGGGAGATGAGGTTCAAAGTCATCCAGCATAAGTAAAGTTCATAAGGAAGAACCTTGATTTATTTTGCAGAAGTTCTCCAGGAGCAACGAGCGGCCAAAATTCTCTGTGGAGAATTCGCGAAGTCGTGAGGACCATGGGATTCCAGTGAAGCTGCAAGAAGGATAAGTGTTAGATGAATCCACCCTTCGAGTGGTAAGTATCAAAATGGACCATTGATCGTGTTTTGCACAAGCCGTCAAATCATTTCATCATTTTGGGGATCCTGATGACCAGAAGTTGAGTACAGTGGAACGAAAGTCTCGAAGTCATTAGTTGTGACAGGAATTGGCGTGGAGTCTCGGGATTTCGGCACTTCAAGTGTTGGGAAATGGAGGAGGAAGCGCCTTGGGATCGAGAGTTTCGAAAGCCGGGAAGTTTGGAGTGACAGGTGGCAGGAGTCCACGTGAGAGATAGAAAGCATTTGAGTGGATAGGTGGCGTGTCCTCATCAAATAGGTGGAGTCCAACCTTGTTGACTGTTTCGGGGTTTGAAGGTCGACAGACTGGGAGTCTTGCATGAGGATTAACGAAGTCGCGAAGTCTGAAATTATGAATTGGTGGAAGGTTCTGTGAGAATCCAGCCTTTGTTGAATACATTTCGGAGGAACGACATTTCGGGTTTCGCTTGGTTCAAGAGCCAGAAACTCGACAACAGAAAGCACAATATTGCGAAACCCGAAAGCCCGAATTAGGAAGGGTGTAACTTTATTATGGTCAAGGAGATTTGGGTTAGCGCCTGGTGTTTGTTCATGCAGGATCAATTCTTAAGGACTTATGGCTCAATTCGTTGAAGGTTCTGATAGGGATCTGAAAGAGCCACTTCGGTTCAAGGAGATTTGAATGATCCTGTGAGCGAATCTCGACCCGAGGGTTCGAGGGTCTACACCACTCTAGTATACAAAAAAAATGATATATATATATATATATAAATAAATAAAAATTAAATAACTTTGAAAAACAAACATACCTATCTCTCCTTGCTCTACTTCGCGAGGTACGGGCATATCAGGATCCATGGAGAAGTCGATCCCAGAATGAGGGTAATCCTCTATATCCAGAATCTGCTGAGAACACCAGTCAAAAAATGTATCATCGAAGGCCTTGATAGTCCTCCATCTCCCCTGTCGCAACAACAACGCAACCCATCCGCATCGCTCTGGGAGAGAGGCCATGTGCACTCGTATCATCTCTCGAGGACTAAGACTGGGTACCCTCTTGAAGCAAAAGGAACATAAAACAATCCCAAACCCAAAGTTTCAGTGTTCCCATATCCGACACTCTGTTAGTTGTCTCTTCATGCAATCCATCATGGTTGTACTACAGTCGAAAATCCATGCATTTAAGCATTGTATTGCATAATGCATGTGCGCCCGGGAGGCCTGATGTAAATCTCAAGATCCAATGATCCACCCAATAAGTATAACTATCACTTTCAGTGATAGGTTGTTGATCTTGTGTATAGGCACCTGAGAACCTACTTTCTCAGTACCAACCTCGCAATGGAGTCCAATCAACTCCTCAATGTTGTGAGGCCCAAGGGGGAAAGTACACAAGTTGGCTGGATCCCCTCTCCTCAAGAGACCACTCAAGAAGTAAATTTATTCAGTCGTTGGAGTCAATGAATACCCCTCGAGCATAAATTCCTTAGCATGAGGATGCCAATAATCTATCAAGCCATTAAAAAACTTGGTTTGTTCCCTCATAAACGAACACTGGACAAATTTTAGCAACCCACATTGTGATAAAACGATGATAGCAACAGGGTCTTCTAAGACCAAAAAATCAATGTCTTCATGCTTCCTCTCTCTCCAATGAACATACATCCTACAAAATGACAAATTCATGGGGAGTTAATTCTTTCCTTTTATTTTTTCCACCTATTGGAGGGTGTATGCAGGTTGTATTTGCGATAGTCGCATGTGTACTTGGGCAAATTATCTTTTGCACATGTGCACACACGGGTTGTGCTAATACAACCCGCGTACAGATAGGGCCGACCTCTTTAAAGGTCAGTTCCCCCCAGAAAAACAAAAACAAATGCAAAAAGAAAGATTTGAAATGCAGGAGGGGCTAGTATGTACTTACTTGGTCCAAGCAGAAGTTTGTTTCGTCCACTAAAGCTCCCGAAATCAACTCTTTTGGCAAAGGGGTGTTTTTTAATTTTTTGTCAATTCTCAATTTACAATGGTGATAATGAGCTGCTAGCTTCTATTTATAGAATTTTTGGCCCCTTTTTGTCACTTTTTTGGACCCTTTTGTCATTTTTTCTAGCTTGAAAATGGTTTAGTATGCTTCTTGAGTTTCTTGGGGGATGTTATGATATGTGTTACTTTGGGTATTGGGAAACGTTTTGAGAGTTGGGACTTTTTTAAAGGTCTTTTAGTAAAAAGTCATTTTTCCAACTTTTTGCATCTAAGTTAGGCTTCCACCTCCACTTTCTACATCTCATTGTATTTTTCGCTTTGCCATAGGATCAACCCAACTGAATTATGATATGAAACCATCATTTCTACTTTATAAGTGTCATAATTTAGTGGTAGAGCCTACCTTCACATGGATACCTTAGGTAGATCCTGGTTACACTTTTGTTGTCCATGTCGTCGCTAATGATTATAGTCTTGAGAGTCCTTTCTTAGTTTTTCCTAATGACGCATTTGAGCCTCACTTGCATGATTAATTATCTCTTTTGATCTCACCCTCGGGACTCCCAAAAATAACGGGTCTTCTTCTAATCCCTTTTCAGACCCTCTAAACATGAAAATATTGTCGATCAATCTTGTTGTCCTTCACGCTCGCCAAACTAAAATTTGAAGAAACATCTGTCCAGTGGTAGTTTACCCCTTTTTCATCCAGATGGTGTTATAACCCTATAATTTATAGGATCAACTGGTGACTGAAATGTTATTCCTTTAAGTTTTTTTGTTCATCAAATGATTGTCCATTCTGCAAATAATTTGAGAAAATAAAAGAAAAAGAAAGAAAAGAAAAGAAGAAAAAGAATAAAAGAGGGCATAAAAGAAATTCAATAGAGCCCCATGCAATAACAATGATTTGGTCCATACCGTTCAAGCATGGGAAAAAATTTTAAATTGATGTTGATAGGAGTAGTGAATAAGCTTGGCTAAACTGTTTAATCTTAGCCAAGTGATTTAGGTTAGTTAGTGAATAAATCTGACCAAACTGCCTAATCTTGGTTAGATAACCCCAGGACAGAGTAATTCCTTAGTCCAACAGTTTAATCTAGACTAATTTTCATAGGTAATTAGGTTAGAACATAAGATATTTTGCTTTGTCTCAATAAAATCTGCACGATGATCAATGTTGAATCATGTCTTTGAGGTTTAAAAGGTTTGATGTCTAACCCTTTGGTGATAAAAACATGGAAAAGCTTGGGAAATCCCCACAATATGCACTTATCCTAAGTTTTTCCGGAGCACATATGCCTTCGTGCTCACAGTTAAGAACAACACATAGATGAACGGTCCGAGAGTGGGCACCCAGATCTACAGTTGATAGGTTTTACCAGACCCCCCCCGACTGTTCTACCTTTAACCATGGGAAAGGGGGTCCAGAATCAGAAATAACAAAGGTGCATAGAGAAATGAATCATATGTGCATGCTCAGATCCATGGC
>ML779863.1:602043-668524 GCA_009831015.1 Picea engelmannii
GGGGGGTTCGGAATGTTGGTTAACTATCATGCACAGATCTACGATTGAAAAGAAAGTGCGCAGATCGATGGCTCATGCTATTTTTTGGACCCCCTCAACCGATCTATATTTAATGGAGGGGGGGGGGTCTGGAATGGAATATTCTCTAGTGGGCCCTTTTCCTCTACGTGGCATAAATTCATTGGTTCAAAATTCCATCACCTATCATTTCTAACATGCCCTGTCACCCCATGACATCATCATCCATGTTTTTCCTAGAGGTCACGTCTCATTAATATGTCAGTCTGTTTCCCCTTGTCTGCCCTTTAGAAGTCCTCTCACCAAAGTCACTCCCCAATCAGCTCCCGCCACGTTCCCTGATCATATTCGTCATTCATTATTACCTGCCATATCATGCTCCAAATGATCTGTTGGCAATTTATTACTGGATAACTTATCTGTTAACCTGTTGACCTGTCCCCCGTGCCCAACGGATATCCATTCATTCAAAACCACCGTCTCCCTTCTTTCTTCCATTTCTTACTGTGTCGTCTCACCAGAAAATACCTTTCCTGTCACACCAATGCATTTTCCCCCATTTTCTCTTTTTTTTATTCAAACATCCCAAGCCACAATCATCCCCACTAATGATTGTTTCATTTGCAGGTATTTTTATAGCGATGGCGCCAAAATCAAAGAGGACAGAAGATGAGGAAAATCCTTTCCTCCCGCCACCTATCGACCTTGACAGGATCCCCCTGGTGTAAAAAGACAATTTAATCGCAGACACCAGATGCGAATTCGACTTTGCGGACTTGCAGTCATGGCTCAAAGAGGTTTTCCTTGACCAGAGTGATGAAATTGGACTCTGGGAGTCAAATCTTCCCCTATATCTCTTCCCCCAGATTCACCACTTTCCCAAATTCTCCCTCAAATGCCAGGCCCATTATCTCCCTAAACAAAGAGCCATTATGTCTTCATCCAGAGAAATTATTTTCCTCATCACAC
This sequence comes from Picea engelmannii, assembly GCA_009831015.1. Lineage (NCBI taxonomy): Eukaryota > Viridiplantae > Streptophyta > Pinopsida > Pinales > Pinaceae > Picea > Picea engelmannii. Next base: position 603,031 of record ML779863.1, read on the forward strand.
CAGAAACCATTGACCAAATGATGCAGATACCCAGAGCTGAATCCTCCTCACCTTTCAACCTCGAAATCATCACGGATCTCTACTAGAAGCTATATTTTCCCCAAAGATCTTATAATTTTGAGTTTTTCCTCCCATAATCCACTCAACTCCCCACCAAAACCCCCCCTTATCTTTCCTCCCTGTTCTCAGTAAAGGGAAACCAGGTCATCACATCACTATGTGCCTTGCTTGGATACTTTTCGGATCAATGGGTGGATGAACCCATCTTGGGATTTCTGTCCATTTTTTCCATCAATGAGAGACCCACTACTCAATTTGACTACAGTACGCTCCTGGCGGACAACATTCATGAACAATTCATTAACTTCGCCACAGAAGGCATGTTCCGGTATTCTTCAATACTGGCTTACCTGTTCGTTTTCTTTCAAGCGGACAAATTTTCCTTTTCAATGCAAAAGACGGATAAATATGGGAGACCATAGGCAGTGACAACATGGAATTCGCTGCTCAGACATAACTCTACATAATTCAGTTTCAAGCAGTTCATCGAGCAGTTCTACCACCCATTGGTTAGTACGCTCAGTGGTAGACCCAAACCTAGAATAAACGAGGAAATTCAGAGGATTCTACACCTCTCGGATCTTGCAAAAATGGGAGACTGGTACCTGTACCAGGATCACACAGAGATCAGAGTGTATGGGTGTGAATTGGCCCCATACAAGTTACCCAAATATCTGCCTGTGAGGATTTTTTCCCTGGAGTACATAAGGCAGATGATCAATTCAGACGACATTCATTTTGTGTCTCTGAAAAAGAAACAAAAACTTAGGATCAAAGGGAAAATAGGATCATTCATTTGCAATAGCTGAGGCGTCGGGGAGGAAGCAGACAGACTGCTAAAAGAAATGAAGTTTTTTTCTAGCTTCATATGGCACTATGACCCCTGCGAAATAATTTCATAGATGAGAGTTAAGAATAAGAACATCCCATATGTCCACTCATCCAGGCCCGAGATAGAAAATTTTTCCAACCAAACAGAATGGGAGCCAAACACTCTGGTTGAGACAGAATAGCAGGACCTTTCGATCACTGTCTCACAGATGACTACACCATAGGATCCCAAGGAGAAAATGCCTAGGCAAGATGATTCACCTTTCATCACTAAAGTATCATCCGAAGAATTTCAACTACATACCAAGAGGCCAAAAACAATTCAGGCAACCGACACGGCTGGTGAAAAGGGAATGCAATCTACTACCACTTTGGTGGTTGATCGATCGCTCCTTAGTACAAGCAACAAACAAATCAAAACTACAGTGTTTCCTAAAAATTATATAGATACTCCATCAACCAGCCAGTCGAGAAAAATAGCAATAAAATTGAGTATTTTTTAGAAGTATGATCTGATAAAAAATAAAAAATCAGACGCTGACCAGCAGCACGCATGCTCAATTTTGGAAGCAAACATCCACTGTACAACACCATCTACTGTCTGCATTCAACACTGAGAAGGGTAGAATGCACATGGTGTTTCTGCAAGCACAGGTGCCAAACCCGAAGGTAATCACCAATTACAAAAGGGAAACTTTCGAATTTCAGACTAAATATGTGCATCTAGCTGATCAAACGGATCTGCATAGGCAAAATGGAGAAATGGTTTTCTCCACATTGGCACATGCTTCCACTGCTGCCTCCAAGTTACAAGTATCTCTGAATAATGTCCAGACGCAACTGAAGTTAGAAAAAATATCCTCCATTTCCAAGGATAACAGGATTAATACATTGGAGGAACTGGTCCTCAAGATCGGATATGATCCCTCAAATGTGAAAGCAGTCGAGGAGATGCTCAAAAAGAAAAATGTTGATATAGAATCTCTAAGGAAACAATTGAAGTTGTCTCCAACAGAAGATTCACAGGCAAAGGAAATAGCGGAGACAGAAGGGGAGAAGGATGATATGCTCAAGCTCATCATGGAGCAGAATGCATAGTTGAAAGAAATGGAAGTAGAATTGGAAAAGCTAGTAAAAGAAAAGGAGCAGTCAAAGCCCATGGAGGTCATTCCATTGAGCGCAGTTCCACTCATAGGAGTGAGCACAACTTTTGTAGCATAAATCCCCTCGGCAACTCCACTGATAGCTATGGAGAAGATAGTCGAGCTAGCTAAATCCATGGAACACATGAATTTGCAAGAAACAGAGATTAGCATGCTTAAAAAGGAGATTGAGAACCTTCGGGAACTCAAATATTCCTGCCAAACTAGCTACACCAAGGAGAAACAAACTTCAGATAAGCTTAAACAAGAATTGCAACAGCTTCAAAAGCAAACAGTGCCGGGCAAAACACTGGCTTTCGTCAAAGAAAGTGTCTGGATGGACATCACCAAGTCCATGAATGAAATATGGTCGATGATACAAATCATGTTCGAGCAAAATGAGCTGGCGCAAAGAAGTCAGTAATCCATCGAGAAGATAAGAGTGGAACTGGGAGAGATATCCATAGAAGCTACTGAGATCATCAAATTTCTAAATTCCAAAACCAGAGAGGAGCTAGAGGAGTTGAATATTGAAGATAGGATAGAGACCATCCTCGAGGTCAAGAGGGTCTTGACCAAGAGAGGACTAATGCTACAGCTGGAGGAAAAGGTCCAGACCATAGACGCAGGAGTACAAAGATTTTTCAACAAGAATGAATCTTTGCAGAAGAAAGGCCTTCCTAGTATGAGAGTTATAAATGACAAGTTAATGACGCTTGCCGATTACAAAAAGAAACTAAACACTGTGGCTAAGGATAGCTCAAAATTATTATGAATACAAGGCAGTATCACAAGCAAGGAATTCCTAGATGCTTTACAGTTTGACATCAGCATACAACATGAGATCCGATACATATTCATCATCAAGCCAACTTTTTCCAAATACACAGAGATGGATGAAGTATACCAAAGGTTTCTCAAAGTCAGCGTGCCCAGTCACCTTCGATGGGAAGAGCTTTTCAATTTGATCAAGTAGTCGATGAGGTGTCCAAGCCTAGTCAGCTATCTAGTTAGACGAGGTCATGTAGAGGCCTCACCAACGGTTCACCCCAATAAATCATCATGAATATCAACACGTCATCAAGCAGTTTCCTAAAATTTTTGTATCTTGTTAAGTTAGTTAGCTAAATTTAGATTAGCCACGTCTTGATCTTTAATGACAGGATCGTATGTAATTTGATTATAAATACTTCACACTTTGAAGTATTGAAGGTTGATCTTTACGCCGTAAAAGCTACAAGACTGTAATCTTTTTCAAGAGATCTTCCATTAATACAAAGAGACGTTTTCTTAGGATTCTCGCATGTTATCCATTGGTGATGTTTTATTTTCTATGTTGAATGTTTTCTTTCTCAGTTGTCATATTGTTTTCTAATCTAATTCTTTTAAAAGTAACTCATGTTGCAGGATTTATCTTTGTATACCCTGTTTCAAACTTTGAAAAATCTTAATGTTTATCTTCTGATATCACAGTGAAGAAATTCTTAACTGCTTCTTTACTTTAATTGATATTCTCATCTTTTCTTCTTTTCATCATTTTACGACTAAAAGAATCCAACGAATGCATTATCTTGCCCTGTGAAAAGAATATTTGTTTAGAGAGTTATTTCGGATCCATCGCATAGGTTTTATGTTTTTCGACGTTTCGGACCAAACTATTGTGGTCCATCTTCAGGAAAGCGTTTATGAAAGATGAAGGAAAAAAGACTATAACACGTATATAAATAATTGAAAAGTTATTGTAAGGAGCCGACTTAATGAAANCAATAATTATAAATTTTAAAATTTTTAGATTATAATTGTTTGTTTAATTAATTAATTATTTGTTTTAATAATTAATTACTTGTTTGTTTATTAATTTTAATTTTTAATTTTATTTTTATTTTTAAAAGAGCCGACTGGACAATATTTAAAAACTAATATTTAGAATTATTCATATTGGCTAGGGTAGGGATCCAATTTTGACTAATTTTCCATCCATCATCTCTGTTTAGATTATTAGGTTGTTTTTCAATTTCGATTGCTTCTCTGAATTTCCTATTGTGATAGTGATCTATCCTGGCAAGTATTTTGGTTTCTTCAATACAGATGTGATGTTTGGTTTTATCTGAGTGTTCTGCGAGAGCTGAGGGATGAGTGCGATTGTGTTTGATGTCAGCGACATGTTCTTGAATCCTAATTCTAAAGGAACGACCTGTTTCTCCTATGTAGTGTTTCTCCTTACAATAACTTTTCAATTATTTATATATGTGTTATAGTCTTTTTTCCTTCATCTTTCATAAACTCTTTCCTGAAGATGGACCACAATAGTTTGGTCTGAAACGTCGAAAAACATAAAACCTATGCGATGGATCCGAAAGAACTCTCTGAACAAAACAATGATCGCAAAAGTCTTAGAACAGTAATATTTGTTTCTGGTTTAGATTTTCATCTCTATAGCAGAGACCACATAGCCCAATGGATGCGTAAATCCTTTTCATCCAACTCAACAAAAACAACAAACTTTTCCAATCTTATTTATTTAACTAGCCTAATATCTTAAGTTCAAAACATATCTAAATTATACAGAGACATCCCTCTCTGAAGCTGGTAGGGCTAGATTCTAGTTTCGAAGTGGTTGGATAAAGTTACCTCTCGTAGATTTCTTCTTTCCTACCAACCTCTAGGAATTTACAGAGCGATAACATAGTGGCGACCATAGTGGCGACCATACTGGGGAGGAACTTTTCAACCCCATGTTTTCTTTCCCTTAGAAGAAAGATTTGTTTCTAAACAAACCATAAATCTGAAAAAGCAATAATGTTTAGAGGTTGTTAAAGCTTGTACATATTATTTTTCGGACACGTAAAACTATATATATATATATATATATAATTAAAAAGGAAATCTGGCTCCTAAAAGAACTTATACTCGATCCCACCCAGACCCAAAACCTGCAATAGCAACTGATAATCTAGAACAGTTACTCAGAAAGAAGACCATCGTAGAAATTTCAGGAAGTCATAGTCCCCTTCAGAGGTCCCCTTCTCTTCCAGAGGAACTTTTTACCCTTCAAGATCTTAACTTTGACACCATTTTTGAACAAAGCCTATTTAGAACAAAATCTGACAGCTTTGTGACTGAAATCATTTTAGATCCAAAAACCTTTCAACCCCAGACCCTTGAAATACCATCACCAATTATGAACCCTCAAACCACTCACTCCATGCCAGCAAGCCCCTCCTCCTCCTCGTCTTCTATCACTACCACACCTATCATCCAGGTTGGTGTACCGCTCTCTCCACCTATCATGGCAGCTAGATATGCTCCCTTTGTGTTGGACGCACCTCTACATGCTATGCCCTAGGATTATCAAATGCGACTTCCATAGTTCAATGGAACAAAACCCTTGAGTGCACAACAACACGTTGATAAAATGAATGACTAACTTGATCTGTAGGAAGTAGATGAGGCTGACATTCAAAGGAGATTGTTTGTGCAGAGTTTGACTAGTGATGTTATGAAATGGTATAAGGGTTTACGTGTTGTCTCAATGCTCTACCTTACAACATTTCAAAGAATTTTTCTAGACATATGGGAGGTAAAGAAAAATCCTCTCCAAATCTTGTCAGAATACAAAAACACCAGAAGGAATCAAGGTGAGACTGTTCAAGATTACTGCAACCGCTTCAATAATCTATACAATGCAATTCCAACTGATATTAAACCCCCACAAGGTTTAGCACTGATAAAATTCCCTGATGGTTTCGACATTGATATGTCATATCAGTTAAGGGAAAGAAACTCCACCACCCTGGAAGATATGCAGAAAAGCGCAATAAGTGTGGAGGCCAACCTGTTAGCTAAAAGGGCATGGAAGAGGACCAAAAGGAGATTCGCGATTAAAGAAGAACCTTCCACATCTTATTCTGATGCCAAATTGGATTCCTTAGCTATAGCAATGGAAAGGATGATGGAGAGACTCACTGTATCTGAAAGAAATCCTCCTAGAGAAAATCAACTTTCTCCACAAATTCAGAATCCTAACTTCATAAGGAATCCTCCTCAAATCAGGTAGAGAGATCACAGGGATCAAAGAGAACAGAGGGGTCCTGATCAACAGATCAGACCACCCCTACAATAAAATTATGTCGATGAAGGAGAGGAGGTAATTGAATAATTGGAGGACACACACATAAACCTCATGGGCATTCACGATAGTGAAGTTATTTTCCTCACTCAGGAAGAACAAGAACTTTTCCTCCTTTCTCAAACGCAGGTGAGAAAAGAAGCTGAAGATACTGAACAACAGGAATTTGAAAATTCCATTATGGAGGTACACAGGCAGTACAATTTGTGGAGTAATAAGACTGATGAAAGTTCCCCAAAAAAGGTAACTGAAGCGAAGAAAGTAGTCGAAACCAAGAAATCCCCTGAGCCTTCTACCAAGAAGATCCCTGAGAAAGGTAATGTTGAAGCTCCAGCAAAATGAAACCACACCATTTTACAAAGATCAACGTAGAATGAGGGTTCATCAATCAACCCACCAAATTCTTTTTCCCAGAAGACTATGGTGGACAAATCAGAATTGTTGAGCCAAAACATAGCACCTACCCCTTTCATCCTCAAAGGGGAATTAGCCAAAGTGAAAATTCCCATGCCCCTTTCTGAGTTGATGAGTAAGGATGCTTACCGATCACAGGTGATCAAAGCGCTAAGCATTGAACCTGATATAGGCACGAAGGCCTTAACTATTGGATCAATGAATCATTCAGACACTGTAAATCTTACTGATGATCAACCTGAACTCCTGTTTGGCCCTGAAGTTGATGGTCAGACTGACAATGGTGTTGTCACTCCTTTTTACATCAGCCTTAATATACTTGACTTGATTATGCATAATGCTATGCTAGATTCAGGTGCTTCCCATAACTTGATGCCCAAAGCAGTGATGGAAAAACTGGGACTCGAGGTCACCAGACCTTACAAGGATTTACACTCTTTTGACTCCAACAAATTCAGATGTATTGGATTGATCAAGGACTTATGTATCACTCTAGTTCAGATTCCGGCAAAAAGCATGGTTATGGATGTTGTGGTCGCAGACATTCCCCCGAAATATGGTATGTTGTTGTCCAGGTCTTGGGGGGGCAAATTGAAAGGTAATTTGCAGTTAGATATGTCATATGCCACCAGCCCAGTGTTCGAGCAACAGAGAAGACTATATAGAGAGACGCTGATGAAGTATATGGTCAACAGCCAAGAAAAGCCACATAACTATCCCCTATACTCTACACATTATGACCTAGATTCCTTCATCCTATATAATGACGGCGATACGGGAGAACAAATTGTTTAGCTGCAAGAAGATACATTTGATCCAAACGAAGGCCAAGAAATCACTGAGGCAGAAAGAAAGAAAAATTTGATAAGTGAGAAATTTCCAACAGATTTATGGAGCATGGACTTCGATGGAGTTGGAGTAGGCATTTGGTTGCACAATTACAAATCCAGGTATTCGGAAAACCATTCGTACAAATTAAATTTTCAATGCACTCACAATATTTCTAAGTATGAAGCTTTGATGCTCGGTCTAAAACTTCTAAAGAAAGTTGGTGCCAAACAAATCATGGTAAGAGGAGATTCCAAGTTAATTATCAAGTAAATCAAAGGTGAGTATGCAACAAAACATCCCCGTCTCAGATCTTATAGGAATGTTGTTTTGGATGCCCTTAAATGTTTCACTGAAGTTGATTTACAGGTTATGCCCAGGGGACAAAATATTTTAGCATATCGGTTAGCTATGTTAGCAGCTACGTGCAAGATACATTTTCGTTCCACTCACCCCTACGCGGTGGAGGTGAAGTACAGACCAACTGTCCCCGATAACATTAGATCCTAGCAGGTATTTGGGAACGATGACCAAATTGAAGACTTTCTACAATGTAAAAATGATTTCGAGTGTACAAACATAGACCTAGAAAATGAGGATGAAAATGTAAATAGATATGATTTTGGAAATGATAGTGTGAATAAGATAGATTCAGGAGAGTTAGGTGAAGATGAGTTAGAGTCTGATGTTTTTCATTTAAAAAGTAATGTTTTACCTAGCGATTTAGTTCCTTTAGAAGACCTTTTTGATTTTAATGATGTAGCTAAAAAACCAAAAATTGAAGTTAGTGGTAAAGAGGTTGAAGACGTTAACATAGGAACAAAAGAGAAGCCCAGGATAATAAAACTTTATAAATCCTTACCTCCCGAGCAAAAACTCAAATACATCGAACTTTTCAAGGAATATGTGGACATGTTTGCTTGGGTTTACGAAGATTTAAAATCTTATGAAACAAGCATCATACAACATAGTATTGTGATAAAAGAAGACCAAAAACCTTTCAGACAGAAGCTTAGGAGAATCAATCCCAATTTACTTCCCCTGATAGAAAAAGAAATAAAAAAGATGTATGATGCTAAAATCATAGTTCCCTTACGATTTTCCAAATGGGTTTCAAATCTGGTCCCTACCCGAAAGAAGTCTGGGGAAATCAGGCTTTGCATTGATTTCTGAAACCTGATCAAAGTTTCTATAAAGGACAACTACCCATTGCCAAAAATGGACCACATATTACAAAAGGTAGTTGGATCCATCCAAATCTCCTTACTAGATGGTTTCTCAGGCTATAACCAGGTTCTTGTTCACCCAGATGACCAAGAGAAAACAACCTTCACAACACCTTGGGGCACCTTCATGTACATGAAAATGCCTTTCGGGTTGATGAACGTTGGGGCCACTTTCCAAAGAGCGATGGACATTACTTTTGTGGAAGAACTTGGAAAATTTATTGTCGTTTATTTGGACAACATAACTGTGTTTTCCCAGTCGATGACGAGCACTTAAGACATCTCAGACGAGTATTTGAGAAATGCAAGAAATTTGGGATTTCTATGAATCCTAAGAAAAGCCTTTTCAGACTAGAGGAAGGTAAACTGTTGGGGAACATAATCTCTAAGGACATAATCAAGATAGACCCCAACAGAATCGAGGCCATTTAGAAATTAGAACACCCAAGAGATATCAAAGAGTTACAGTATTTCATTGGAAAAATAAACTTTCTGAGAAGATTCATACCCAACCTAGCTGAGATTCTCAGGAACATCACAAACATGTTAAAAAAGGACACAAAAATAAAATGGAACACTGATTCCAAGCAGTCTTTTGAACAAGTCAAACATGCACTCACACAGGCTCCAGTCTTGATTAGTCCTGACTTCACCAAATATTTTTATCTTTTTTCTTTCACCTCTGAACATACCATTGCAGCAGTATTACTATAGAAAAACAACAAAGGGTATGAAAAACCCATAGCCTTTTTTAGTAAAGCTTTAAGATATGCTCCTTTGAGTTATAAAATAATGGAGAAACAAGCTTTTTCCCTGGTGAAAGCCATAAAAGATTTTAGAGTATATATTATCCATTCCCATACCATCATGTATGTTCAGAACACAGTAGTAAAAGACATTTTAACTCAGGACAATCCAGATGGTCGAAGAGGAAAATGGATTGCTATCATTCTGGAGTATGACATAGAGATTAAGCCTACTAAACTGATTAAAGCTCAATGTCTAGTAAATTTAATGGTTGTATCCAATTTCCATGCTCTTGACATTAATTTCTTAGATACAGTAGATGAAAAAGGTGAGCAGGTGACTCCAAGCATGAAAGAGGCATTTTTGAACTCTCCATGGTACGCAGACCTGATATTTGTTTTTCATAACTTACAAGCTCCCCCTAGTCTAGCCAAAACTAAAGCTAGGTTTTTGAAATTGAAGGCATTAAAATTATGCATTCTAGAAATAAATCTATATTGGAAGGATCCTGGAGGTATTTTGTTAAATTGTCTATTGAAGGATGAAGTTGATAAAGTATTGAAGGATTTTCATGCAGGAGACTGTGGTGGTCATTTGAGTTGGAAGATTACAGCTAATAAAATTCTTAGAGCTGGGTTCTATTAGCCTACACTGTTTTCATATGTGCATCAGAAAGTGACTTCGTGTCATAAATGCCAGGTGTTCGAGAGAAAAAAGAAGCTTCTTCCTTTGCCCCTTAAACCAATCTCTGTTGAATCTCCTTTCCAACAATGGGGGTTAGACTTCATCGGAGAAATAAATTCTCCTTCTTTTGGTCAGCATAGGTGGATTCTTACTGCTACGGATTATTTCACAAAATGGATCGAAGTTGTACCAAGCAGGGAAGCTAATGATTCCGTCATTATTAAATTTCTTGAAAATAATATCTTGTCTCGTTTTAGATGTCCTAGAAAGATTATAACTGACAATGCAGCTGCTTTCCGATATAAGAAGCTCATAGATTTTTGCAACCAGTACCATATTGGTTTGGTTCATTCCACAGCTTATTACCCTCGGGGAAATGGGCTGGCGGAGTCATCAAATAAGACACTGGTGAACATTATTAAGAAGACTTTTCAAGAAAACAAAAAATCATGGCATAACAAGCTAGTTTTCATACTATGGGTTGACAGACTGACCACCAAGAGGTCAATTGGTATGTCACCATATCAGCTCATCTATGGCACTGAAGTAGTTTTCCCCACCTCCTTAGAAGTTCCTTTCATGAAATTGCTGCAAGAAATGCAAGCCAACCTGAACGACTCCCAAAGAAGGATAAACCAGATGATCCAACTGCAGCAGTCCAGAGAAGAAGTATACAACAAAACTCAGGTTGTCCAAGAAAGTATTAAAAATATCTTTGACAAAAGAACTAAAGAGGATGACTTTGATCTAGATGACTTGGTTCTGATATGGGATGCCCAAAATGAAGATAAGGGGAAGCATGGAAAATTCAACAGTCTATGGAAGGGACCTTACATGATTCAAGCATTCAGAGGAAATAATGCCTTCTTGCTCAACAACGGTGATGGGACAAATCTGCCAGGAGGACCTGTAAATGGTAGAATGTTGAAGAACTATTCACCTCCTCAGTAGGGACCTCCAGACACACTTTTCCATTGTACAAACTATTTTCATTTTGTTTACAAGTTTTTGAGTGAAATAAATCTGATTAGATGGTTGAAGCCTGCAGAGAAGGCCCTAAGCCGCTGAACATTGTATTCTAGTTTTTCAAAAATAAAACCAATCAAGAAACAAAGGCAACTATGGAGAAAGCTTCAGAAGATCAGGAATCAGGATTCTTGGCACTTCACAAGGAGAGTACCATCCCCAGGTGGAGCCGCTCTTATAACCCTATAATTTATAGGATCAACTGGTGACTGAAATGTTATTCCTTTAAGTGTTTTTGTTCATCAAATGATTGTCCATTCTGCAAATAATTTGAGAAAAGAAAAGAAAAGAAAAGAAGAAAAAGAAGAAAAGAGGGCATGAAATAAATTCAATAGAGCCCCATGCAATAACAATGATTTGGTCCATACCATTCAAGCATGGCCAAATTCTTTAAATTGATGTTGATAGGAGTAGTGAATAATCCTGGCTAAACTGTTTAATATTAGCCAAGTGATTTATGTTGGTTAGTGAATAAATCTCACCAAATTGCCTAATCTCGGTCAGATAACCCTAGGATAGAGTAATTCCTTAGTCCAACAGTTTAATCTAGACTAATTGTCATAGGTAATTAGGTTAGAACATAGGATAGTTTGCTTTGTCTCAATAAAACCTGCACGATGATCAATGTTGAATCATGTCTTTGAGGTTTAAAAGGTTTGATGTCTAACCCCTTGGTGATAAAAACATAGAAAATCTTGGGAAAAATCCATAATATGCACTTATCCTAAGTTTTTCTGGAGCACATATGCCTTCGCACTCATAGTTAAGAACAACACATAGATGAACGGCCCAAGAGCGGGTGCCCAGATCTACGGTTGATAGGTTTTTCCAGACCCCCCCGACCTTTCTACCTTTAACGGTGGGGGGGTCCAGAATCGGAAATAAAAAAGGTGCATATACAAACAACTCAGATGTGCACACTCAGATCCATGGCTCAGATTGGATTCTGAACCCCCCCGACCGTTATGCCTTTAATGGTGTGGGGGGGTTCAGAATGTTGGTTAACTATCGTGCACAGATCTATGGTTGAAAAGAAAGCATGCAGATCAACGTCTCATGGTGTTTTTCAGACCCCCCCGATTGATCTATCTTTAACGGAGGGGGGGGTCCGGAATGGAATATTCTCTAGTGGGCCCTTTTCCTCTACGTGGCATAAATTCATTAGTTCAAACTTCCATCGCCTATCATTTCTGACATGCCCCATCACCCCATGATGTCATCATCCACATTTTTCCTAGAGGTCACATCTCATTACTTTGTCAGTCCCTTTCCCCTTGTCTTCCATTTACAAGTCCTCTCACCAAGATCACTCCCCAATCAGCTCCTGCCACATTGTCTGGTCGTATTCATCATTCATTATTACTTGCCATCTCACGCTCCAAATGAGCTGTTGGCAATTTATTACTGGCTAACTTATCGGTTAGCCTGCTGACTTGTCCCCAGTGCCCAACGGATATCCATTCATTCAAAACCACCGTCTCCCTCCTTTCTTCCATTGCTTATTGTGTCGTCTGACCAGAAAATACCTTTCCCGTCGCACCAGAGCATTTGTTCCCGTTTTCTCTCTGTTTTAGTCAAACATCCCAAGCCACCATCATCCCCACTAATGACTATTTGATTTGCAAGTATTTTTACAGTGATGGCACCAAAATAAAAGAGGACAGAAGCTGAGGAAAATACTTTCCTCCCGCCACCTATCGACCCTAACAGGATCCCCCTGGTAGACAAAGACCATTTAATCACATACACCAGATGCGAATTCGACTTTGCGGACTTGCAGTCATGGCTGAAAGAGGTTTTCCTTGACCAAAGCTACGAAATTGGACTCTGGGAGTCAAATCTTCCCCTGTATCTCTTCCCCCAAATTCACCACTTTCCTGAATTCGCCCTCAAATGCCAGGCCGATTATGTCCCTGAATAAAGAGCCATTATGTCTTCGTCCGGAAAAATTCTTTTCCTCATCACACCAGAAACCATTGACCAAATGATGCAGATACCCAAAGCCGAATCCGCCTCACCTTTCAACCTCGAAATCATCATAGAGCGCTACCAGAAGTTGTCTTTTCCCTAAAGAGCTTAGATTTTTTATCTTTTCCTCCCATAATCTGCTCATCTCCCCACTAAAAACCCCCCTTATCTTTCCTCCCTATTCTTAGTAAAGGGAAACCAGGTCATAACGTCACTATGTGCCTTGCTTGGATACTTTTCGGATCAATGCGTGGATGAAACCATCTTGGGATTTCTGTCCATTTTTTCCACTGATGAGAGACACACTACTTAGTTCGACTACAGTACATTCTTGGTGGACAACATTCATGAACAATTCACTAACTTTTCCACAGAAGGCATGTTCCGATATTCTTCAATACTGGCTTACTTGTTCGTTTTCTTTCAAGCGGACAAATTTTCCTTTTCAATGCAAAAGATGGATAAAGATGGGAGACCACAGGCAGTCACAGCGTGGACTTTGCTGCTCAGACATAACTGTACAGAATTTAGTTTCAAGCAGTTCATCGAGAAGTTCTACCACCTAGTGGTGAGTATGCTCAGTGGCATACCCGAACCTAGAAAAAATGAGGAAATTCAGAGGATCCTACACCTCTCAGATCTTGCAAAAACGGGAGACCGGTACCTATACCAGGATCACATAGACATCAAAGTGTATGGGTGTGAATTGGCCCCATACAAGTTACCCAAATATCTTCATGTGAGGATTTTTTCCCTAGAGTACATAAGGTAGATGATCAATTTAGACAACATTCATTTTGTGTCTCTTAAAAAGAAGCAACAACTTAGGATCAAAGGGAAAATAGGATCATTCATTTGCAATAGCCGAGGTACCTAGGAGGAAGCATACAGACTGCTAAAAGAAATGAAGTATTTTGCTAACTTCATATGGCACTATGACCCCTACGGAATAATTTCATAGATGAGAATTAAGAATAAGAACATCGCATACGTCCACTCATCCAGGCTTGAGATAGAAAAATTCGCCAACCAGATAGAATGGGAGCCAAACACTCTGGTTGAGATAGAACAGCAGGACCTTTCAGTCACTGTCTCATAGACGACTACACCATAGGCTCCCAAGGAGAAAAGGCCTAGGCAAGATGTTTCACCTTCCGTCACTGAAGTATCATCCAAATAATTTCAACTACATACCAAGAGGCCAAAAACCAGTCAGGCACCTGACACGACTGGTGAAAAGGGAATGCAATCTACTACCACTTTTGTGGTTGATCGGTTGCTCCTTAGTACAAGCAACAAACAAATCATGACTACAGTGTTGCCTAAAAATTCTATAGATACTCCACAAGCCAGCCAGCTGAGAAAAATAGGACCAAAATTGAGTATTTTTTAGAAGTATGATCTGATCAAAAAGAAAAATTAGACGCTGACCAGCAACACGTATGCTCAGTTCTGGAAGCAAACATCCACTGCACAACATCGACAGTTGTCTGCATTTGACACTGAGAAGGGTAGAATGCACATGGAATTTCTACAAGAACAGGTGCCAGACCTGAAGGTAATCACCAATTACAAAAGGGAAACTTTCAAATTTTAGACTAAAGAAGCGCATCCAGCTAATCAAATGGATCTGCACAGGAAAACTAGACAAATGGTTTTCTCCACATTGGCACATGCTTCCACTGCTGCCTCCAAGTTACAAGTATCTCTGACTAATGTCCAGATCCAGCTGAAGTTAGAAAAAATATCCTCCTTTGCCAAGGATAACAGGATTAAGACATTGGAGGAGCTGGTCCTCAAGATCGGATATGATCCCTCAAACGTGAAAGCAGTCGAGGAGATGCTCAAAAATAAAAATGCTGATATAGAATCTCTGAGGAAACAATTGAAATTGCCTCCAACAAAAGATTCAAAGGAAAAGGAAATAGCCGAGATAGAAGGGGAGAAGGATGAGATGATCAAGCTCATCATGGAGCAGAATGCACAGTTGAAAGAAATGGAAGCAGAATTGGAAAAGCTAGTAAAAGAAAAGGAGCAGTCAAAGCCCATGGAGGTCATTCCACTGAGTGCAGTTCCACTCATAGGAGTGAGCACAACGTCTATAGTAAAAATCCCCTCGGCAACTCCACTAACAACTATGGAGAAGACAATCAAGCTGGCTAAATCCATGGAACACATGAATTTGCAAGAAATAGATATTAACACGCTTAAAAAGGAGATTGAGAACCTTCAGGAACTCAAATCTTCCTTCCAAACCAGCTACACCAAGGAGAAACAAACTTCAGACAAGCTTAAACAGGAATTGCAACAGCTTCAAAAGCAAACAGTGGCGGGCAAAACACTGGCTGAGGTCAAATATAGTGTCTGGATGGACATCACCAAGTCCATGAATGAAATATGGTCTATGATACAAATCATGTTCGATCAAAATGAGCTGGTGCAAAGAAGTCAGCAGGCCATCGAGAAGATAAGAGTGGAACTGAGAGAGATGCCCACAGAAGCTACTGAGATCATCAAATTTCTAAATTCCAAAACCAGAGAGGAGCTAGAGGAGTTGAAGATTGAAGATAGGATAGAGACCATCCTCGAGGTCAAGAGGGTCCTGACCAAGAGAGGATTGATGCTACAGTTGGAGGAAAAGGTCCATACCATGGACGCAGGAGTACAAAGATTTTTTAGTAAGATCGAATCTTTGCAGAAGAAAGGCCTTCTTGGTATGAGAGTTATAAATGACAAATTAATGACGCTTGCCGATTACAAAAAGAAGCTAGCCACTGTGGCTAAGGATAGCTCAAAATTCTCAGGAATACAGGGCAGTATCACGAGTAAGGCATTCCTATATGCTTTATAGTTCGACATCATCATACATCATGAGATCCAATACATATTCATCATCAAGCCAACTTTTTCCAAATACATAGAGATGGATGAAGTATACCGAAGGCTGGTCAAAGTCAACATGCCCAGTCACCTTCGATGGGAAGAGATTTGCAATTTGATCGAGTAGTCGATGAGGTGTCCAAGCCTAGTCATCTATCCAGTCAGACAAGGTCGTGCAGAGGCCTCACCAACGGTTCACCCCCAGAAATCAGCATGACGTTCAACATGTCATCAAGCAGTTTCCTAAAATTTTTGTATCTTGTTAAGTTAGTTAGCTAAATTTAGATTAGCCACATCCTGATCTTTAATGACAGGATCGTATGTAATTTGATTATAAATACTTCACACTTTGAAGTATTGAAGGTTGATATTTACGCCCTGAAAGCTACAAGACTGTAATCTTTTTCAAGAGATCTTCCATTAATACAAATAGACGTTTTCTCAGGATTCTCATGTGTTATTCATTGGTGATGTTTTCTTTTATATGTTGAATTTTTTCTTGCTCAGTTGTCATATTGTTTTCTAATCTAAATCTTTTAAAAGTAATGGATGTTGTAGGATTTATCTTTGTATACCCTGTTTCAGACTTTGAAAGATCTTAATGTTTATCTTCGAATATTACAGTGAAGAAATTCTTAACTGCTTCTTTACATTAATTGATATTCTCATCTTTTCTACTTTTCATCATTTTATGGCTAAAAGAATCCAACGAATGCATTATCCTTCCCTGTGAAAATAATATTTTGTTTCTGGTTTAGATTTTCATCTCTATAACACAGACCCCATAGCCCAATGGATGCGTAAATCCTTTTCAGCCAACTCAACAAAGACAACACACCTTTTCAATGTTATTTATTTAACTAGCCTAATATCTTAAGTTCAAAATATATCTAAATCATACAGAGAGATCCCTCTCTAAAGCTGGTAGGGCTAGATTCCAGTTTCGAAGTGGTTGGATAAAGTTACCTCTCGTAGATTTCTTCTTTCCTAAAAACCTCTAGGAATTTACAGAGCGATAACAAATTGTCAAATGTATGAACAAAGGTATACTCTAGGGACCTCGTTTCTCTAGAAGAGTATTCTCAGGTATAATTTTAACACTTTTTCGGGCCTACGGGACTAAATTTATGAAAAAGGAACCCCCACGGATTCCATAGTTAAGCTCTTTTCAGACTCCCTAAAATTGAAAATATTGTTGAGTGACCTTGTTTCTTCACACTCTTTAAATTGGTCAAGAATAACATCCCTGATGGAGTCCATAGTTAAGTTTTTTTCAGACTCCTTAAATATGAAAAAATTGTCGAGTAATCTTGTCTTTGTCACACTCGTTAAAATGGTTTTGAATAGACGTCTTTTCGATGCTAGTTTACCCCTTTTTCAAACCAACTAGACTACCTTCGAAAAGAGTACCCCAGTGGAGTCTCCTTCTACATTTTTTTTCTTCAGAATCTCTAAAAATGAAAAACCACCGAGCTTACCTTCTATGGGCTCATTAAATTTACATCGAAGGACGCTATCATTGTGTCTTATTAATCGCATTTTCATTCCTACATTTTTGGCCTAATGTCGGCTCCATGTTGCTCTCAACTGAACCATCTGAAGCATGCCTTATATGCAAGCATTGTAGCACTTTGCCTCTGCGTCTTGACACCTTGACCCATGGAGGATTTTTCCTGAGTGTCCTTTTCCTGCGTATGTCCCCTTTCTATGAGAATCAGTGTGTTCCTTGCACTTGGAACTAGTATGTCTGCGACACTCATTCCTCCTTTGTAACATAGAATTATTTTATTCTTTTTCAAGATTTCCAAAATTATTGAAAAAGACAAAAATATCAAATATCCCCCAAAAAGAGGAAGGGAATTTTTTTATTTTTTTTGGCAGCACAGTGAGTCTCCCTTGGACAAAGAAAATCCTTTTGTTTGTTCATCAAAGGATTCAATATGACCTTAGGAAGCTATTCTCACTACATAGATTTTTGTCCTCCTCCGTTTGGTTATCCTTCCAAACAAAATGAAGAGTCTGTGTTGCCTCCTACATCATGAACTTATGTCAATGTTATGCTGCTTGAGTCTCATCTTTTGTCGTTCTTTTGTCCAAGGGAAGTTTTACAAAACTTGAGTCGACCCTTTTGCAGTTTATCTCTTGTCCTCATGCCCAATCACTCCGAAAGTCTAATCAAGTCCTTGCTCAAAATCATTGAAGTTTTATGCCTGATCACCGAGATCCTCTTGTCTATTCCCAAAAAGTCGTCGAAGACCTCTAGGTAGTGAATTCATACACTGATATTACACTCCTACCTAAGTTTTGAAGATTTTGAAGTTGTTGCTCGAGCTCTGAAGACCTCATATCTAGCCATTATATGTCATTGGCTTCTTGAATATGGATACTATACATGTATATATTTTGATTTTGAGATGTAGATCCACTATGTACTGCTCGTAGCTACACTTTATATAGTTATGTGACATGTATATGTAGTGTATTTGATTGGAAGGCATGATTTATTTCATCCCGAGCATGGGTATGCCCGCCTGGGTGAGACAAATGGTTATTTTGTAGATGATACCTCCTGAAATCTGGTCTCTAGGCTCATGCGCTTCATACGTTGGTGAAGATTTGTAATGTATTTCATCCATTAGATTCTCTTATGACCTCACACATTAGGGGGCATTTGTTATAACCCTAAATTGCACCAGACATGCATACCTGGCATGAAGCCATCTTACTTTCTATCTTTTCCAAGCCATCACTGAAAAACTCTTCTAAAACAACATTATTTTGAAGGTGTACATAACCTAAACCACTACTGCCCACATACACATGCTTTTTGCACCACTAGAGCCCACGTACACTCACAAAAAAGAGTGAAAAATGAAAATTACAAAGGAATATAGGTTTTCGGGCAGTTACCTAACTAGTTGACTGCCCATAACCAGTCACCCCAAACGTTACTATCTCTTTTGACCTATAAAATAAGGTTTTTGGGTCCCATTCTGAAAAGAAGCACAAGAGCATAGAAACTCTACCCATTTTAGTACTCCCCCTTTGCCCAAATATTTTTCAGCCACATTGTGAGTTTGAGCCAGAATTCATTTTTCCTCCATTGCAAGCCTTTGCCATTTCCCTAGAGAGAATTGAAGAAGAGAAGAAGACGTGGAAGCAGTTGGTGCATGGTGAAGAGGAAAGCAGGACTGAGTTTGAGGAGCAGTTGTCGATCTCATATTGTAAACGAATTTTGTGATATTAATATAAAGAAATACTTTTTCCATCCCGCCAAATGATGTCTTGAATCTTTATGATTTGTTTACATTTTTGTTATGATGTCTAACCCACTAATCCTTATATAGAATTCATGCTTGTAGTTTCTTGTTTGTATTTTGGTGAATGCAGGTTATTATTGGGAGGATATCTGTAGTCGAGAAACAACTAAGCACAAAGGGATCGGCATTGCACGCGGATTTTAAGGTATGCCTACCAGGTCCCTATACTTTGTCTTTTATGTATGATTGTGGGGTAATGACGAGATAGTTGTGAAAAAGTAGGAGACTTTAGACGGTTAGCTCTGCCTGCATTTTAGAACCCTAGTGTAGTCTATAGAGGGGTTTTCCCACTATAGAAACAGAGTTGAATATGACCTATCAAAACTCTAAGTTTAAATATAAATCTAAAATTAGAAAAAAAAAAAAAATTAAAACAAAAACCAGTGTGAACACAACAAATTGGTTTGGGATATTTTAATTAAAATTTAAAATCCTAAAACCTTAAGAAATGCCAAAATACTAGCCTATTAATGATTAAATGTTATACTTCTCCGTTGAGATTAAATTCCCCAAGTTTTGTTCCCAATTATTCACTAGGGAATGTTGATGGAACACATAAAAAATCCAATTCTCCCTATCCTCAAAATATCCTCATTCACACATCTTAACTTTACCATGTCACTAGTTTTGATGAATTATTTGGTCTTCATGCTTGACTAGGATATATTATCCATGCACCTTAATATTTTAGCCTTCCATGTCATTATTTCCACATCATCAGATGCTTCCCTAGGCAACTGAGTGGTGTTCCCCACAAAGAGAACCTACTTACCCTTGTTCACACCTTTACACACATGTGTAATGACTTGACTTGGACCCATTGCAAAAATTACAAAGGTACATTTCCTTCTTGGCTTCTTCATGGTTTGACTTGTCAAAGATGCACACTTTTCAAGGGAACACTCATTCCTTCTCTTCTAGGGTGAATTCATGCATGAATAAGATTAGATATGGGCACAAAGTACAATTATATTTGTTTTATTCCAATCAAAGTGGTCCACAAGTACCAAGGGAACACTTGTTAGAGGAGATATTTATTAATTTCTTGGTTATAAAATCTTCTAGAGGAGTTACTAATGAAGTCTCTTGCCATTTTCATGCATATCTAGAAAATTTCTCCCATCCTTGGTGCTAGAATATAATGGATGTGCTCGTTTAACCATAGACAATATCACTATTGTCACCCAAACATAGGCCGAAGCCACCCCCGAGCACCTTAACCTTGACAAAGAATCATTCTGGAAGCAAACCCTAGGCTAGATAGCCAAACAAAGGGTGGCACATCTTTCTCCAAGGATAGTGCATAAAGAAAGAGTAACAAGAGTTGATCAAAGAGTCCAAACCATACCCAAGAGATAGTCCAAGCCAAAACCGAAATCTGCTAGCTGCAGTAGCTACAATGACAACTCTCCTCTAGAATTGCACACAAACTAGCCAAGTGTAGTGCACATAAGTGTTGCTTCTATAGTTCTGAGAATACTGGCGAGAATGAAGACTGGCCTCCCGTATTTATAGTATTTCTGGTAGACTTCCTGGGCCGACTTCTCGTTTTGGGTACTAATTCTTTAGTATATAACATTTCCTTTAGTCGACTTCTTCCCTTGGAGGCTAATAAACTAATACAAGTCATTCTCTTGAGTCGACTTGCCTTCTAGGGTTATTAACCAATTATTTGGGGTTTCTTATTTCTTCCCAGAAGATTCTATTCTCGTCAGGTTTACACATGGAGGTAAATACCTCCCACAGCTACCATAATATCAGCACTCTCTCCTAGCTAGTGAGGTATTGAAGGTAATGGTCTTGAGAATAAAGATACCATTCACTAGGTAGCATCAACATAGTCGTATAGACTATGTCATGATTATATCATGAGCACCATCATTACTATCAGTGTCATCAACTACATCATCTCTCAAAACCATACCTCATCTGAGTAATCAGACATAATTCTAGATAAGTCAATCACTCCATAGAGTGACACAGGAGCCATTCTTCTAATATGTCCTAGAAGAATAAATGTCTTGGACCATTCTCCGTCTGGGGATTCTCTCTCCATTGATCATGCATCTAGCTGATGATCATATCGAACACTAACGATAGTCTTCAAGGCAATCAGAACATGTCATTCAATAGAACACAACTCTGTCTATCCATAGTAGTACATAACTACAATCCAATGGTACACTACCACGCCAAGTATCACACAGATACTTGATCAGTGATATATAGTCACAATCAGTGAAACACATCCACCACAGTAGTATACATATATTGTTCGGACACATACAGTCTCCATAACAATCATATCATCTGATATCAACTTGCACATAATTTTTTTTTATGATATAGACTGAATCATCTGGGCCATTCTTCCACTCACATCTGTGATATCTAGAAGAGCATCTACCCTCAAAAGGTCAAACATCAATGATGAGATATCTGGAGTATTCTTCTAAATGAAGGAAGAATAATTGTCCTGATTTTTTAGCCTGGGCCATTCACCTATCTGGGTCATTCCTCTGACACTAAACAAAGTGAAACCTAGAGATAATGAGTATTCCCTAGGGAATGCCTGTCCCTGATTTATGAACTTCGACCATTCACCTATTTGGGCCATTCATCTGACACTAAACAAAGTGAAACCTGGAGAGAATGAATCTTCCCTAGGGAATGATTGTCCAAACCATTTCCTAAGGAAATGAATGTCCTACACCAACCTCCAAAATGGACCATTCTTCGAAAGAATGATTGTGATCTTCGAAAGAATGACTATCCGATGAGGTAGACTAGTGTTATTGACCACTACGGAGACTGACCGTCAAGAAGAGAGACTTTCCTACACCATTTCCCAATTTTACCACAAGGGAAATCACTGTCTATGGTACATCAACAATCCATTGAACCATTTTCATTACGAAAATGATTGTTTGATTTGGACCATTTTCTGAACTGAAAAATGCCTATCCGTCATAAATCTTAAACCACTTTTCGTACTGGAAAGGAACTTCTCATCTTGGACCATTTTTCAAATGGAAAAATAAATGTCCATAAGTCAATAACACATCAATTCTCCCTCCCAACCTGGGAGCCATCTCTTCCTTTTTCAATAATGAAGTCGTCTCCATGAGCTCCAGCTTGAGTATGCAAACTCTTTCATCTTGTACATAAGCTTTACCAAAATGTCTTCTTATATTCTGATCTTGTGGAGATATATATTGGAGAACCACTTTCTCTTTTCTGGACTTTATCATAGAGAATGTAATGCTTGATCTCAATGTACTTCGGTCTTTGTGGAACACTATTTTTTCTAAAGGATTCATATAGCTCGGATCTTTACAATATATCATTGTTGGATTCATATTTTGTTTCTTGCTAGATCATAACATCGCGACATGACTCAAACTGGAACATATCCATGTGGCACTTCTTATGTCATCATGAGAGTTTGTCATGGATTAGCAATCCATCATTTTGCACTTTAGAGTAACCATTCTGATTTTTATCATAGAAGGTTTTCAACACGCTTCTGTTGTGCATTGGAGGCTCTGCACCAAGTTGTTTGAATCCATACAAGACCTTCTTCCATACGCATACAAGAGTCTCTTCTTAGTATACCTCAAATCCTTGAGGTTGTTCTATATACGTTCCTTGTTAAATTATTTTGGAGAATAGTCTTTGCATTCATCTGATGTAAACTCCAACCCATGGATATTGCGGATGATATAATGGCTCATGTAGAAGTATGTCTAGTTTACTAGAACAAGAAATCATCATGGTCTTCTCCCTCTATCTGGGAGAACCTGTAGTTTTGGATCTCGCAATGTTTACATTCATAAGTATTCCATACATTGTTCTTCATCAGTTCCTCTACTTGATTGCTTTTAGATTAGGCTGGTAGTCTTGTGATTCTCGATACAATGACTGGTTGTTCTGGATTTTCTTTCTTTCTTGGAATCTTCATGTTCTTCCTCATGTTTCTATTTATCTCTTGGGTTTATGGATTTTTATATAGATTCCATGCCCTGAATATTCCACTTCTTTATTTCATCATAGGATCACAGATGTGGATGGATAACCAGGGATACTTTAAGGCTTTTTTTCGAAGACGACTTATTCTAAAGTCACTTTGAACACATACTTTTTTTCATGTTTGCTACCATGGATAGATACTTCATCATCTTCAATGGATCATATTATTTAGTATTAGCTCTCTCCTAATCCTTTCTTCATGCATGAATGCATTCTCTTCTTTTGGAAACATATAATCGGCTCCCTCCATCTAGGAGAGTCCATGTTTTCGTCTACATCCTTATTGGCTTCTGCAAAGTGTGACAAATATTTTTCCAATTTCCTTTTGATTACTGACCTCTTTCAGTCTTTACTTCTTCTAGGGTTCTTCAAGATTGATTCTGATTTCGGCTTATCTTGCAGCTGTTAGTTATGTAACAACTTCCACATGAATTTTTATCAGGGGTTGTTGATGTAATTCATCCTTTCATGTGTATTGTCTAACTTGTAGTCATAGTGATAGCAATCCTTATCTTGTTGTTCTTCCATAGGTATAGTTTCTCTTTAAACATCTTATCTTCTAGAAAATTGATATGCAAGATATGTAAAGAAAACATGGTATATACAAGAACTATGAAGAGTATTTGTTACCTTGTCTTTAGAAGAAGAAGTATGTTTCATCCTGCTTAGTCTTCTTTGTAGGTTCCTTTTCTTCTACAACTAATGCTTCATGTGTCTCCTTCCTTTTCTTTAGCTCAGGACAATGATTCTTGTAGTGACCATATTTTCGATAGTTGAAGCATTGTATTTCTGACATATCTTTCTCTTGATTTGGCTTCTTCCTTGAACCAAACTTCCATTTGTTCCTGAAATTATTGAAATTTGTTGTGAAGGATTGATGATCGTATTTCTTTTGGGGTTTCTCTTTTGCACTTGATCCTTGATTCTTCTTGTGTGCAACAAGTCCAAATTTCTTCAAGTGTAGGATACTCCTTCCTTGTGTTCATGCTTACCACAAATGCATCCCATGTCCTGGGAAGACCATTGAGTATTATATTTACCAGTTCCTTCTCTGAGATGATCTCTTGAATAACTTCTAGTTGATATCTTAACTGAGAGATCTTAACAAAGTATGATGTTATGATGTCATCATCATTCATCTTCATGTCACAGAGCTCATTCTTCATACTCATTACTTGTCCAATGTTTCTGACTAAGAAGAGGTTTGTTGGGGCATTGTACATATTCTTAGAAAAATCAAAATGGGATATGTAGGGTATCAAGTGGTCTTGTATAGAATCCACTATGATTCTCATGGGGTTGATGTCATTGTCTTTGAACTTCTCCATAACTACAACGTTCTGTGGTTCCTTCTCTTTTCCTTCTTCAAACTCTGGTTCCACAATCTTTCCTTTCATGATATCCAACACTTTATTCTTGGAAAGGATGAGATCAATCCTTGTCTTCAATGCTCTGAAGTTATAAGCCCCATCTAACTTGTTTTTTGACTTCATAGAGTAAGTCATGGCTGCTTTGACTTGGTCAACCCTAGATTTGACCAAAAACTCAAATTTGACATCTTAGCTTGCTGAGAGTACCAGTAGATGCGCTAGGCTAGGACGCACTGGTGTATCCAAGAATTAGGTCAATCTCTTCACTTAAGATGCCTCAATGAGAGAGTTAGGGTTTTGTTGTTGCAACAGAAACTGGCTGCAACTGCAACTAAGCAAATCCTCCCAATCTATATTCCAGCGGTTAGAATGTTTGAAGATAGTGTGGTCCCATAACTTGTTAGAATATAATGTATGTGCTCATTTAACCATAGACGATATCACTATTGTCACCCAACCATAGGCCGAAGCCACCCCGAGCACCTTAACCTTGACAAAGAATCATTCCGGAAGCAAACCATAGGCTAGATAGCCAAAAAAGGGTGGCGCATATTTCTCTAAGGATAGTGCATCAAGCAAGAGTAACAAGAGCTGATCAGAGAATCCAAACCATAACCAAGAGATAGTCCAAGACAAAACTAAAATCTACTAGCTGCAGTAGCTACAATGACAGCTCTCCTCAAGACTTGTGCACAAACTGGCTAATCGCAGTGCGCTCAAGTGTTTCTTCTGCAGTTCTGAGAATACTGGGCATAATGAATATTGGCCTCCTGTATTTATAGTATTTCTAGTAGACTATCTGGGCTGACTTCTCATTCTCGGTACTAATTCTTTAGTATATAACATTTCCTTTAGCCGACTTCTTCTCTTGGAGGCTAACAACCTAATACAAGTCATTCTCTTGAGCCGACTTATATTCTAGGGTTATTAACTAATTAATTAGGGTTTATTCTTTCTTCCGAGAATATTCTATTGTCGTCAGGTTTACACGTGGAGGTAAATATCTCCCCCAGCTACCATAATATCAACACTTGGAGCATTACATATGGAAAACCACACAAATTTTCCCTACACATTTGACCAAACAATATTATTGTTTAGAAGTGGTTATTTGTTGGAGAGAATTGTCATGAAGAGACTTGTACACTTGGAATCCACACATACATATGGGAAGGTGCTCAAATTCATTTGACTTGGCAATTATATTATTTTATTGAAGTAGTTATCTATTGGAGAGTGCCTTGCACGTGAGGAGGACAAATGGAATCCATAATTTTCCTTTGGATGAAGATAATGATGGAAGAAGGTGGAATGTGGCACTAGAATCATCTAGAACTTTGTATCCAATAACTTTTCTATGGGATCTTGATCTAATTTTCCCACTTAGGTAGTTGTTGAAAATATTTTAGCATTTTTCCTTGGAAAATCTCATGAGGAAATAATATTTTGTTGAAGGGGAGTTAGAGCTCAAATCCGTATAACGATTTTTTGTCTCCATTTGTAACTTGGATTGGAATAAAGGATTGATGAGAGAACTTGTGAGCATTCCTAGCTCCAATATTTTGGAATGAAGATAACTTTATTTTTGTTAGGCTTGTAAGTTATGTTTGTATAATCTTATATATGTGGTACATATTCTAGTATGCAATTGGTAGATTTTGATTACATGGTTGATTGCCAAAGTCAATTTGTAGGAGCGCCTTGTTTCTAAGGAGAGGAATTAAATCTATAAATCTCCCTTGTGAGTGAAGAGATTGCACCTAGACTTTGGAAGGAAGGAGTCTAAAACCTAAACATCTTTTGAGTGAAGCTTGAATCACCTTTATAAATTGACTTGGTAATAAAGCTCGTATAGTGAATCCCTGCCCATCTACTTTTGTGAACTATTGTTTTCCAGGTTAAGAAGAAGCCATAAAGAATGTGTCATTGTTTATCTATAGTTCTTAAAATTATTAGATGGATAACCTGCCTAGATTACATCCATGACCTCCATAGTCCAAGCAACTAGGCATTGGAACTTCTCTTTCATTTATCATTTCCAAGCTCATCCTTTTTTAGAATTCCCATTGAATCCATCCATTCATATTGTTAGGTTCCCTTTACTCCCACTCTATACCATACAATGTGAGCCTAGCAAACATAAAGAATCCCCCCTTCACCTAGTTCTACCCTTTATCTAGGTGTTAGGACTTTTCACTTTGGTTGTGAAATTATGTGTTAAAAGATAGTGCTACTTTTCAATTCAATGATTGAATTTAAGATTTTGGTTACAATGATACTAGTTGTTAAATCCATGGTTTCAAACAAGTTGTATTTTTAATCCTCAATTAAAAAAAAAAAAAATACCTATAATAGCATCATTTTTTGATTCAACAATTTTTCTTAAAGTTTGTGTTAGCAACATTACAAGCTTTTAAAGTTATAGTTGAAAAATGTCATACTTTTAACCCTCCCCAAAAATGTCATACTTTTAAATATCTTTAATAAATATAAAATATATTAAATACATGATTTTTTTTTTTTTTATTATTATTGATGATGAAACCCATCAATCAAATACAATTACTCATATTTCATACTATAATTATATAACCGCCCCTTAACTTATTTCACTAATTTAGTATCCGTTTTCTTAGTTAATAAATATAAGATATATTAAATACATGAATTTTTTTTATGGATGAAGAAACCCATCAATCAAATACAATTACTCATATTTTATACTATAATTATATAATTATCTCTTTAATGTTTAAAAAAAATATTAATAACAAAAAAAATTCAATATTAGCTATAAATAAAATAAATAAACTTAAAAAAAATAATTTTATATCAGCTTTATATATAGACAAAAAATCTCTTTAATGTTTAAAAAAAATATTAATAACAAAAAAAATTCAATATTAGCTATAAATAAAATAAATAAACTTAAAAAAAATAATTTTATATCAGCTTTATATATAGACAAAAAAAAGTAATTGAAAGTAAAAAAATACATACCTATTTAATTCTTGGTATACGGGAGAGGGGTAATTCTTTCAACACTTGATATGGACTTAACATGTGATATTTAAAAAACTATTAATAACAAAAAAATATTTCAATATCAACTTTCTTTGTATGTATATTTAACAATTCAAAATAAAAAATTTCTTATAGTTAAAACAATTCAATAATGTGTTATTCAATATAAGCACAATAAATTTTAAAAAATCACCATTTCAATCATGTTTGGCAACTCTATAATTTTGATAATTGTACAACTTAGAAAAAAATAAATACAAAAACTAAACCCAAATATAATAGACCATTTTTAAGGATGTTGGAAGTCTACTACTAAAGTCTACATAATACTTGTGTAAGTACTCACATCCAAAGATGAAACACATAAAACACTTATCCTCTACTAATCTTATTAATATATGAAGTATATCAGATAATCTCATTTTAAGGTTATGGTCAAGCTCATTTTAAGGTCATGGTCAAGCGTGACACCAAATTCGTGTATGAAACTCCCTTATTTGTGAGACAAAGAACGGCTAAAATCTATGAAGACGTATATATGCTACCCCATATCCTACCCATGTGAAATTGAATCTATAACTTCCAAAAGAAAAATACATATTCTTAACTATTAAACACAAACCATCCTCCTCATCTTATTAGTAAATTATTTTACACTATGCATTTATGCAATTCGTTTGACTGTCACCAAACACATCTTGAAACTGAGCGGAATGAAACGTCTGTAACCTTCAACGGGAATATGGGCAAAATCTAGTTAAGCGATGAAGCTTAGAGTGAGTCACGCGGGGACAGAACCGAATCTACAGTTCCATGGGCAAATTTAGTTAAGCAATGAAGCTCAGCCCGAGTCTACGCGGGGATAGAACTAAACTCCCAAATTGTAAAACGGTTACAACTCCAAATCAAATCAAATCAGGAAAGTTCAAATAAATTGCCTGATTATGATCAAACTTATCCACGCATTGATTCTGTACGAGAAAAGCGCAAACGCCAAAGAAAATGTGGAGTCCAGAGTTCAGAGCACTATATATATATAAGCTACTCCTAATCCGGCCAGAGCAGAAACAACAATACACATCTGTGTATATCTGCGCCAATGGCGCCCGCTGGAATTCCTATTGTGCTTGGCTTTTTCTTAAGCTGCTTGGCTTTGGGTGCTGCCAGTAACTATGCAGGTCAAGAGAAGGCTTCTGAATCTGTCATAGTTGTTGGAAAGGTGTTCTGTGATTCATGTTTAGAGCACAGGCTTTCTGAAAATGGCTACGTTATATCCGGTACCATTTCATAACATTTTAAAATTTATTCGTTTTATTTTCTTATAATAAACAGAATGTACTGATAAAGCATAATTCCTTTCAGGTGCTTTGATAGCTGTGGAGTGCGGCTTCAACAGGAAAACAATAACCACATCCATTATCGGAGAAACAGATGAAAATGGAGAATTCAAGGTGGAGCTTCCTTACASTATTTTTCACTCTGCTGATCARTTGAACAAGTGTTGGGTGAGGCCGCGCAATAGCCCTTACGAYTCGTGCAGGATTCCCTCAAAGTCTGCACCATCAAAACTCACGCTACAGTCGAGTTACAATGGAGTTCTCACGTACASTGCAGGGTCTTTYAGYTACCGCCATGAAACTRTACCTCCATCGTGTTATAGGAAAGATTTCATTTCAATGGTGAGGGGTCGAGTAATGGCTGAAAATGTTGATCAACATACGTCCACAATCCCTTCTAAATATGTTGATCAATCTTCTGAAAATGGTTCTGAAAATTTTGATCAATCTTCCAAAGCTGGCCAACAAACGTCCACAATCGCTTCCTTGCCTATTATTCCTACTCGACCGAAAATTGGTCAGTTGTCAAATTGGGGTATTCCTAGTCTGCCAACTCCCAAAATTTTGGGGCCTCCTTTCAGTTTTCCACCATTTCCACAACCCACCACTCGAGGGTTTCCCTTAAGTTTTCCACCATTTCCAAAATCGACCACTCCAGGTTTTTTTTTTCCCAAAATTCCTGAGGGGCATCCATTCAGTTTTCCACCATTTCCAAAACCAACAACTCCCAGTTTTCTTTTCCCAAAAATTCCTCATGGGCCTCCATTCAGTTTTCCACCATTTCCAAAACCAACTACTCCTGGCTTTCCTTTTCCCAAAATTCCTTCGGGGCCTCCCTTCAATTTTCCACCATTTCCCCAACCTACAACTCCCGGCTTTCCTTTTCCCAAAATTCCTCCAGGGCCTCCATTCAGTTTTCCACCATTTCCAAAACCGACCACTCCAGGCTTTCCTCCTCTGCCTACGACTCCTCCTTTCCCCAAATTCCCTCCAGGGCCTCCGATTAGTTTTCCACCATTTCCACAATCGACCACCCCAGGCTTTCCTCCTCTGCCCACGACTCCTCCTTTCCCCAAATTTCCTCCAGGGCCTCCATTCAGTTTTCCGCCATTTCCACAACCGACAACTCCAGGCTTTCCACCATTTCCACAACCGACCACTCCACCATTTCCACAACCGACAACTCCAGGATTTCCACCATTTTCACAACCGACAACTCCAGGTTTTCCACCATTTCCACAACCGACCACTCCAGGGTTTCCTCCTCTTCCCTCAATTCCTCCATTTCCCAAAACTCCTCCACTGCCTCCAATCATCAGTTTTCCACCATTTCCAGAACCCACAACTCTAGGCTTTCCACCTTTTCCCATCCTACCACCTACTAGTCAGTAAAAAATACCATTGATTTTTGGGTACGATTTTATATTTACTTGTATGCCCTGTAGATGCTTTCATTATTGTAGATCCTAAGATAATTGTGTTGGATGAGTGATTTGTTGCAACAAACAGTGAATAGAATAAATAATTATTAGCTGAAATGATATGACCTTGAGTGCATCCTCGAGACTAGACTATACAAGTAACCATAAAATGATCTTTCCATACATGAAAATGATCTCATACAATAAGAACACACACGAATATATTAAGCATTTATTTACACAATGTATGAAATGTATGAATATATGCAACATATTGAAACATGTTTCGAAATGCTATGTGTCAACTCCATGTTAAACAGATAAATCATTATTATATAACTCAATTTCCACTTAAAAATGACTTCTAAACAATTTAATTAATTTTCAATACTTTTAACTAATGTTCACGTGTTAATAGACTTTATCTACATTTTGGCAAAGATACACTCCTCTCTTTAGCAATAAATAAATATAAATCAAAATAATGTTGTTATACCTTAAAATAAACATAATTTACATTTTGACAAAGATGATTCCTTTTTTACATTTTGACAAATAATGTAACAACCCCTCACGATAACAAATGATGTACACTTTAATTTTTTTTAGTTAGGACAAGGGAATCATCATGACATGATTATAACATCGTAAAATCAACACGTCAACATAAAAAGGCATTACCATCTACATGTCATCTAAATGAACGACGATGCCCGACCAACACATTAATGTTATAATGACACATGTCTGACACACAACAAAAATAACGATGCAGTTTAGCGCATCACAACCAACTGAAGCGTAAAATACATTGTGATCAACTAGACATTGAAAATTTATATAATTGCCCGCCCAACTTATCCTGCACGGTTAGAATATCAACTATCAATCTCATTATCAAGAAATCATGGCGCATGAGTAAAAGATTGTAAACCAAATGCATCAATTATTTAAATGGTGCAGTAGTGAGCTAATTGCATGATCAATAATACGTCAATATTAAATTCAAGGCATAAGAGAATCATCAATTACTGCATGGCGCAAAGGCTAATCACTTAATCATCTATACAACCACATTATTCCCTGGAACAAGAAGGATAAGGTTATACATTTATTTAAAACCCCAAGGAAATCAATATTCTTAACAATCCATTAATTAACACCACTATTACGTTAGGTATCTCTCCTTAATCAATTCATCCAATTAATTAATCCATCAATCATCAAGCAATTTAGTAAAGGCATAGGGTATTAGGAATTAAAAACTGAGGAGGCTTAAGTACGATTGTAACAAATTTTCATAATTAACGTTAAAATAGTTATTAGGGTCTCAAAATCAAGTCTATCAAATCTACTCATGCCTTCTTGCGGAGAAGAACTAGTTTCATTCAATTTTTGTTTTCCGTGGCAGAGGTATAGACTATGTAAATCGATATATCACTGCTAACAATTATATCGTTGTCTAACTAATCTATATCTTTGCTAACAAATATACCTCTATCCCAATATACAACTATACAAATATATTTCTATACAAATATGCAGCTATAAAAATATATCGCTACTAACAAATATATTGCTATACAAATATGCAACTATACAAATATATCGTTGCTAAAAAATATATGGGTATACAAATATGCATCTATACAAATATATCGTTGCTAACAAATATATGGCTATACAAATGTACAAATATATTGCTATACCATATATCACTATACAATTATACAGCTATACAAATATATGAGTGCTAGCAATTATAACATTTGTGTCCATTAATATTTTTGGTCAACAACCATCAATATTGTTGTCCATTATGAATCTATGTCTAACAAAGATATCGTTGTCCAATAATAGTATTTTGTCCATTAATGATACCAATAGAATCGTTGCATAGCAATGGCATCGTTGTCCAACATTAATTCGCTATGCAATTACATTTTAAAAAGAATTTGAAACTCTACGTATTTAATCTCTCACAGAAATTTCGTTGTGTTAAATATATTTCAAATGAAATTAAAGTCTATGAAATTAATTCTATACCAGCAATATTGTTGTGTAGATAACCTTTACTGTGTGGATAAAATTTACTATGTAAATAACAATATGGATAAAATTTACTGTCAATAACATCGTTGTGTGAATAACACTCACTGTGTGAATAAATATCGATGTGTGAATAACATTTACTGTGTGGATAAATATCGCTATCCAAAAATGTTGTCAATCAACAAAGTTGTCTACTAAGATAATGTTGGGTAAAGACGGGGGAAATCCCTGTGTAAAAATGCCAAGAAGTTCGCCCAAGGGCTCTACCCTAGAGCTGGGCAAAAATGCCAAGAAAATCGAAGACATATCATCAAAACGAAGACATAGATAATTTCACAGACATAAGTATAGATTTGTTGTCCTTTAATTATAAAAACATTGTCTATTAAATAATGTGGTCTATTCAGAATGTTGTCTAAATGATAAATTGTTGTTTAACACATACATTTCTATCCATTAATGATATCGTTGTCTAACAAATAATGACATCTAAGATTGGTATTGCAGTCTAATAATATATCGCGAACTAATATTGATATATAATATTGATATCTATCGATATCTGATAATGATATCGCTATTTAATAATGATATCTAATAATGATAATGAAATTGCAGAGTTAAAAATCACAGTGGTAAAATAGTAGTGGTAACATCGCAGTGGTAAGGATATCATGCTAAAATCGCAGGGTAAAGTCGCCATGGTAAAATCGTAGAGATAATATGCCAAGAAATCGCAGGGTAAAGTTGCCATGGTAAAATTGCAGAGATAATATGACAAGATAATATGTCGGCTTTCCTTTTCCCAAAATTCCTCTTGGGCCTCCATTCAATTTTCCACCATTACCAAAACCGACCACTCGAGGATTTCCTCCTCTACCCACGACTCCTATTTTCCCCAAATTTCCTCCACGGCCTTCATTCAGTTTTCCACCATTTCCACAATCGAAAACTCCAAGATTTCCACCATTTCCACAACTGATCACTCCACCATTTCCACAACCGATAACTCCAGGATTTCCACAATTTCCACAACCGACCACTCCACCATTTCCACAACCAACAACTCCATGTTTTCCACCATTTCCACAACCAACCACTCTAGGTTTTCCTCCTTTACCCACAATTCATCCATTTCCCAAAACTCCTACACTGCCTCCAATCAGTTTTCCACCATTTCCACAACCCACAACTCCAGGCTTTCCGCCTTTTCCCATCCTACCACCTACTAGTCAGTAAAAAATCCCATTGATTTTTGGGTACGATTTTATATTTACTTGTATTCCCTATAGGTGTTTTCATTATTGTAGATCCTATGATAATTGTGTTCATTAGTGATCTGTTGCAACAGATAGTGGTTAGAATAAATAATTATTCGATGAAATAAAAAGGATGATATGACCTTGAGTGCATCCTCTGGATTAGACTATACAAGTAACCATAATTTTTTTTTTCCATACATGAAAATGATCTCATACATAGAGAACACACATGAATATATTAAGCACTTATTTACACAATGTATGAAATGTATGAATATATGCAGCATATTGAAACATTTGTATGAATGTATGCAACATATTGAAACATTTTTCTAAATGCTATGTTTCAACTCCATGTTAAACACATAAAAAATTACACTTCTCAAGTCTTTAAATCATTATTATATAACTGGATTTCCACTTAAACATGACTTCTAAATAATTTAATTAATTTTCAATACTTTTAGCTAATGTTCATGGGTTAATAGACTTTATCTACATTTTGGCAAAGATACACTCCTCTCTTTATCAATAAATAAATTTAAATCAAAATAATGTTGTTGTACCTTATAATAAACATAGTTTACATTTTTACAAAGATGATTCCTTTTTTACATTTTGACAAATAGCCATTTCTTTTTAAGCTTAAATATGACCATTAAACGAGGTTGAGAATGCATTCAAACTATAGTGCACACTTGCAGAATTCAAAACTCAAAAACACATATTATATGTTCATAATTGTTATTGCATCAGTGGTTTTCTTTCCGTTAGCTAATCCGAGGGTAGACATTCTAGAGTTCAGTTGCAATGCATAGTTGTATGGTCTTTTATTTTAAGTGAATTTTTTTTTATAGTTGTGCCCCCTTTTTATTATAGTTTATGGTCGTTTATTAGTCCCTACCCTTCCAACTGGTAGGGACTATTAGTAATCAATTTTCAGTTGTTCTATTAAATTGACACAAGAACAAATAAATTTTCACTCTTTTAACCAAAGTTTTAAAATAATTATATAATTTAGGTTGGAAATTCATATACTTTAACCAAAGTTTTTATTCCCACTTCTTATTTGGCCTCTTCCCAAGGCACAAGAATAATATATCTTAGTTTAACTCATACTTTTGCGTATCAACAGTTGTGTTTGATTGATGTCAAACAACTAATAAAATCCCGTACATATGATTTTATATTTACTTGTCTTCTCTATAGATGATTTCATTATTCTAGATCTTACGATAATTGTGTTGATCAGTGATTTTTTGCAATGAACAGTGATTAAGAATAAATAATTATTCGTTGAAATGAAAAGGTTGATATGACCTTGAGTGCATCCTCCGGACTAGACTATACAACTAACCATAAAATTATCCTTTCATACACGAAAATGATCTCATACAAGAATATATTAAGCATCTATTTACAAAATGTATGGATATATGTAGGATATTGAAACATTTTTCTAATTGCTATGTGTAAGCTCCATGTTAAAAACATAAACTAATTATGCTTATCAAGTTTTTAAATCACTATTATATAAGTAGGTTTCCACTTAAGCATGCCTTCCTTCTAAATAATTACGCCTGCTATCACTATAATAATTTCTCAGAATCCTAGTCTCGGGATTTGGCAGGTTGCTAAATCGATATAAAAGCATGATAGATTAGCAGAGAGGGTCACGTCTCGTGGGAAAGGCTAAATTTAGTGGAGATTTGAGGGAGATAGGATCTAATGATCATGGAATGCATCGTGCACAGAACTAGCATGAAGTTTAAAATCTCGATGGTGGACCAATAATAAAACCACGGTTTTGCATCGAAGCTACGTGGAGCCTCCAGACACATATCGAGGGGGGGAAGTGGGTAAGCTCAAAACAACTCGACCATGCCCCGATGTCACGTGTTCTATTACCATTGAATGTGTCAAATCCAAGGGTTGCGTGAATAAAGGGACAATCAGTAAAATCAACTCACACCACTTGTTCAAGTACTTTTCATCCGTGCGATGCTAGATGAGCATTGCCAGATAACCGATTTGAAGGCTCATCTTTCATAATAGATTGACCGAGCATGAAAAACCGTTGTACCTGTAAGTACTCTTTTCAGTAGTTCAGGATTGGAACTCAATGACTACTGTCATTCAAAACATGGGTTACATTACTCTGTTTTGGGAAATTAATGTTCTATTTCAGAATAGGGTAATCACAGGTCGAATAATTCAATTAAGGAAGATAAGTATATGTTTTCTGCAAAACCAGGGAAAATGGATAAGAGAGACCAAGCGATCTCTAGTGAACCTGGATTTTCAAATAATATGATAAATTCATCATTGAAGAAAAAAGAAAAGTTGGTTGCACAAATTTTAGCAACGAAATTTCACACAAAGTGTGCAGAAGAGCTAGGAGCAGATAAAGAGGTCTCATTAAATCCCATGATGAAGGATTTAATCATCAATAAATACATAGATGAGCACCACAGGAGAGTTGTCAAGAGAAAGAGGAGAAAGCATGAGAAGACAAAGGTTAAAGTTGAGGTGGTTGAAAGCACCGGAGAAAACCAACCTCCTTGGCTTAACACTTTAAAAGAAGAAACGAATAATCTAAAATAGTTTTCAAGCTGAATTAAGTATGTTTCAGAAAATTTTGTAATGATATAAACATGTGGTGTTCAAAGATAAAATCTCAAATATGTCAGTTTTGTTTATAACACTCCCTATAAAATAGGAGTACAGTTATTGTACGTTACTCATTTTTGTAACTGATGTCTATTTTTGGAACTGTGGGGTAGTTGATTCGTTTTGAATCCCATATATAATTTATCTATATATTATTCCTAAGATAAATGAAAAGGAGGATTGACCAGAGAGGGACCTGCCCTCATAGCAGGAAGACATTGTAATTTCCCAGAGCTAAATTGAATATATAATGCATAAGCGTTCTGAACTTTCTATGAAAAGATTCTAATGGTGGTGATATGATTTTTGTTTCCTTCCATTGTATGTATTTCCTATGTTCTTTTATTCCATTTACATTTTCTTATGTTTAAATTGGAGAGTCAAAGGTCTGTAATTCATCTTATGATTCTCTCGACTTAATCAATTTAAACAATGTGATTCTCTTCCTAGCTAATTCAGAATTCTTTCAATAATTCTCTCATGCATTTACTTTTTTTCCTTTTCCTCTTTCACCCTGCAAATTTCCATTTACAACTCATATTCATTGCCTCATTTATACTTTCTCCTCTTGAGAGTTCTAATGACCTGCCATTGTTTTATTCACTTTTGAATCCATAACACTAAGTGTCCCCCCCCTTCCTTGCCAACAACTTTATAAAAAAAACCCAAAACAAACCAAATCTAGCCACGAGAGATCCCTCTCTAAGTTGAGAAGGCTAGTGCCCAGCTCTAAAGTAGGTTGAAACAATTACCTCTGTGGTTTTTCTATCAGCCGAAAAAAATTTAGAGAGTGTTAACATTCTAGTATCGTTGTTGGGGACAAAATTGGAAAATTTTCCAGGGGAAATAACGACATGATTGATTTCAAAATTCTGAGAGAAACAGACACTTACGAACATATTGGTTGTATTCCTACTCTCGGGACTCCACACATAAAAAAAATTCAGTTTGAAGGTGATTTCACTGGTAGAAGAATCCAAAAATCTAAATTTTCATTGGCAACTCCACTCTCAATGCAGAATCCAGCTTCCAAAACATAATTGGTGACTACACTATCTAAAGATGACATCCCTTGACAAAGGTATGAAAGGATACCATGAATAAAAACAAGTACTTGAAGTTGTGTTTTTTTTAAGACATAATATTTTTTTTTATGAATTACCTTTTGTCATTTTTTGAACATGCTAGGCAATTTTTTCTTTATCTACTGCATATCAATGGTGATCATGATAATCTTGAAATTATATTTCCTCCTCTTAGGATTATACAAATATCCCCTCATATTAGTATTGAGTCTAACAAAAAACTCTCATCTGAGCCATGTAATGACCATAACCAA
The DNA here is from genome assembly GCA_009831015.1 of Picea engelmannii. Lineage (NCBI taxonomy): Eukaryota > Viridiplantae > Streptophyta > Pinopsida > Pinales > Pinaceae > Picea > Picea engelmannii. The sequence continues at coordinate 640,790 of ML779863.1, forward strand.
GTTGATGAGCCTCATGGAACCAAGGCCGACACTTAACCTTCTATACTTTACCCCACGCCCTTCAAATTCTAGCACAGATACAGAACCTTAAAGTTACCCCACATATTTCATGATTTTCCTCAAAAGAACTATGAGTAACTACCCGTGTTTGATGGAGAACTTGGTGCCATCACAGCTTAAAAACACCTCCAAGGGTTTGAACATTTTATAGACTTATTTGAGATTGACCATGACGATGTTTGTATGAGGTATTTCTCTCAATCCTTGAGAGGAGATACCAAAGAATGGTTTAAAAATTTGAAGCCAGAGAAAATTATCTCATGGGAAGAATTGAAGAGTGTTTTTTTTGAATTTTTCGGGTAAGAAAAAATCTCTAGATCTGCAACTTAAAAAGTTTTATGCCTTGAAGAAACAAAGAAATGAGACTATTCCCATTTTCAGTACAAGGTTTTCCAGTATGTGTTATGATTTTCCCAAAGAAATTCAACCTATTGAAGTTGTTGCCATGCTCCATTATACAACAACTCTTCATCTAGATTTGTCTTTCCTCCTGATGGAAAGAAGAACTAATTATTTACAACAAATGTTTAATGATGCTCAGGATATTCAACACAATATCCAAGCATGTAAACAGATTCAAAATGAGGAGTTGAATTCTAAAAAACATGACAGTAAATATGAACAAAAAATAGTTGATTGGAATATTGAGCAGAGGGTTGTAAGTCCTCTTGAAGTTCTTAATGCCAGGGATTTTGAAAAAGGTTACATTCCACTTATTGAAAGAGGAGGTACTAATTCATCTTCTGATCCATCCCATGATAAGCATGGGGCTGATTGTTTTATGTATTCATTTATAGACAATCAAGAAGATGAGTTCACAAATCAGTATGTTGAAGAACATGCTGATGCTCCAATCTTTTTCTTACTAGATGACATTGCAGATATTTTCGATTTTCCTTTATACAACGAATATGATGATGATGATGAGGTTGAATTCTTAGAACAACCAACTACATGTTCTCCCCTTGAAAATGTTCCTTTTCAATAGTATAGTGAGATCCATCAACTTGCATATCACAGTTGCAAAAGGGTAAGTTCTGAACCAGCTGAAGGAAATTATCTACCTCTATGATTTTCTTCATTTAATTTGTTGAAAGAAAATTTTAAAATCATCATTGAGGTGAAGAAATGTGTGATGATACCAAATCACACCGATTCACTGGAACAAATTGACAAGTAATTGTAGCCATTGGTCGGAGATGAGTCTGAAAATGAGTATGTTCAACAATTCAAACAAATGGAAAAATGTGCATATGACATAAATGAAGGAAATAAAGAGATGTCTGAATTAGAAATAATAACCTTTCCATTGTGTTTTTCTTCTTTCAAAGTGCTCAAGCTAAATGTCAATAATGTTTCGAATAAGAAACCCTCCAGGTGTGAGGCTAAATTTCAAGAGAGCAGTAGACTTGCAAATTAAGAATATATCTCGTTATGCTTCTCTTCCTTTGAATGGTTAAAATAAAATCATGAAAAAATAGAGAAATTTAATCAAAGTATTATTGTCAAAGGTCATCCCCCTTCTCTTGAACTTGATGAAGAGATTCAACAAGATTTACAGCAAGACAAAGTGATTCAAATTTGTCTTTCCTCCCCTATGAATGATGTGATTGTTAAATTTCTAAGTGGCCTGGACATGGATGAGGATTTTGAAATTGCATCTATGAAGAGTTCAAACAGTGAACAAACGACTATTATAGAGTTTCATGAAAGCAACAAAACAGGGTATGGCACTGTTCAATGAGAAATAGAGAAGCATAATGAGGAGGAAGTTGTTCTATTTGATTCCTCTACAAATCAGGGCTTTGAAAATGCACCCATGAGAACCCTAGAACGTGAAATAGTTCATGTTGTCATTTGTCCACATCTACAAGAACATTATGAATAGGAACTTATCCCCCTTCATACATTTGGTAGTCAAAATGAAAACCCCCAAGGAAATTTCCAGAAGATTGATAAAACCAAACCATAATTGTTTGATAAACAAGAAGATAGCTTTGATACACATAATATGGTTGTCATATTTGAAGATTTTCAAGAATGTATGAATGTTTTTGCTAAGATACATGGAAAAGTAGACCAATCTATTGTTGCTATCTCATTTCAAAATACTCTCAGGATTCAAGAAGCAAAGCAAGAACAATAGATACTTGTGAAGGAATCGTGTGCTTCTGTTTTAACTCCTCAAAAAGAAATATTATCTCATGTGTTTTATGACCCTATGGCATGCTATATGGAGAATCTTTACAATCAAAATTTACAGCTCATGATGGGTTTTAATCTTAGAAGCGAATATAATGACAAAGAAACATCTGAATTGGATATAGGTTGTTCTCTAATAGAGGTTTCATTTCAGTCAACATTGTTTCTCGACTCAAAAGGTCTTTATTTACAACAATCTCAATGGATTTTTCAACCTCTTAAACGACATCAACAGGGAAAATCTCCTGAAAACAAGGATGCAGTGGAAGAAATGATACATGACTATCATTTTATGCATGTGTTGGAAGATCCCTTTGCAGTTTTGCTAGAAATGATGAACACCACTAATATTTTTGATATTCTAAGATTCAGATCCATATGTAACTCCTCAAATGAGTTGCTAAAAAATAGGATTTGGAATAAGCACACGCAAATAAAAAAAACAGTGCATAAAATGATGACATGGATGCATTGGCATTTTCATTTCAATTGATTGGATTTTCATTTCAGTAGTAGGGTAAGAAAGTGCAAATAAGATTGATAATCAAGCATTTTTCAAATTTAGGATTTTTGAATAAAGTACTCAATTGGATTTTTAGCAGTACATCTGCCATTCAATTTCTAGAACAGAACAAGGAAAGCACTTGTTGTGGGAGAAGCACATGGATGAGGCATCAGGTCTATGTGATATTTGATACCTCGAAGGGAGGGTAGCATCCCCATTTGAAGCCTATATTATCACTGTACTAATTTCTCAGAATCCCAGTCTCGGGATTTTGTAGGTCACTAAATCGATATAGAAGCGTGATAGATTAGCGGGCAGGGTCACATCTTGTGGGCAAGGCTAAATTTAGCGGAGATCTGAGGGAGATAGGATCTAGTAGTCATGGAAAGCATCGGGCCCAGAACTAGCACGGAATTCAAACTCTCGATGATCGACCGATAATAAAACCATGGTTTCATGTCAAATATACGTGGCGCCTATAGACACATATAGGGGGGAAAAGAAAGTAAGCTCAAAACCACTTTACCATGCCCTGATGTCACGTGCTCTAATACCATTGAATGTGTCAAATCCAAGTGTTGCATGAATAAATGGACAACTAGTCAAATCACCTCACGCCACGTGTTCGAGTACGTTTCGTCCGTGCAATGCCAGGTGAGTGCCGCTAGATAGCCGATTCGAAGGCTCATCATTCAAAATAGATTGTTCGAGCATGAAAAACCATTGTACTTGTAAGTACTCTTGTCAGTAGTTCATGATTGCAACTCAATGACTATTATCATTCAAACACATGGGCTACATTACTCTGTTTTGGGTAATTAACGTTCTATTTCAGAACGGGGTAATCATAGGTCAAATCATTCAATTAAGGAAGATAAGTGTATGTTTTCTGCAAAACCAAGGAAAATGGATAAGACAGACCAAGTGACCTCTAGTGAACCTGGATTTTCAACTAATATGACAAATTCATCATTGAAGAAGAAAGAGAAGTTGGTTGCACGAATCTTAGCAATGAAATGTCACACAAAGTCTGCAGAAGAGCCAGGAGAAGATAAAGATATTAGATTAAATTCCATCATGAAGGATTTAATCATCAACATATACACAAACGAGAACCACACGTGAGTTGTCAAGAGAAAGTGGAGCAAGCATCAGAAGACAAATTTTAAAGCTTAGGTGGTTTAAAGCATCGAAGAAAACCAACCTGCTTGGCTTGACACTAATAAAGAAGAAATGACTAATCTGAAATAGTTTTCAAGCTAAATTAAGTATGTTTCAGAAGATTTTGTAATGATATAGACATGTGGCCTTCAAAGCGAAAATCTCAAATATGTTAGTTTTTTTTATAACACTCCCTATAAAATAGGTATTAAGTTATTGTACGTTACTCCTTTTTGTAACTGATGTCTATTTTTGGAACTGTGGGGTAGTTGATTCGTTTTGAATCCTGTATGTAATTTGTCTATATATTATTCCTAATATAAATGAAAAGGAGGACTGACCCGAGAGAGACATGCCCTCGTAGCAGGAGAAAATTGTAATTTCCCGGAGCTAAATTGAATATATAATTCATAAACGTTCTGAACTTTCTATGAAAAGATTCTAATGGTGGTGATATGAGTTTTGTCTCCTTTCATTGCATGTATTTATTGTGTTCCTTTATTCCATTTACATTTTCTTGTGTTTAAATTAGAGATTCAAAGGTCTGAAATTCATCTTAGGATGCTCTTGACTTAAGAAATTTAAACTATGTGATTCTCTTCCTAGCTAATTTAATATTCATTTCAATAATGCTATGATGCAGTTACTTGTTTTCCTTTTCCTCTTTCACCTTGCAAATTTCAATTTAAAACACAGATTCATTGCCTCATTTATCCTTTCTCCTCTGGAGAGTTCTAATGACTTGCCATTTTTTTATTCACTTTCGACTCGAGATCCCTAAGTGTGCCTCCCCTTCCTTGCTAGCAACTTTATAAAAAAAAACCCAAAAAAACCAAATCTAGCCACCGATTGCCAAAGAAATATCAAGTGACACGAGAGATCCCTCTCTGAGTTGAGCAGGCTAGTGCCCAGCTCTAAAGTAGGTTGAAACACTTACCTCCGTCGTTTTTCTATCAGCCGAAAAAAATTTACAGAGTGCTAACAACGTTGATAGGCATCCCCCTATTGGAATTGATGATTTAATCAACCTTTTAATTATAAATTTCAATCTGATGGCCAACAATAAAAGATGTGGGCATACTCTTCATCTTACACTCAATTCAATGAATGGTATTTAATGTTCATAACTTCCTTGCATTTATGAATGCATCTGTTAACCCTGTTTACTTTTTCTCATTTTCTTAATCATATTATGAAATTACTTTGTATCTAACTTATTGTCACACTTGGATGATGAAGAAACACTACCTCATGCATCAGTACCTAGCATCTCATTGCCACAAGTATCAGGTCTCATATTTGGCCATGTTTTTATGGTTTGAAATGTTCCATGGATGGATGTTGGTGTTTCAATTAACTCCAACGATGCCACATTTTTCACATCATTTCGAAGGAAAAGAAGATGAATATATCATTAGTCATTCACACACAATCGAGGATTATACCATTCATCATTCACATACCATGAGAAGTATAACATTTGACATTCATATGCAACACATACACTGAGGAGTATACCATTCCTCATTCAAATGCATCTTAGAGTGATAAGTTTGCTAGCATTTAATATTTCACCTCATCTTGCAGGTGAAGAAGATGAGTATACCATTTGTAACCAGCTAGAGGTATAAGGTATAGAAAACTTCTTAGCTACTCAAGAATACTCGGATCTATCCATCATGCAGATGCAGATGGCCAGGGAAAGAGAGGCTAGGGTTTGTAATAGGTCTAGAGAACTGTTTGGCAACCAAAGAACACTCAACTTGATACAACAAGAAGATTTAGATGCGTGGCTACCACAAGAGAATCTAGGGAATGAACCCTAGCTTCTAGGTTTGGACATTGCGAAGGAATTTTCAGAAAACGCTAATATCAAACCACCACAGTTAGGTATTTTATTATAATTAATCCCTGCATGTACAACTACTTCACAACAATTGAATTTAAATTTGTATTCCTCTTCAATTCCTTCCTCAATCCCCATTATGTATGTAATTAGGTAATTACTGTAGTTTATTCGTCTTACTCATAATTTATCGTGTGCAAAGAAGTGGAGGAAAAAAACAATGAGTTCTTCAAATAGAAGTAGAAAAGAATATTATTGTAGCCATCAAATACTCCATCAATACTGTTCGATTCCAACAACTGAAATTGCATAAAGATTTACCATAAAATAATCCATCCAGTTAAAAAAGATCGGGAATGATTCGAAATGGATTATTTTTTAATCTTCATGGTCAAATATTTTATGTTTGGTTTGTTTAATGTACATTAATAACTGAATAATCTTATTGTTTTTTTATAAAGTATGTATTTTCCCCTTGTAAAAATGATATGCATGTTTTATATGAAGCTCTTATTATTCATTGTTGTCCCACGGTCAAGGACTATAACTTTCACCCTGAAGTCAAAGTACCTATTACTTGGTGTCTTTTGTGTATTAATTGGTACATTTTGTTGTGTTTGCATGTTTTTGATGAATTTTGTTGCCTACTTTTCCTCCTTTCCAATCATTTGCGAAAACCCTTTATTATTTTGATTATTTTGAAGATACAAACAATTGTTTATATTGTGTAGTTTTAATATCTGAATTTTTTGAATAGCTTAATGAACGTGATGTGACTTAATTATCCATGGTGTGTTTAAACTTTTATTTATTTATTTAAACAAATGATTTTAAAATGAAAATTCTAAAAAAATCAACAAATAGCCACCTTTGTTGCTCTATTTCCAAAGTGATAGTGATAAAAAGACCCGTGGCGATATGCATGGATCTGCATGCACAATCACTAGGATCAAATTTGGATGCAACCAAATCTCTTCTGAGTCCATTCATAAGCTCTCTTCTGATTCCATCCATAAGAGAAATTATTTCCACACATGAAGTATGAGACCAACAGTTCTAGTAATTTGAAAATTGTTTATGCATGACAAAGCATACTTCAGTATAAGTTTGTATTGGTGTACTGGATTAATTTTCTAAGAGGATGGGGAGATCATGGTTCAAAATTTCTCATGTGCTTCCACATTAGTAATTTTACAAGCTCAAGCTCATAGACATTGGAAGAATCACTAACCAGAAGACTCTTCATCCTGAGAACAAGCCAAATGAAATAGAAATTCAATGTAAAATCAACACGCTGAAGTGAGATTACTAAATTTTCTCCTATTCTCATAGATTTTCAAAGCGGGTTTATGCTTCTCCTATATTTAACAACAAGGTTATTTTTTACATTCACATTCATGAAGCAAAGAAAAAGAAAAAGAAAAAGAAAAGGAGTCTTTGAGTAATTTAGTTGAAGCAAGAATATCGATAATATCTAGGTGCACCCACAGAACGAGGATTTATGTGCCAAAGAGTTTCAACACGGTAGATAAATCTACACTATATGGTGTGGAAAAAGGAGAGGACTTCAACGAGTTGAATAAGGAGGCTTATGAAGATATGGGGGATCCAATTTTGAAGAGGGGTTATGGAAGAAAGAGTTATGCATTTTAGTGCAGTTGTACACTGAGTCTCTTGTTCATTGAAGTTGACGCAGAGAGATTTTTTGATGTGTTTTTATGAGTCCTTGTCCAATGCTTTCACTAGGTTCACTAATGTACGCAAATATTGGTGCCACATAAAGTTGGTATATACCATGTGTAACACCGACAGTTGCACTGGAACATGGGCCATGTCCAAAGGTAAACAAAAATATAGATATCATGATTCATCGCTTTCCTTAATTTTTAAATAATTTGAAGGTTATATTTTGTAGGGAATACCTGTAATAGATTTTAAGGTGTGAAAATCCCCCAACCTTCCTTCTTCAATATTTTTCAATAATTTACACACAACTCTTTCGATCCTTACGTATCTTCTGTTGCATCCCCAAATTCATAAACTTCAATGTCATCCAATAAAGTGCGGGCATAAGAAACCAACTCATGGAAGCTCAAATGAATCGGTCAAGCGCTTTAGTGAAAGGAATAGGATGGAGGTTGAGGGCCAGAGAGAAACAATTCGGTACCTTTACGCCCTGCATATGGATAAAAAAAATTGGAGGAAGTTCCAAACCTTCTCACTAAACATGTAACTGCAAAATGTACTAAGATAAAGGACGTATAAGAAAAAAATAACCACGTTATTTATTCTCTTAGAGCCAAGACAAGTTATTGATGGGTATATATTATTTTAGTAATGACCATGTTATTTAAGGCATTCCTATTGCAGTATACATGAAAATATTGCACCTTGAAAACCAGGATCCAAGATTTCAATTGAAGGTAAAAAAGATTTTACATCTTTTATTTATAGAATAAAAACCACTGAAACAAACACTGGAAGAAAAAGTAAACCAATAAAAATGAAGTTGAGATTCAAAATGGTAGGGGGGTTCCAAATTTGTTTTTATCCTATAAGATGCTTTCAGACAACGTTGAAATAAGAAAATGTAACAGGCTTGTCAATAACAACCGAAATTACCATGCATAGCACATGAATTATTTTCAAGAAAACAACGTCTAAATATACCATTAAAAATATTGAGTTCAACCATATAATGTGTCATTCCAATGTCCATATATTATTTTATGTCTCCATTCTCATCATATGCTCCATGGAATTAGGTATGTCTTATAATTCTACAACTACAACACAGAGGCGAGGGTCCGAATTTTCTTTCTAGTGCTCCTGATAATGTTACTTGCATGAAAATTTTGTGAATGCATATAAGACCCATGGTGATGATGAGAAAAAAAAGGCTTCTATTCTATAAAGTGGTTTCACAAACCTACTGATGTCGAGGAGTCAAATTTGAGCTCAATTACACCACATGTCAATGGGAAGGAATCAACGATAGAGTTACATGATTCAAACCTATTGTGCATGTTAAACAATGTTTGGGTCATTATAAAGTTGCAGCTCCATCAATATTAAATTTTCTGGTGATTTGAACAATAAAGGGAGAAAGGCACTCGATATATAAAAATAAGGAAGAAAATTCTCTTCTTTTATTTCCTGTAAACTCTAATAGCTTTATGAGTGTCTGCCTTATATATTTTGAATCAGATGCTTTCATTCTAGAATATTTTAAAATGAAATCCATCATCGCTATAGTAATAAATATGAGCATCACGTCATTTATGGGATCAGAGACCCACTATAATGTTATAGTGATACATTTTCCATTCTTCAACATAGAAACACATACGTGTTATATCACAGCTTCTTGGTGGAATATTTTGGGCATTTTGTATTGGTATATAGAATATTATGAGGACTTCTTGTAGTAATGTTTAGGAGAGCCATCATGCTTTAGAAGATATGAAACCTTTAGATAGATTTGTGATGAGAGAGAAAAATCCATATATTTTTAAACAAATAAATCTTTTAACACTCAAATTTCAATTTCTTGGAAACTCTTTTTCATTATCAACGTAATTCAGAATATTTTCTGATTTCTTGTAAAAAATGGAGGTCAATCGGGGTTTGGGATTCCGAAATTACAAATGCCAAACATCAACACACAACAACTCTCGAATCGTGAAAATGTGAATGGAATGTGGGCCCGATGCTTTTTGAGTTTCAAGGTTTGCAAACCCTTGATACAAAACAACGCACAACTTCAATCGCTGAATTGCAAAATGCGTACAAACTTTGGGCCCAACTACTTTGGGTTCGGGGTTTGGTAAAGCAAAGGAACTCCATGCACATTTAACAAGTGAACTCCGAAATGCGAAATAACAAATTAAAATGATTTTCCAAATCATATACACTCCAACAAATAATTTTGGGATAAATGTAAACCGGATTTCCAATTGGTAGAAACAAGAAATTACTTCGTTTGTTCAAAAATGAGTTTTTATCAAGAGATAAAATGAGTTTATAAACTCAGTAAAATATAAACGTAGAGCAGACCTCCAAACACAGAATAACCAATTCAATTCAAGAAATGCTTTCAAGCTATCTCCAGATTTACAATTTCGACTCTGGTATTTAAACACAGAAAATTGCCCCTTAGATCTTCTAAAATATTTTAATCAAGGCGATGATGGTGTCTTGTGGCCTGAAAAGGTTAAGGTAACCACCGTTTAAGTTATGTAAAACAAAATTGTAATCGGTGGTTTAATCCTCGAGTCTTGAAGGGTCAAGATGGCCACCAATTCACTATTTGCAAAGAGGCGGTGAATTGATTACTTCCTAACATACTCCCTCTTAATCATTTCAGAACAAAAACAAACTAAAACTATGTAAAAAAAAATTGTTGTAAACAATGCATTACAACTTGCAGACCCCAATATTTTTTCTATGAATTTTAAACAGTTCATTTCCCAAAGGATTCGTAAATATGTTTGCAAATTGTTCTTTAGATATGCAGAACTCAACATAAATCTTCTTACCATTTACCAACTCTCGAATGAAATGATACATTGTATCAATGTGCTTACTTTGTTTGTGAAAAACATGATTCCTTGACAATGCAATGGCACACTTATTGTCACAGACAATCTGGGTTGCATCATTCTGGTTATGCAACAATTCATTCAAGACCCTTCTCATCCATATAGCTTGACATGCAGCTAAAAATGTTGCAACATACTCTGCCACAGTGGAAGATAGAATCACAATGGGTTGTTTCTTTGATGCCCATGCCACTACTCCAGATCCAAGAATGAAAATATACCCAGATGTTCTTTTCTTGTCATCAATGGAACCTGCAAAATCACTATCAATATATCCAATCAACTCAAATTTTAATCTTGATGTGTATCGGATACCAAAATTAGTTGTTCCAACAACATATCTCGGGATCCTTTTTCTTGCTTGCCAATGAGTACTCTTCGGAGTCTCCATGAATCTGGAAATCAAACTCACAACAAACATAATGTCAGGTCTGGTTGTTGTTAAGTACATAAGGCTTACAACCAACCTCTTATACAGGGTTGGATTAACATATGATCATTCATCATACTTGCTCAGTTTAATACCAGTTTCCATTGGTGTTGCAGTTGGCTTGCAATTCAACATTCTAAACCTTCAGCACTTCATTTGCATAGTTAGTTTGACAAATGAAAATGCCATCATCAGATTGATCCGCTTCAAGTCCAAGAAAAAATTTCATTAAACCTAAATCAGTCATCTCAAACTCTGTTTTCATGGCATTCTTAAAATCATCTATAGATAGATCTCCAGTAAAAATCAAATCATCAACATACAAACAAACAATCAAAATTTTACCATTCTAGTTTACCTTTGTATACAGAGTTGGTTCACTTGGACATCTGCTGAATCTAACACTAATCATGTACTCATCAATTCTACTATACAAAACTCTAGATGCCTGCTTCAATCCATATAAATATTTCCTCAACATATAAACTTTATCTCTATTCTTATCAATCTCATAACTCGAAGGTTGTCTTACATAAACCTCTTCTTCCAAATATCCATTCAAGAATGCAGACTTGACGTCCATCTGATGCATGATCCATCTATTCTGAGATGCAATAGCTAAGACCATCCTCACTGTCTCAATCCTTGCTACAGGAGCAAAGGTTTCATTTTAATCAATACCGAGTTACTGACTAAACCCCTGAGCTAGAAGTCTTGCCTTGTACTTTTCAACTTGACCAACTGCATTCAACTTAGTCTTATAAACCCATTTAACACCAATTATCTTCTTACCTTCAAGTAAATCGACAAGATCCCAAGTGCTATTTCTTTCAATGGAATCAATCTCCTCATCCATTGCTTTTATCCATACATCCTCTTTAGTAGCTTAATCATAACTTACACGATCATAAGTTATAAATGAAAATTTTGAAAATTGATCTACTTATTCATTCTAATCATACAATTTTCTTATGCTTCTAGTATTTTGTCCTTTAAATTTGATTCTTAATGAAGCTAAAGTGGGATTTGATTCACTACTTACCTATGAATCTGATTGATGTCCACCATATCTAGATGGCTCACCACGCTCATGAGTTCTTGGCGTTCTAAATTGAGATGGGATGAAATCTGGTGCTAGCCTTGTTGGACTTCTTTTTGCAGGCATATATGCATGTGGAACCATCTATCCATCTCCTTCAGCTTTCTCAGCTCCATCATCATCTTCACGGGGTAACACAACTCCCTCTGAAATTGATTTGTCAATACTTCCATCTTGGGCTTCATATTCTTTAAACCAAACATCTATGTTGACTACATATTTCTGGGTGATGGGATTGTAGAGTTTATATGCCCTAGACTCTTCACTGTATCCAAAAAAAAATACATCTCTCACTTCTGTCATCCAACTTCCTCCTCATTTCTACAGGTACATGTGCAAATGCAACACATCCAAAAATTCTGAAATGAGAAACATTACAAGGCTTACCATCCCAGGCTTCCTGAGGTACATGATCCCTCACAGTCTTGGTTAGACTTTTATTCAAGATAAAAAAAGAGCATAGAACTACATATTCCCAATATTCATTTGAAATATTCTTTTCTTTCAACATGTTTCGAGCCATGTCCATGATGGTGTGATTCTTCCTTTCATCCACTCCATTCTGATGTGGAGTATATCGAATAGTAAAATGTCTTTTAATTCCATGAAAATCACAAAATTCAATGAATTCATTCAATTTATACTTACCTCCTCTGTCAAACTTGAGGATCTTAATGGTTCGACTACTCTCATTCTCACCCATAGACTTAAACTTTTTAAAAACTTCAAAGGCTTCAGATTTATGTTTCAACAAATACAACCAAGTCTTCCTACTGAAATCATCAATGAAAGTCATAAAATAAACACAACCAGTTAAAGAAGGTGTTTGCATAAGTCCACATAAATTTGTCTGGACAATTTCCAAAGGATCTTTTTCTCTGTAGGAAACACCTGAAACAAATTTCTCTCTGTGATGTTTTCCAAGTATGAAACTCTCGAAAGATCTTGCACGTTGTTGAATACAAGGTAACCCCTTCACCATCTGTTTCTTCTGTAAGAAATCTATGCCACAAAATGTAAATGACCATATCTCAAATGCCATAATCAAGATTCATCTAAACTTCCAACGTTATAAGAATTCAAAGAACCACTCAAATCATTTCACATAACAGGTGGAAACATTCTATTCTTGGTCATATCTACTCTTGCAATCAACTGTTTGCTAGGTAATTTATCATAGATAGTACATACCTTGTTGTTGAAGAACACTTTGTACTTTTTCTCCAACAATTGCCCAACACTAATAAGATTGCATTTTAAACCAGACACAAAGTAAACATCATCAATATTTCTTCTCTGATTGTTCTTAGTGTAAACTGGAACTATACCTTTACCATTGACTGTAACCTTACAGTCATTTCCTAGTTTGACTTCAGACTGATTACTAGTATCAATGGAAGAAAATAAGTCTTTATTACCAGTCATGTGGTTACTGCAACCACTATCCAAAAACCAAATATCATTTTCACATTCCTGAGTGACGTTACAGGTCAAAAACACAGGATTTTGATGATCCTCAGACTCATTTATAATATGTGCAGACTGCTTTCCAGCATTTGCTTGTTTCTTCCAACATTTGTTAGCAAAATGCCCAAACTTCTTACAATAATAACATTGCACTTTAGTTTTATCATACCTCTGATTTTCTTGCAGCCAGGGTTTGTTGTTGCTCCCTCTTAAATTAGGAGGATTCTACTAGAACTTCTTCTCAGACTTTGATTCAACTCCATTGTCCCTTGGACCAGAAAATCAACCTCCTCTTCCATGAGTATGAAACCTTCCTCTGCTTCTACCTCTAGTAACATGTAGTTGGGATTTGAAAGAATGCTCCATTGATCCTTCTTCATATCTAGATATCCTAGATTCATGAGAAACATGAGAACCAATTAACTCATCAATTTGCATTAGAATTAAATCTTTAAATTCCTATGTGGGAACAACAACAGGCTCAACCTTCTTGGGAAAACTTCACAACACTTTCTCAATAACTCTTTTATTCTTCTCAGCATCTCCATACTACCTGAGCTAGTTCACAACACTCATTACTTGAGTCATGAAAGTATCAACACTTTCATTATCCTTCATCTTCAGATTTTCGAAATCCCTTCTCAAGTTCTGCAACTTGACTGTCTTCACCTTGGACACCCCTTGATAAATGGTTTCAAGAATGTCCCAAGCCATCTTCGAAGATGAAACATTAGAAATATTTATAAAAATGGATTCATTTAATCCTTGCTAGATTAATCCAAGAGATTTATTATCCTTCTTCCCGTTTTCCTTCAACAAAACATGGTCAGCATTAGACAGAGCCAATTCTGCTGCAGCATCAGCTGGCTCAGGATAGCCATCAATAACATAAGTCCACAAATCCTGAGAACGCAAAATCATCCTCATCCAAATGTACCAGGAGTTATATGACTTCTCACTCAGAACATGAACTTGAATCTGAGAAGAACTACTACCAGATGTAGCCATTTATAAAAATTGACAGAAATTAAATAAACCTTCACGCAGAAAAATATGAGAATAATTTTTTATTTTGGCACTAATAGGAATAATCTGCAATGAAATAAGCAATTGCCGGATAAACTGTAGGCTCTGATACCAAATGTAAAAAATGGAGGTCAATCGGGGTTCGAGATTCAGCGATTACAAATGTCAAACATCAACACACAACAACTACCAAATCGCAAAAATGCGAATGGAATGTGGGTCCGGTGCTTTTCAGGTTTCAGGGTTTGCAAACCCTTGATAAAAAACAACACGCAACTTCAATCGCCGAATTGGGAAATGCGTACAAACTTCAGGCCCCACTACTTCGGGTTCGGGGTTTGGTAAAGTAAAGAAACTCTGCACACATTTAACAAGTGAACTCTGAAATGTGAAATAACAAATTAAAATGATTTTCCAAATCATATACGCTCCAACAAATAATTTTGGGATAAATGTAAAACCGGATTTCCAATCGATAAAAACAAGAAATTATTGTGTTTGTTCAAAAATGAGTTTTTATCAAGAGATAAAATGAGTTTATAAACTTAGTAAAATATAAATGCAAAGCATACCTCTAAACACAGAATAACCAATTCAATTCAAGAAATGCTTTCAAGCTATCTCCAGAATTACAATTTTGACTCTGGTATTTAAACACAGAAAATTTCCCCTTCGATCTTCTAAAATATTTTAATCAAGGTGGTGATGGTGTCTTGTGGCCTACAAAGATTAAGGCGACCACCATTTAAGTTATGTAAAACAAAATTGTAATGAGTGGTTTAATCCTTGAGTCTTGAAGGGTCAAGATGACCACCAATTCACCGTTTGCAAAGAGGCGGTGAAATGATTACTTCCTAACATTTCTTAAAGAAAAGATTCGATAGCATTGATGACAATTCCAGTTTAATTGAACTTTCCCATGTTTTGCAGGTAAAGCCAAATTTATTTTGGCTTTATCTTTCAATGACTTATAAATAAAATCATTTTCAATTTCATCCTATCCAAGGAACCGGGGCACATCATTGATGTTGTGAAAATTTTGAGTTCATCCTCGAGGCATACCTGTCGGTGATATCTAAGGAACCATGGCTTATAATTGATGTTGTGAAACTCGATATTATCACACGATGCATAGAATTTAGGGTTCCAGTTCTCATATGAAATTATTTTTGGAAGGGATAGCGGGGCCATTGATTCAGACTTTCCTACCACATCAATGCATCAATATGTAGATGAAGGAACTTTTGGTGTACGCTTTCCATTTAATGTGTGAGAAACATATATGCTAGGTGGAGGGCAGACGTAATCGTCAGTCAAAATTGAGACCAAGTAAGCTTCCAATGCACAGATACAAGTCGTGTCTAAATCATAATCCTGTGTTCAAGAAGATGGAACCACACGTCATAGATAGTATGGTTGAGCCTGCTTAGAAGTATATGGTTCCATATATATAACTTTGGGATTATTGATGCACTTTAGTCGAAACAATAATTTTCTTTTTACCGCTATATGTGGGGCAGTGACACAACCAATCCACCAATGTTGAGGGAGAAATCAATGCAATACCCACTAACCACTTTCTCTCATTATTTCTTTTTCCACCATTAATAACTAAGCACTTCATTACCTTCCTTTTTTCTTTTTATTCCCTTAAGGCATGGACTCGCAATGTCGTTGCTATTCACCTTATTTTACTATATGACGATTTAGATGAATCTGTGTTTTTTATTTTCATTATGTTATTTCATTTATTTACGATTATGATCAAAACAATGGTGTCGTGACAGAGATATCTACTCTATTAGATTCTTCTATTTACTTTATACACTATTTTGTTGATTTGAAATTAGAAGGAAATGGACATTTTATGTGAATTAGTTATAGATATAGGGTTGTTAGAAGAGAAAATATGGAGAGCACTGAGAAACAGTTATGTCAAAAAGGACATGTAGGTCAAATAATAAACTTCACCTGGAAAAATGGTTTTTTATTTTTATTTTTATTTATTTATTTTTAATTAATATAATAATAATAATAAAAATGTGAAGAAATTTCATATCAAGCTGTTATTTTTTTTCTATATGACTTAGATGAATCTGAGTTTTTTATTTTCACTATGTTATTTCATTTATTTATGATTATGATCAAAACAATCTTGCTATGCTAATAATATCATGACAGAGAGATCGACTCTATTAGACTCAACTATTTACTTTATACACTATTTTGTTGATTTGAAATTAGAATGAAATGAACATTTTATGTGAATTATTTACATATATAGGGTTGTTAGAAGAGAAAATATGGATAGTAGAGAGCAACATTTACGTCAAAAAGGACATGCAGGTCAAATAATAAACAAAGGGTTGTTTTTTATTATTTATTTTTACTTTTTTATTTTAATTAATATAATAATAAATAATTAAAAATGTGCAGAAATTTTATCTTCAAAATTGAAGGTTCATTTTAAATTAATTAAGAGAAAAGAATAAATGAACATAGATGAACATACAACTTGGTTTTGGTTGTTGATAGGCTGACCTAGGTTCTAAGTACATGATTACCAACAACCCTTTGACCATCGACCCTTCTGGATACCGGAAGGAAACACGGTACACAAAGTGCACTGCGCAGTCTCACCCGAGATGTCTTCAATGGGTGGCTACAGGACTCAGATGTCTCCAACCATGGGATGGGATTTGTTTCTCTCTCAGGGGCATCAGATCTACTCTCTATTATCCCTCAAACCCTCATTAGATCCTAGTTTAGACCAATAAACCTAATATTCCAATAAGACTTCATTATCCATTATAGCAACATGTATTCAATGATAGGTATTCATCTACTATAATATAAGATTCAGATCTAAACACTGGCTATGAAATTAATTTACTTAGTGTTGTTCTGCAGATTTCATGAGTTTATCCTTAGTGTCCAGTGATATAACCATTATCAATTAACATATCCATCATAAAGCTTGTTAACTCAAACCTAACAATAAGCAATGCAACCATTCATACACATGATACATATATACCGTGGTTCACCCCCTCCTGGGATACGTCCACAAATATTTGTTGCTTGGGCTCTTTATTCATATTCTTGCAAAATCCAATGTTATGCATTGTACATTCCTTCCTCCATTACAACCGATCTCCATAGATCACAAAATTCTCTCCACAATACCTCCTACTCAACTAAAGGACCTACTACAACCCCAACAATACACACCCACCATAACTACCAACCCTATCATGGTCCTGATACATTCTACTTATACAAAACTCAGACAAGACCCTTAAAAAAACCCTAACCCTAAGTGGATTAGGTTTTTCCACTTTCTCATTGACTTAATCTTGGTTGGTCCAGGATCCAAGCATTCTCCAAGTCGGTGCTTGTCAACTTTCCAACTTCTCTACAACGGTTTGTCCACTTTGTAACTTCTTTTTCCCAGCATAGCATACACAGGTATTTCCTATAAATTTACACCTAAGAATATTCAACCTATAGAAAACTGTAATAAAACTTTAAGCATGTTTAAACTTGAATCTACATTCATATTTATGCCAAATCTTCCTAATATCAATCATAGATTGAACTTATATTTGTTTCCTATTACAATTCAGAGAATACATCACTTGAATAAGAAATTTCGCTCATTCATCCACAACTATCACACACGGTAGCTTTCTCGGTTACACTTCATTGAATAAATTCAAACTGTAACATCTTATTCTAAGATTCATTTCATTCTACCAACTATTAACCCATAAAACAATTCAACAAGGAATAGATAAATGTATGTATATGAACAAAGTGTTGGGATAACAAATGGAACAACCAAGTTCCACCCAACCATAGAACAAAACAACCAATCTACTTGCTATGTTCACCCCCTATCATGACCATGAATCCATGAGGGTGAACCTCGAATCTCCTCTTTCTTTATAGTCCTTTTTCAGATCCCAAATTCTTTTTGCCTCACACTCAGAAATAGTGCTCATAATAGCAAGTGATGTCTTTTCAGATCATAGATTCTCCTTGCCTCACACTCAGAAATAATGCTCGTAACAACAAGTGATGTCATGTCTTTCCCCATATACTCGACAGTGTCTTGCCTCCTCCCATATGCTATATATGCAAAAGTATCTTGTGCCTAGGTCTTTTCCCCTTGGTATTTTTCGCAGATTTACAAATCCCGGATTCTTAGGGTCTGCCAATGGCAAAATTCCTGATTTTCCACTTGTAAAATTCATCCCAGAGGTAGTTGAAGTCTCTTCCCCTCTCATGGAGTCATGGTTAGTTGATTTCAACCTAGTTGTTCCATTTGTCCCTCAATAATAAATATAAAAAATATTTGTTTCTTACAAGTGTCATAGTCAAAGAGTTGGTTGAGAAAATCGAATATTTTCCCAACAATCACAATAATAAATTACAGTTAACTAAATTCCAAATTCGGAATTTCCCTAAATGGAAATAATTTTCCAAATTTGAATTTGCCAAAAATAGAAATAAATTCCTAAGTGTATTCATACTTTAATAACAATTTATTTTTGGGGATATTACATCCGTTCCCCCTTCAATACAACACTGTCCTTAGGGTTCGTTCCTTTCTCAGAAAAGAGTTGGATAAGATATTTGCAAATCCTCCTCCAATTTCCAAGTGGCCTCATCAGGACTAAAGTTCTTCCATTGCACTTTTATCTCGGCGACGACTCTGTTCCATAGTGCTTTTTCTCTCATGTCCAGAATGTGAAGAGGTTCCTCTTGGAAATCACCTTCTAGTTCCACCTGCACCATGTCCCAATCAATCATGTAAGTAGGATCACGAACATAATTTTTTAACAAAGAAACATGAAATACCTTATGAATTTTTAGATTTGTAGGAAGTGCAAGTTGATATGCCACAGGTCCAATTCGAGCTAATATCTCGAAAGGGCCACAAAACCTGGGTACCAACTTGTCACAGTTTCCTAAATTTAATGAACTTCTTCTTGCTTTGACTTTTAAATACATGTGGTCTCCAACTTCAAATTCCTAGTGTCTTCTTTTCAGGTCTGTGTAACTTTTCCATCTGTCCCGTGCCTCTTTTAAATTCTGTTGTACTTTTATTACCATATTCTCCATTTCCTGGAGCACTTTTGGTCCCACCATGATTCTATAAACTAGGTTATCCCATCTAATAGGAGTTGTACACTTTTTGTCATACAGTACTTCGAAGGGGCTCATCTTAGCCGATGTCTGGTAACCATTTTTGTATGCAAATTCCACCAAGTGCAGGTAGTCTTCCCACTTACTTGGTTTCATCCTTACGTACATTCGTAGCATATCTTCCATGATTTGGTTCATTTGTTCAGTCTTCCCATCTATTTGTGGATGGTAACTTGTGTTGAAATTCAAGTCAGTATTCAACCCTGCAAACAATTCTTTCCAAAACGTAGATGTAAATTTTATGTCTCTATCCGAAATTTTATGTCTCTATCCGAAATCACCATTTTAGGAATACCATGCAGTCTAAAAATTTCCTTCATGAATATTTCAGTGATGTTAATAGCTTTATAAGTAGATTTTACATGAATAAATGTGCATACTTTCTAAGCTTATCAATTACTACCATAATTGAATCATTTTGTTTTTGAGTTATAGGCAAACCTGTGATGAAATCCAGTGATATAGTCTCCCATTTCCATTCCGGTATAGGTAGAAGTTGCAACAGGCCAACTGGGTGTTGGTGTTCAGCCTTCACCTGTTGACAATATTGGCACCTAGACAAGTATTCTACGGTCTCACCTTTCATATTAGGCCAATAAAATAAATTCCTTAGTGTTGTTACCATTTTTGGTATCCTCGATGACCAAAATATGGTTTCTTGTGTACTTCATCTAAAACAGTTAGCTTTAACTCAACAAAATCTAGTATGTATAACATTTTTTTGAATCTTAGTAGACCATTTATGTCCAAACTCAGATCTATTATGTCTAAATTGTCTGCATTATTCTGCAAATATGCCACTAATTTAATGTATTTTTCATCAGTATTACTTGCATCATTTATCCTTTGCTCGATGTTGCTTTCTGCCCTGCTAATGCTTAACTCAAACAACCCATGAATTCTTCTACTTAAAGAATCAACCATTTTGTTTTCCTTACTCTTGATGTGTCTTACCTCGAAATCGAATTCTCTCAAGAAGTCCAACCATCTTGCTTGTCTTGCATTAAGGTCTGGTTGACTAAACAAGAATTTCAAGCCACTGTTATCAGTTATCAACATAATTTTTTTTTCCATTATATAGTGTTGCCACATTTTTAATGCATGGATGACAACTACTAACTCCAAGTCATGAGTGACGTGTTTCATTCGTTCTCTTTTAGTTTTCGGGATTCGTAACAAATAATGTGCCCTTATTGAGTTAATACACTTCCCAAACCTTCTTTGCTCGCATCAACACAGTCTGTGAAGTCTTTATTCGGGTCTGCTACTCTTAAAATTGGTGTGATTGTTAACAATTCTTTTAACTTATTAAAATTGTCCTCACATTTTTGTGACCAATTAAATTTGGTTCCCTTTTTCTGTAGGGATATTATAGGGTATGCAATCTTAGAGAATCCCTCTATAAATATGCGGTAGTACCCGGTGTTTCCCATGAATGACCAGATGTCCACTACATCCTTAGGTACAGGCCATTCCATCATGGCTCTTGTCTTCTCTGGGTCGACTGCAATACCTTTTTAAGATATTACATGTCCTAGGTACTGTATTTTCTTTTGATAAAAGTCACACTTGTCAAATTTTGCATACAGTTTGTGTTTTCTTACAGTTTGCAATACTATCCTTAGATGTTCTTCATGTTCTTATTTTGTTTTTGAATACACTAGAATATCGTCAACGAATACCAAAACAAACTTATCCAAATACTGAATGAAAATGATATTCATTAAACACATAAATGTTGTTGGTGCGTTAGTGAGACCAAACGGTATAACAACAAATTCATAATGTCCATATGTCATTCTAAACATTGTTTTACTTATGTCTTCATCCTTTATTCTAACCTCATGATAACCAGATCTTAGGTCCAACTTGGATAAAATATTTTCCCCTCCCACTTGATCAAACAAATCATTGATTCTAGGTAGGGGGTATTTGTTCCTAATAGTCATTTTGTTTAACTGTCTGTAATCAATGCATAATCTTAGAGTTTTGTCTTTATTTTTAACAAAAAAGACTTATGCTCCCCATGGCAAGACACTTGGTCTGATGTATTCCTTATCTAATAGTTCTTGTAGCTGAATCTTTAACTCTGTTAATTAAGGTAAACTCATCCTGTAGGGTGCCTTAGACATAGGGGTTGATCCGGGCAACAGATCGATAGAGAAGTCTATCTCTCTTCTTGGGGGAAGTTCAGGTATTTCATCCACGAACAATTCTCTAAATTCATGTAAGACGGCAAAATCTTCTATGCTAGGTTTATTTTCTTTTTCCAATAGATTTGTCACTTGGATAGCATAAATCTTACAACCTTTACTCATGGTATTCTTAAATGGCATTGCTGAAATCTGCCTAGCTAAGACTAGTTTGTGCATGCCTTGTACTGTCCTAATAGCATTGTTTTAATCTTTGTAAGTGATTTACTTTTCATAAAAATCAAAAACTACTTTATGCCTCTCTAACCAATGCATTCCAATAATTATATCATAAGACCCTAACGATAGAATATTCATATTTATCTTTGTGTTTTGACCACCTAAACTAAACTCACAATCAGAAATGAAATTGATTACTTTTCTTTTTGTTCCTGTTGCTAGTTGTACTAGCCAAGACTTTGTATGCCTTACTTTCTTAAGTTTATTTGAATCCACTACACCAGGAGCAACATAACTCAAGGTAGCTCCTCGATCAATTAAAATAGAAACATAATTATTGTTAATTTTACTTTCAACTTCCACTACAGTGGACTGGTGATCAGTTTGATAGCCATCCAATGTTGCATTGATCCTGTGTACACTCCTTCCCACATATCCCACTGTAGAGGCTTCCTACAGTTTGTGAACCGTAGTCCTTGTTGCAGAAGTTAAACATGGAAAGTTCCTCCTTAACTGAGGTTCTTTGCATTCCCAACATTTTAACGGTTCTATGAGGGTGTCCCCAAACTTCTTTGTTCCCAGATTGACTGGTTTACTTCCCCCTTCAGTGTTATGGTTATTGGAGTGAAAATATTTCCTTGGAAAACTATTTGTTGCATTTCGGAGAGGGGTTGGTTGATAGCTTGTCTTCCACTAGTTCATTCTATCTTGTTTCTTTTCTTTCGAAGCCTTGGGAAACTCGGACCATTGTTTGTATTGATCATAACAAATTCAGGCCCTACTGAAAAATTTGCTCAAGGAATTGGGGAACTGTCAAATTCAATTATGTTCTTATAGGACTATGGTAAACATGCTAGGAACCGCTAGAATTTTACTTTGTCTTCCCGGATATAAGGAACAAACCTTAATAATTCCAGGAATTTGTTTATCAGGTCATCCATAGTCATTTGACCAAGTTGTAGCTCATAAAACTCTTTTTTATTTCTTTCGTAGTAACTTTCAGACAAATACTATTTCTTAAAGTATTTCTTGAAATCCAACCACTACATTTGTTTTTCCTTTAGGCCCTTGGCCAACTTCAGGTCCTACCACCATATACTTTATTTTCCTTTCAAGTTATAGATGGTCATTCTGACCTTCATGTTGTTGGACTAATTGTAGATCTGGAAATACTTTTTTATGTCTAGTAACCATGCTTCAGCCTCCTCCCCTGTCCTGGACTCCTCGTCAAAGGTGGACGGTTTTATTTTCTTAAACTCTCCTTCTAGGTGGTCCACCTATTTCCTCTTTCTTCCTATGCTTGTTTTATCTTCTGCTGATGGTGTGCCTTCGGAAGAGCTATCCCCTTTTTCTTCTTCAGGACCAGAATTTTTGGAGGCTTTTTTGCTAACCTCTTCTTCCTCATTATTGTATTTTGGGATCTTCTTTGTTACTATGCTACATAGTAGTACTTCATTTATATCATGTTGTTCTTGTTGTGCCTTTTTCAATTTCTCATTGTCTGTTTTGAAAAATTGCAGCTCCACAATCAGATTTCTCATGGTTTCCAAAATCTAGACAGCGAAACTTCCTTCATTATTCTGTCGAGGTTCCCTAGTAGGTCCTTGCTCGGGATTTTCCTCAATTCTGACCTCGTCTTCATTTTGTGTTGCCATTATCACAAAAAAAATAAAGTTTTTCTATTTGAAATAGTAATTGTTTTGTTAATTTTTCATTAAATAGAAAGCATGTGCTAAGCAAACATTTTTGGCCCTGTTTAAGGTCCAAGTGTTGTAACCTTTTATTTGATACCATATGTAATGTTCCCCAAATTTTCCAAATAAAAAAACAAATTAAGGACGTTAAATATCTTTCTCTTCGAACAACTTATCTCGAAATACATATTTTTATTATAAGTAGGTAAATGTCATCACTATTAGCTTTCTCAAGGTTCATGGTTTCTAGTTATTGATACAATTAACTACCATTATAACATATTTTGTCTCTGAGTTATTTCCTACTGAATAGAAATCATATACATAAAGGACAAGGGTAACTTTGCTATAACCCGACCTCTCAGTTTAATAACATATAAAGTATAAGAATAAAGGTTAGTAAAACCCCACTAAAGTTATACTATCTCCATATATAAACATTGACATTTATATACATATATATCCTTTCCATATATAGATATAGATATATATAGATAGATATGTATATACGTATATATGTGTGTGTGTGTGTGTGTGTACGTATTAGCGTTCATAATATATAACACCCTTAACATTATACCCATTCCTATGCATAAACGTTAACGTTATATTATAAAGGAAAACCCCACTCAAATTACAGAAATCATTATGCATATACATTGCTCATATCATATAGGGTCTATACGAATTTAAATTTAAAGCATAGATTGCATACTTAATGTAAAGGTTCAATGTATCTATCATAGAATTAAATAAGGGTGGATTTATACTAACTGCTTAAGTAATACATAGGCCCTTCCTCCAAAGGCGTAGGTTGTATGGCACCCGCGCCCCCCCCCCCCTTCTGAACGTTGTTCAAAAATCAACGCATGGCGAGCGCTAGCTCTTCTCTGGCTACACCCTTCCTTTTCATGAACACGACTGTGACCACTTGCCTAACCAAAAGGTGTTTCACAATCTCACGTATCGGGTCCTTTCATATATATGTATGTATGTATAAGTATATAATATACATATATATATATATATACATATTAACATTCATAATATATAAGACCCTTAACATTATACCCATTCCTATGCATAAACGTTAACGTTATATTACAAAGGAAAACCCCACTCGAATTACAGAAATCCTTATGCATATACATTGCTCATATCATATAGGGTCTATACGAATTTAAGTTTAAAGCATAGATTGCATACTTAATATAAAGGTCCAATGCATCTATCGTAGACTTAAATAAGGGTGGCTTTATACTAACTTCTTAAGTAATACACATGCCCTTCCTCCAAAGGCGCAGGTTGTATGGCACCCGTGGGACCCCCCTTCTGAACGTTGTTCAAAAATCAACACATGGTGAGCGCTAGCTCTTCTCTCGCTACACCCTTCCTTTCCGTGACCACGGTTGTGACCACTCGCCTAACCAAAAGGTGTTTCGCAATCTCACGTATCGGGTCCTTGCATGTGAGTCACCTTGACTCTTCCAACCCCCCGAAATCCTGACAGGGGCCTAGCACTCGCTAGCTCCATTCCTTAACTTCCATTGATATGACCTCCATCCACACACTGGGGCTTACCTACGAGCACGTCGAGAAATCGCGTATCGGTAACTCCCAATGTGATTCACCTCCATTCTCCCGAGGTCCAACTTCCCGATTTCAAGAACCTTAGATCAACGGTCCAAATCTACCTGTGATCTGTCGGTCCAGATCCTTCTCTCATGAATCAAGACTTCGCGTATCGGGACTTTGGGAAAAAATCCCTCCTTCGAACCTTCGATTCCCAATTTCTTGATATTTCATAGTGTCAAATCAATGGATCAAACTGCTTCAGATCTTATGGCTACTATCTCTCCTGAGATTTTGAAAGTTGAAAGACTCTTTCCATTAACCTCCTTGCAATTCCACTGGATCTAATGATCTATACCTCTCCTCGATCCAACGACTTAGATAAAATTGTGAACTTTGTTTTTGCGAGTTCCCAGAACTCTTACCTCTTTCTTTCTGAGTTGCGAACTCCCAATAAATATAGATCTACGATCCACGATCTTCCTTCGATCGACAACTGTGATCTTTTCCCCTTTGCTTTCTCCTCATTGTTTGGGCTCTAATCGAATGGCTTGAATTTCTCCCTGCAGTCGATTTGATGGTTTCTTCCGCTCCTCATGAGTTTGCACTTTCTTCCGACTTGGAATAATTTTCTAAGTGTTCAAAGGTTTTTCCTTTGATCTTTCTCCTGCGAGCTGACTACTTTGGATCTCTCTTATTGGTTGGAATGCTATCCCTTATGAACTTTCATCGATGGAAGTTGACCTCGCCATGGCACACACTTTCCACCTACATGTCAACTTGCACATTTTCTCCTAATCTTTACGAACTTGAAACAATTTCTCTCTACGCGGACTGCTTGTGCTTTGACTGACCTTAAGATGGTTGTCTTTCAACACTTCATCCAAGTATTGGCATGATGCACTCCTTACACAAGTCTTCCTCTAGAGTGTTCAATAACTTTGTTTATATTCCCTTGTTCCTTGAAGGGGAATATGTTCCCTCCCAGAAACTTATGTTCAAGCACTCCTTGTTGACTCGACAAACTATTCAATAACTCTTTGAGGGTCTGACCCCCAACACTTCTCTTATCTCTGAAATCGAAATAGAGTTCTTTTGTGAACTCCTTGGAAAGCCTAAAGAACCCAGAATGGTTTTCAACAAGCTCAAAAATAGATAAATTCTATCTATCCCTACAGATGAAATCAAACATACATATACAACATCAATTACACAAGGATAATCAATTAAAACGCGTAAACACATATACGACTCATAGGAAGGAAAACTGCTTGTATTAATTTCAGAAATTATGTGCAATGTTTACAAAACTAGGTTGCTACAAAGTCTCATCTCTCTCTCCCCTCCTAACAGTTTCAACTCCCTATGTTAGACTCTTCCATTTTGGCATAACATACACAGGTATTTCTTGTAAATTTACACCTAAGAATATTCAACGTATAACAAACTGTAGTAAAACTTTAAGCATGTTTAAACTTGAATCTACATTCATATTTATGGAAATATTCCTAATATCAACCATAGATTGAACTGATATTTGTTTCCTATTGTGGTTCAAAGAATACATCACCTGAATAAGAAATTTCACACATTCATCCACAACTATCACACATGATATCTTTCTCGATTACACTTCATTGAATAAATTCAAACTGTAACAACTTTTTCTACGATTCATTTCATTCTACCAACTATTAACCCATAAAAAATTAAACAAGGAATAGGTAAATGTACATATCTAAACAAAGTGTTGGGACAACAAGTGGAACGGCCAAGTTCCACCCAACGATAGAACAAAATAGCGAATCTACTTGCTCCGTTCACCCCCTATCCTGACCATGAATCCATGAGGGCGAACCTCGAAACTCCTCTTTCTCTATAGTCCTTTTTTAGATCCAAAATTCTTCTTGACTCATAGTGAGAAATAGTGCTCGTAATAGCAAGTGATGTCTTCTCAAATCGGATATTCTCCTTGCTTCATACTCAGAAATAGTGCTCGTAACAACAAGTGATGTCCTTTCTTTCCTCGCATACTCAACAACATCCTGCCTACTCCCATATGCTATATATGCAAAAGCATCTTGTGCCTAGGTCTTTTCCCCTTGGGAATTTTCTCATCTTTACAAATCCTTGATTTTCAGGGGCTGCCAATGGCCATATTCTTGATTTTCCACTTGTAAAATTCAGCCCTGAGGTAGTTCAAGTATGTTCCCCTCTCATGGATTCATGATTAGTTGATTTCTACCCGGCTGTTCGATTTGTCTCTCAGCAATAAATATAAAAATATTTGTTTCTTACAAGTGTCATAGTCAAAGAATTGGTTGAGAAAATCAAATCTTTGACCAACAATCACAATAATAAATTATAATTAACTAAATTCCCAATTCGGAATTGCCATAAATGGAAATAATTTTCCAAATCCAAATTTCCCAAAAATGGAAATAAATTCCTAAGTGCATTCAAACTTTCATAATAATTTATTTTGGGGG